>MPNV01001881.1:2128015-2604500 GCA_013376435.1 Cyclocybe cylindracea
CTCTCCACGAGCACGCATAGCGACCAGCACGACTTCGTCGACAGAAGCTGTCAGAACCACGTCGACTTCCTCTACCTCCCCCGTTCGATCACGACCCGCATTCTCTTCGTCCACCTCTTCGTCGTCTTCGACTTCATCTTCGGTGTCGTCGACCTCATCGTCTTCTGTCCCGTCTACGACCACCTCTATTTCCGCAGCTGCGCAAGGCTTTGCCGCATCTTTCAGGCAGCCGCAGCCAACGACATCATCCCCACCGCCTGCCCAACTCCGACTCGCACACTACCTCAACCCCACCACCTCCCAGAACTTCCCCGACTCCAACCCGACTCGGCACGCAGTTGTCCCTCCCGCTAACACTGGAAGCGGTGGAACCTCTGGCGCCGATATCAGGCTTCCTGCGGGACATAACACCGTCCGCGCTCAACACGGCTGCTCTCCCCTCACATGGAACGACAATTTGGCTAGTAAGGCTCAGGAATGGGCTAATGGATGCCAATTTAAACACCCTGGCGGAGCTCTTGGAGCCTTTGGGAGGTCTGCCTTGTTATTCTCGTTCTCCCTCTGATATTTAACTCACTCGATGTGTTCAGAAAACTTGGCAGCTGGAACTGGTTCCAGCTACAGCATCGCCCAGGCCATTAAATCCTGGACGGACGAGTTGGTGAGTTATCCCGAAATTCTCTCTCGCAGCAACGCCACAGTACGGAGCTTCATGCTAATCGTATTGTAGTGGATTACAACCCGAACAACCCGAGCCCATCTCATTTCACGCAAGTGGTCTGGAAGGGAACCACCCAGGTTGGATGTGCTGTCCAAAGTTGCTCTGGAATCTTTGAGGCCCGCTTCGGAGTGAGTCTGCTCTGGGTATCTAGGAATTCTTGTGATGCTAATTGTGGACGCAGCCTGCCAAGTACTTCGTTTGCGAATATTCTCCTCAAGGCAACATCATTGGCCGTTTTGGGTGCGTTTATCCTGTTGTATTCCCGTTCAAACGGCACTCATGGTTTCCTTTTTACCATCAGTGAAAATGTCCAAGTCTAAATCGCATCTGGCCGATCGATACCTTCCTGGTTTTTCATCCCTCTTTAATTCTCAAGCTTCTCACAATGCAGGTCTTGTGCTTTGAACACCCGGATGTCCGTTTTTATGCCACTTATAACTTTTCCTTTTTTTTTCTCATGGCTACCATCTTCCTTTCTAATACCCGCTTACTCTCACTCACTTAAAGCATTCAATCAAGAGTGTATTTGTACTTTGCTGTCTGTTATTAAAGCAGAAGCCGGAAGTGCTCACAATAAAGTCAGTTTTATATGGAGCTTGAAGCTTGAAGCTTGACACCGTCCGACTGGAGAGAGTTCGAAGACCTGGACGAGACTGACGTCACCCAGCCAAACAAACACGGAAATAATGCCCGAAACAGGAAACAGGCTCTTTCAGCTTTCATGCTCTCATCTCGAGTGCTGAGGACAGCCTCTGAAACTGCATATGGCTTCCTCATCCTCATCACCGTAATTGCAGCGGCACTGTCATGCACGGCCCTCATCTCGCAGGCCGTGCGCACCTCTCCTACCAGATCCTGGTCGAAGAACATCAATGCGGTCATTGTTGGGGCGGCATACTTCTTCCTGGTGAGTTTCGTCGTGTTTGTGCGGGCTCTTGTTCGCTCATATGGTCCGCTACGCCTATAGTTCGCAGTATCAGTGCTGTTCTGCGTGAAACGCCGTGTCGCCGTACGGCTGAAGCTGCAGCGAATATCGAAGACATATAGGACCATTGGGCGGGACGACCTTCCAGGTGTACGTCCCTCTTATAGTGCATGACCCACACCCAACGCCGCAGCTGATACGCCTATCTACCCGTTCTTTTCTTACCTGCGTGAAGTCCGTGGACAAGTACGTGATGGAAGAGTACATCCGCGCGTGTCTGGTTTCGTTTGAGTCGCTGCCGACGGACGTGCACCACGAGGGATGGGGCAGGCCGGGTACGTTCGTTCGTTGCTAGCGGTGCGCGTGTTGTCCATGCTTGTTTCAACGTTAAACGTTCACGGCACGACGCACGACGCACATCTCGTTTCACGTATCTCACCTGTATCTCGCCTTGCCATCATCACATCTAGGGACGCAATACAGCGGCATCCGATTCCGGCGTGCCCTCCTCGATACCATCCCGCGAATAGGTGCGTCCCACGCGCTTTTCATACCGGTGAACCAAAGGCTGAAGCTGTTACGCCTGCCCCTTTTCGTTCCGTTTCATCTTGCCAAACCCTGGTTACTCGATATTCGATACGCGCAGACGAGCTCGCGCACCTGGTGATACCCCTTCATCCCAAGCTGAAACCGCACGCGCGGATGCTGCACCACTTCCGGTTCATCGCGCCGCTGCTGCCCAAGGACGACGCGGGCCTCTCGCCGTTGCACTACTATGATTCGGCGATCCAGCTCGTGCGCAACTCGAAGAGGGAGCTCACGGAAGAGGAGTTCGAGGTCGGGCTGAAGGCCGCAGAGCAGATTATGAAGAGGTGGGACATGTTACTCTGACATGTTGTTTTTGGCGTCGTACTGAGGGTTTGCTGGCCCGCAGTTTGAATGATTGTCGTTTGGAAATGCTTGAGTCCGAGTCGACTACTCAGCTGTCCGATCCGTCAATGAAGTGATGTGATCCACATCTGGTATCTCCCCTGCAAATCTGTCATTTTGTAGAGGCACGCACGCGATCTCATGTGAATAGCAAAACATCATTAATTATTCTATAGCTTGATGATTACAATAGAAGCAACACCATTGCCCAGTAAATCAGCCAATTATAGCTCAGAACACGAAGACCTGATGCGTTGGATGAGACCAGAGTATTCTGCAGAGACACGAATAAAATACCTTGTCATGAAGCTTGCTGATGGTATTGGGTACAGGGAACGTCAGATCTTCAAGATTTTTCCTACAGACCGAGGTTAGAAGTTGCACGTTCGGGAAACGCGTGAAAACACGCACTTCATGGCGGCAACCATGGGAGGAGGACCACAGATGAGAAGCTTGCTGTCAGAGGTAGCGGGGTTGGGGAAGTGCTCCTTGATGTGGTCCTTGGTGACGAAGCCAACACCACCCTTCCAGCCTGGAGGAGGATTGTTGAGGACGTAGAAGATCTTGAAGCGCTTCTCGTGGACGTCAGCGAGTTCCTCGAGGTCTTGCTTGAGGAGGATGTCCTCATTGTTAACGTTTGCGTAAATGAGCGTGATGGTGGTGCGGTCGAAGGGGTTCTTGAGGGCAGCGCGGATGACCTGAATCATGGGAGCAATGCCGGTTCCGCCAGCGATCATGCTGAGGTGACCAACAATATTGGGGGCGTAGAGGAAGTTTCCCTTGGGCCCCTTGACGCGGATGGAGTCACCAGGGTTCAAGGTGGCGACGTGGCGAGAAATGTTGCCCTTCTCGTAGGTCTAGGAGATTGAGTAAGCGGGAACGGGCCGAAAGAATGGAGCGGCGGGAGCGGGTGCTACCTTAATAATGAGGTCAAAGCGACCGCGGTCATCATCGTTGCTGATGGGTGTGTAGCTGCGGGTGATGAGTTTACCATTTATCTCTGCGGAGACGGCGATGTGCTGGCCTATGGGGAGGCCCAGAACGTCCTGGACATGGGGGAGCTTGAAGCGGTAACTGGCGTGATGTAAGCGGAAAAGTTTGGGGAGGGTCGGAGGAGAGAGCGTACATGGCGGTGTTGGGTGAGACCTTGATCTTTTTCTCGAGAGGAAAGTCCTTCCACGCGTTGGGGTCCAGGGGTTTGGTGCGACCTAATGAAGAGGTGAGATGAAGTGCAGCGGAGAGATGTGGGGCGACTTGCCGGTGTGCAGGACCTTGGCCAGGAAGGCGGTGGCGAGGACGGCGACGGTGGTAACTATGAACGTCGGAGAGGTTGTGGCTGCCACGAGGTCGACGGTTCCGACGAGTGGGAGCTGGACGGCATGGAGCTCGAGCGCGTCGACGGCAGCGGAGAGCTGATCTTTGAGGGACATGGATGCCGACGCGGGGTGGTCTTTCCTTGGGAGGCCGATGAGAATGATGTCTGCGACGTCGTAGCCGGCGTCGTTGAGGAGCCTGTTGATGAAGCGGGAGACGAGGACGAGGGCGGCGAAGGTAGCAGCGAAGGACGCGAGGAAGGCGAGCTGGTACCTGTTTGGCATTTTATAGAGAGGCGACTGGGCCATTTGAATTGGGTAATCAACAAGGGGCACGTGTCGCACGCCTCTTGCCTCTTACCCTCATTTTCTTCAGTTCACGCTGGTCGTGGGATGGATCCGGCGGTGCAGTCAGCAGGGCCCGGTGGGCAGCGGCGACGCGGCGTCCCCGCCAACCTCCGCATCCAGCCCCCCGCGCATGTCCACCAGATCGCCATCGCCCTCGCCGACTCGGACCCCTCCACCCTTTCTTCTGCAGATTCAGACTACCCCCCCTTCAGGCAGTCAGACCGCTCCGCCCGCAAAAACATGAAAAAACTCTCCCTCGACCTCCCCTCAGCCCTCTCGTCGTCCGCCTCGCTGCTCGACCAGCCCGCCGCGACCAGCCCCGTCCCCTCCGAGCGCCCCCGCCGCCCCTCCATCGCCTCGCTGCCGACCATCAATGCCACCGCCTCCCTCTTCCACCGCAAGGACGAGGACGGCGGCTCCCCAACAGCCCCCTACGCTGACGGCCCCGTGCAGGTCATCCCAGGCATATGGATTGGGTCAGAGGACAACGCCCGCGACTGGAAGGGCCTCATCGAGCGGGGCATCAGATCGATCCTCAACGTCGCAAAGGAGGTCGCTTCCCCCTTCGACTCGGCCGCCGCCTCACAGTCCCTCCGCCCCGTCGTCTCAACCCCCAATTTCAGAGATCGCAAGCACCCGGACGTGACCTACTATCCTGCCCATGTTCCCAGTGGCAGGCCCGCCATGCACTATCTCAAGCTCCAGTGGTCCCATGGTCAGCAGGATCTCGTCAAGGACGGTTTCAAGGCAGGCATGGCCTTTGCCGACGCAGCCTTGGAGCGAGGGGAAGGCTGTCTCATCCAGTATGTTCACATCACTCCATCCACCCACACCTATCACTGACCGCGTGATCTCCATAGTTGTCAATGTGGCATATCTCGATCAGCCACAATGGTCATCGCTCTCGTTATGCGAGCCGCAGCGGAGCACCACACGTCTGTTCCTCCCGAGGTCTGGGAGTTGAAGGGTATGCAAGGCGCATATTCATTTGTAAAAGAAAAAAGTCCATGTGTTGGTCCCAATATGTCGTAAGTCTCCCCTTTTCGTATGCATGTCCATCTACTAACGTGCCCAGTCTTATTTATCAACTTCTCGAGTACGAAAAGCTCTTGAGAGGCGACAAGGGATCGCCCAACGACTCTGATGGTTCGTCAGGAACCGACGAGGAGGAAGAATGGGGCCGTCGTCGTAGGATGATGGAGGAGGCTTCCGATAACGAACCCGACGAACAGGAAAGCTCCCTGGTCATGCAAGAAGCTCATGCTTTGGACAAGGCCATGGAGGATCGCATCGTCGCCCGCAAATCCTCCGCCTCTTCCATGAGTTCCTTGGGATCAGGCTCCGGTCTCGGTATGGGTCTTGCTTGGAGAAGTCGTTACTCCCGTAAGCGAACAGGCTCGATAGCGAGCAACAAGACCAACGGAAGCTTCCTCAGCGAGGATCTAGTGGAGGAGGACGAGGAGCAGGAGCTTCTAGGCGTTGGCGGGAACTCCGACAATGACAGCCGTCAGGAAGCGTCATCCTTGACCTCTTCACCCGACGATGAAGAGCATGACGGTACGCCCCGCAATGTCTTGGTAATGACACCAAGCCTGGCAACCGCACGTCCTCCGCCATCCGCTCCTGTCTGGAAGACCTCGTTCACTGTTTCGCCTCCGCCGATGACCGCGGTGCGATCTACTTTCGACATCCCACCGCGCCCTCCTGCAAGCAAGCCCCTTGCAGCCGCCAAGCCTCCCGCAATCAGGCCGAAACCAATGAAACGCAAACCAATGGGCCTCAGTATCCTGCCACCCGTCCCGTCATCCCCGGTCAATCTTGTCATCGAATCCGACGAATCTGCCGAACCCGCCCCCGTCGAACCTCGGACCGGCCCCAGGGTGGCTCTCCCGCTGCTGCCTGTCCGACAACGGTCCGACTCCCGAAAACTCGCCCCACCGCCCAAGCAGCTCCGACACAGTCTCCTGCGGACAGGATCGATGAGTTCGACAGAGTCGGTCTCAGTCGTGTCGACGCCGTCGCAGACTCTCTTCGTGTTCCCGCCGTCCCCAACCCTGACGACGCGCACACCATCGACGATGACGCTCACGACGAACGAATCAGTGCCGTTCCCCAGCCTGTCGACGCCACGAGTGTCTACTTTCCGTTCAAAGGGGAGGACGCGGTCGTTCATCGGCTTAGGAGCTCCGCCTACACCCACCGTTGCGTTCTCAAAGGTCGATGTTCGCGGGTATGTCGGTCTCGAATAGAGCCCTACTCTCTTGTATGATGTCGCTCTATGCCTTCTTAAGTATCTATGCATCCATGTGTTACTGCTCTATCTTTTTCAGGCATTACAGCACCATGGTTGCCTCGGTTTTTTATTCGGTTTCTCCGCCTCCATGCTGGACTATTCTCGTCGTTTTGTCATTTTTGATTTATTTTATTCTGTTTATCTCTCCTCTTTTTTCACAAATCTTGCATCTGTGCACGGTTGGGCTTGTCATATCTCACTGTTGGTTGTTGTTGTGTTGGACTGTGCACTGTTCCTGTAACTCATTTGGTCGGACCCTCCCTGCATATCACAACAGCATTTTCCCCCTTCAATTCATTTATTTCAGCACACATTTTTCATTTTGTTTCTTCACAGCACTCATTTCACCTTGAGCTGTTTCCTTTTCATTGGTCGTGTATATATCATGTACAGTAGGGTTGCCGCCCACTTGTCTCCCGCCCACTGGCTGTCGTGGTTGAACAAAGAATCTCTTTTCTCGCAAAAACGCATAAATTAGATACAGGTACTTCAGGCGTAAATCAGGTCCCGAACACCTTGCCAACGCTCTTCTTCACTGCGCCAGTGATGATCTGTCCACCAATACCACCCAGCGATCCAAGACCCCATCCACCAACACTGTTCGCCCACTTTTGCTTTGCATCTCGGTCCCTGCACCTAAAGCTCTAGTACACGTAGACGAAGACAATTAGTCACTTACGCATACGTGAATCCAATCACGTTAGTGACATTGAAGACAAGTGCGAGAACCACAATGGGAATGAAGCTGCGTTAGAGCATCAGAAATGATCACGGCCAAGGCTGCGAGCCGAACTCACGCAAACCCAAGCTTCAGCAAGGAGACTATCAGAAGCGCTGCCCAGAGGGCAGGGAAGACGTAAAGGGCGATCTAAACGAGAAACTGGTTTTAGCACCTTGCCTTCCATAATTGAACAGTCAGACATACCCAGAACATCCTGTGAGAACCCGCGCCAGGTAAGAAACAGAACTTAATGCACGATTGCTTGACGTACTTCGAATCCACGGGATTGGCTGGTCGTGAGGGCTGGTGAAGCAGAATAAGTATGGGAGAAGAAAATGGAATCAGAAGTCTTACGTCGCGACTTTCAAACACCCAGTAACTTTCGCCATCTTCGTCAACCTAATTCGCGTCAATATGGTCACAATACCGATCATGACATGAGATATCCATACCTGATTCCAAAATCTCAGCCCAACGAGTGTTCGACCAGCAACGTTCTATTTATCGAGCATGAGTCCTCTTGAGTGGAATGTATAATGACACAAGCCTCACTCTGCAGTTCCAGAAATCCATCGCTAGCAGGACGACAACTATCACGGTCTGACAGAAGAACGGTGAGGTCATCGCGTCAAGAGTTTGTCCAACAAAGATAACCCACCGAGAGAACGTAGTTGCTCGTAAACCATCCACATAGTATGTACACCAGAATAGCGGCGGTGCGGAAAAAGTAGAGAAAGAACAGGGCCATTGGGTGGGCAGACTATGAATAAAGTATCTGTTCAGCCTTCGGATCGGCGTGGCAGTTGAGGCAGGTTTAAACGAAACGCACTTGACGAAATATCCCTGCAATACCTGAGCAAGTAGAAATGTAAGTGTCCTGCAAGCACAATCGACGGCTAACACCTTACCTGATTCTGCGTCACTTTCCGTGGTGGCCATTTGGTTGGATGAATGGGTCGTTGGTGTCAGCACGACCGGCGTTCTGTTACTTTTTGCTTGAGACGCATTGTTGGTTGGTGGTGGATTTGAAGGCTCATCTGCCTCGATTGTATCGAGCAGAGGTTGAGCTGCTACGCTCATCGTGGTTGATGAATTCTGAAAGAATGCAGCAGCGCCGCTCAATGCTGCGAGTCGCGACGTGCCGATGCGATCATTTCCGTCGATCACGTGCGACCATCGACAGGGGCTGGAAGTTGGAACGATTTATGTAACGATTCAACTTGATTCCTCCAAATCTTTATGGGTTTGCATTTCGCTACCATTTAGCCGCTCTTATTATTTTGGATGCATATATCTCAGGAGAGGTAATTTTTATTTCATCCGAGGGCCCACAATTTCAAGTTGATAGTTGACTTTCGCCAACATTTTACAACAGCAAAGTTCACTAGACGGGTAGGCACTGAGAGTAATCTACGAGAGAATTGGGTCAATATTTATCGCCTGGTTTTCACCCGGAAAGACTCACATGGGTTGCTGTATGCACAGGTGTATCCTGAGACGCAGGTGGTCGCTCCAGTCCAGTTCGTTCCTGCGTCGCGAAATAAGAAAACCACCTGTAAGAACACACGCTCAGCTCGTACCTCCACATTGGCCGTAGGCACCGGCGGGTGCCGCGGTGCTAATCGGTGGTGCCGTGGTTACTGTAGTAGGGGCTGTGGTAGTAGGTTGAGCGATCGTGGTCGTGACGGCAGGAGGTGCGATTGTGGCTGTTGGTGGGGGCGCAGACCCAGAAGGGTCGCCGAAGAAGATGCCACGACCGTTAGTGCCGATGTAAACTCTAGAGAGCAAGTTAGCATGCTTCCAGTATCCAGCCGCCATGTAGGACTCACCGTCCGTAGACGCGAGGATCAGCGGTTAGGCAGTTGGCACTGGCTGAGCCAAATCCATGCGCAGCGTCGTTAATCTTAACCCAATTGAAACCAGCGTCATCAGACCTAAAGTAGCCAACACCCTCGACGTTCGCAGCAGCATACAGGGCAGGGTATCCTCCGCTCTTAGCCGGAGCTCCGAGAGCGATAGCCCATGCCTGAGTAACACCAGAAATAGCGGTGAAAGAAGTGCCGGAATTGGTGGAGTGGAATAACCCCTTGTCGGTTGAAACCCAGACATCGCCAGTTACGCCAGGATTGACAATGACTTTGAAAGGAGAGGTCGAAGAGCCCAGAGAGCCTTTGGCGGAGAAGGTCTTGCCCCCATCAGTGGAAAGGTAGAATGTGGACCCTGCAGCACCGTAGAAGATGTTATTGGCCTTTTTGTCAGAAGAGATAGCTGCACTCGATGGCAGCGAGGAGACAGCAGTGAATGAGGCTTGGTTTTGGGAAACCATGACACCGTTGCTTCCAGTACGCCAAAGGATGGTATCTCCATCAGCAGAGATGGCGACCTTTCCACCTACAGACTAATGTTAACAAGTGGAAAGACATCCAAGAGGACTCGCCTACCTGAGACGTTATCGGCCGCACCGTAATGCTGAGACCTGAGAAAGGAAAAAGTCAATAGACAGTTCCGGGAACTTCCTATTGACTGACCATGATGCACCGGCATCCGAGGAGAATGCAACTTGCTTTCCAGAAGAGCTATTCGCATCTGGTTAGCATAAAATGTAACGGAGCAGCACTGTATCTATACCTGTCTCCCGTACCAATGCGTACAATAGTAGCAGGCTTATTTCCAGCGAAGTCGATATCCGAAGCTGTTGCCCAAGTGGGGTTTGTGAACCCAGTTATGGGAGGAGCAGTTAAAGAGTTATGTCTGAAACCTAAGAATATCGTCAGCAGGTGCTCCTGACAAAGAGAGCACTGGGGGAAATTATACCTCCAAGGTCTCCGACCGCTGAAAGGAGCGAAGGTCCTGAAGGAGGAGAAATCAGTCCCTGGATGGAGGTCTCCTCGATTCCATCTGCGAGAGCCGCGATAGAAATGTTGCGGACGGTGTCCCACTAGATTGATGAAGACTAAACACAATTGAAGAACAGTTTCGAGTCGAAAATACCTTAAGAAGATCGTGTCCTCCATAAATAGTGGCACCAGTGCCGTACAACCAATGATTTGAATCAAAAGGATCAATGACGAGCGCTAGATGGAGACAATAAACATCAACGGAGCTTTTCAAGTACAGTTAGCTGACCATACCTTCCATCATCCAACCAATCTGCTTGTTTTCAGTGCTGGTATCGACGTAGTTAGGTCCGAGCCACGGGGCAAGCGTGTTTGAATAGCTGTAATATTTGTTCATAGCGGGATAATTCTGCCATTCCCAAAGCCGCGTCCAGGTCGCACCGCTGTTTGTCGAGCGGAAGATTTGCCCATCTGGCCACCAGGAATTTAGAGCAGCGACCATGATAGTGCCAGGCTTTTGGAGATCGACGGCGACGCCTCCGAAGCCGAAGTAGAGGTCACTTCCAGAGACAGGGGTGATGTTGGTCCCTACAGGAGGTTAAGCCACGGCTGAGTTCGTCAGCAAGGGAATATAGATTAGACTTACAGGTGCCAGCAGTGATGTCGTACTTGTACACAGCTCCGAGAGTACCGTCGTACTAAACAGATTTTCAAACTTGTGGTCAACAAAAGGCTGTTGACAAAAAGCAGAAATTACTCACCGGACCAGCGCCATCAGAGTAGGAGACATAAAGGACCTTCTCCGAAGGAGAGATGACCCCCTTGTGAGGGAAGTAGGCGGTATTCTGTCCTGCAACCGCAGACCCTGCGGAGTGTGAGAAAAGGGATATGCAGAAGGAAACAAGACATGCATACAGGTGCTTCCAGCATCGTTAGTGACAAAAATGTTGGAGGTACCATTGCTGACGACTCCAACGAAGATTCTGGGTGTTGCCCTACCCGACGACCCAGAGGATTGGTCGAAGGTAACCCAAGCAAGACCTGCATTCGTTCAGCATGTTGAAGGAAACTGATATTACACTAGGTAACTCACCAACTCTGTCGCTGTTATAGCCACTGCTGTCTGAGGGGTTTGGGATGTAGGTACCTACGGAAAGATTATGAGAAGGAATTCATGCTTTGGCCAAGGTTCGCTTACCAGTGCTAGTAAAGCTGGAGACCTTCGCCCATGTGGCTCCATAGTCGGCTGACTTCCAAAGGCCATTCCCGCTACGAGCACCGAAGAAAAGAATGTTGTTACTGTTGGGGTCGACGACAAGCCGCTGTGAAAGGGTGGTTAGGGCAAGTTAGCGAAAGTCTTAAAGTCAAATGTCACCTCTCCCCTATTCGACAATGTCAGCCTTCCTAAAATCTACAGGAAGACAGGACATACATTCCACGACCAGGCATATTACCTCCCACTTTGAACGGCAAGTTCGACGCGGTAAAGGTTGCACCAGTGTCCGTCGATCTCAAGATTTGGCCGTTGTTCGGGTCCCAGGAGTTTGTGTACATGCCGGTCGCCTGTGCAGAAGTCCAGAGTCACTTTTTTGATATATGTTCGTGTGGCAGGAACACCGCGTACCAAATACAGCCTGTTGGGCTGGACAGGATCGGTCGCGAGGGCGTCCGCGCCCCAGTAGTTCCAGCGGTCGTGGTCGACGAAGTCGAGCAGAGGTGTCCATGAGTCGTCGGCGTTCAGCCTGTATGCGCCGCCGATGTCTGTGCGGGCGAAGGCAAGACCCTGAGGTTATAAAGTCAGGTTCAGCTTGCACTCCTCGACCGAGGTGACATACCTTTTGAGTTGGGTTAAAAACGATGCCTGGCACGAAACCACCGCCGCCTCCAATTTTGACGTTCTTCCAATTATACGCTTGCGACGCGACAGCCGCATTAACAAGGGGTACAAGAGCACTGGCGACCAACGTCGCCAACACGATAAACCTGGTCATCGTGCACAAGCAGCCTGAGAGCCCGAATCCACGTATTCAGTCGCAAGGATGAAGAATGAATATGCTGGAAAACACAAGACCTCCAATACTTTATAGCCAACTCGAAGCACGCGTGCACGGTTCTGCCAATAAGTTAGAACCGTCTTGCATAAATTCAATCCGAGAATCAAGCGCGGACCGAGAAATATGCGGGACGCGTCTTGTGTCTTAAGACCTTACCATGACCAATATCACAGCGAATCATAGAAAAGTGTAACCACCTCCATCATAGCCTGTGCCGTTAGACGTTCCCCGGAACACGGGGAAGGTATATAGCGGAAAGAAACACCGAAGTTTAAGAGCTTGAAGAGCACATTTAGGTTTTTGTTTGCATCATAGCAGCATAGCTTGCTCAGGCGGGTCTTTACGTCCAGCATGATCGCCCACGATCGTCTTCTTCCCCAGTCGAAGGATAAATAGACCTGGCGTCAGCCGGTGCGCAGGAGAGATAGCCGCAAAGTCCGCGTTTGCGTTCAAACGTCGCAGGGTGGTTTTCCGCCGCGGTTGGTACTTATAATTAACGGATCCGGCGATATGTTCCGTCTGCTGTCAGAGACGCAGAGACTCCAAAGGATGTATTGGGTGTGCTGGTCGACAGACGGGTATTCAGCGTTCACGCCCAACGTTCGGAGATCAGAGAGGTGCTGGTCCAGATTCAAAAGTCCTGGAGAGTTGGCAACTTGGTCAGACGGGTCAGTTGATTACCCCACATGAAGGTGCGCACGCGAGGTTCGTCGTCAAGTGCGTGTGCCGGAAGCAAACAGGAAGGAAGAAAAGCCTAGCATTGTGTGCGAGTGCTTGCTTCGCGGACCGTTGGCGTTGGAAAGTAGATGCGGGAAGCGAATAGGGGTACCGTGGGAGTCTGTGCTCTCAACAATCCTCCTGCAGCACACAATCGTGTACACCGCCAGCGCTCAGCGCTCCGAGTCGCTGAGCAGAGTCTGTTTGCAAACGCTTCTATCCAAGTATTTATGCGCGACATCACCTAACCCGCCTAACCCACACCTGGGAGGGGGTGCGTTGGGGCCGCGGACTAAGTCCCAGATGCTCCTTGTCCATTGCCAGCTTGAGCTTGCTCATCCGAAGCTCAAGTCCAGAACTGTGGATAAATCCAACGAGTTACGACAACCAGCTATATCTGCATGTCCGTTCGCTCGCCTTCAAATTCTTGCCACACCCTTCAAATTCGGCAAACTCCCTTGCTCCGAGTGTTCCAATTCCTCACGTATTATTGGGACAAGTATCTTCCAACGTGCTGCGTATCGATAATCTCGAAGCTACCTCGGTCTTGTGGTTTTCTGCTGCTGAGGACGAAAAGAAGGCGTCGAGAAATTTTGGAAGTCGGTCAAGTTTCTCAAGTGCTGATGCAAGGAAATCTGGGTCGGGATGAACAGCATACATTCAACACTTCGAATTCGGCAGGAGGCCCGGTGTTTATCTAACTGGACTTCGACCATTGTACTTCGGCGATGAACTGCTCTTGGATCAGCAGCATTATAAAGTCGAAGGCAAGAGACGAGGAAGCTGAGAACCCAAGGCCTGGTCTCTGATGGCCCCCATGCTATCCACTGTATTACGGTACTATTACAGTGCATTATGCGAAGTACATAGTATCTACTTTCCCCGAAAGCAACACATCTAGTTTCTACTGAACAAAATAAGAGCAAGTTTCACGCTGAGATGAATAAGTATGAGGAAGTGGATGAAGCAAAATGAGATTATTCGAGGGGGCGAATTTGAGCGGGTATCATCCTTCCAATGCGGAAGTCTTTAGCTTTTCTAATGCCTCCCATTTGGGAAGATCAAACATGGCAGGCAGCTCGTTCCACAGCGTCTGGCTGGTGGAATTGCACATATCCTCAAAGGCATTTCGGCAGACCGAGCAAAAGTCCGGGGCATAGACGTTCTCATTGTCCTCGAAATAGTCGAGGAGGCCGGCGATGTCCCATCCATTCAGAATTTCGGCACACCGGAGCCTTGTTGTTGTGCATGACTCGCCTGTGCAGCCCTCGACGGGGACGGACGACACCTTCGTCATCCCCAGTGCTGTTTGGCTCTGGTACATGAGGATTTTCTGACGTCCAATGATGCAGAGACGCTTGTCTGGCCACGATAATTCTATCTGCCCGTCACGCCACAGGGCATGGTCGAGCGTCTTCTCGAATGGATGGCTGCTCATGCAATAGAGAATGGACGGTAGTAGGAAGTCGAGGTCGAATTCCCGGGCCGCACGGAAGGCGACGAAGGGGGTATTGTCGACAGGGGGTATTGTACGCTTGTTATCGCGTTGCTTCCAGTCTTGGAGGGAAGTTGGGAAGGTGGACAGGAGATGCTGGAGTGCGCGACGTCGGAGGTATTGAACGTCGTATTTGAGGCTGAGGCGGAGGATCCCTTCGACTATGTGTAGCTCTGTCGGAGTCGGGGGTGGCTCGAAAAAGCTGCGTTGACGTGGTCAGAATGGAAGGTGGGAAGCGCTATGGAGACGAACCTTGAGTCGAAGACGGCCTTCAGGAAAAGCGCCATATCAGCCGCAGAGTCGTAGACTGTGACTATATGGCAGCCGTCGTGCATGGGGTTGCCTTCAGCTGGTGGTGGAAAGGCAAGCATGTCCCGAAAAACAGAGGAGCGGGCTGCGAGGAAACCCCCGTATATCTTGAACAAGGAGTTCTCTGCTTTGAGGATTAGAGTTCCATCGTCGAACCATAGTTCCTGAACAGGCGCCCATTGGTGGTCTACGACACTGCCTTTTGGTGCGTGGCTGTGGATTGTCATGTCCTGGTTCGAGGCTGGCTATATGACAGATGGTGGGGTATGGGGTATTGAGTGCGCCTTGAAGGAGTGAGGGGTATGGAAGGACAGAGGGGATTTTGCACGCGCCCAGCACGCTTTGGACGGTCGACTACAAAGAATCGGGCCACATTTGGCGTCGGGCTCTCGGTAACTCGGCAAATGCCGACGTGCTATGCTAAAAATAGGTCGCGGGGCAAGTTTTTCGCCTCATGGAGAGGCGCACCTCTAGCTTCGGCCGGTGCGGCTGGCGCTTGGAGACTATCGAGGGCTATCTGGCACTGAGAGCGGGCGATACGACAGATAGCAGGATATGTGCTCCCGGGCTCGGGAGTGGCTCCAGCCTCGCCTGTAGCATGCGAGAATCTAAGGTTGTTTGGGTATCGAGAAGCACCTCCCATCTTCTTATCGCACAAGGACATCCTGGAGCGCGATCAGCCGCATGCTGGTCGGACCCCGATATCTCTGCCCGGCCTTTAATACCCTGACGCCCTCGCTCCCCTTCTTTCCCCGCTCTTCGCGTCTTCTTCCGCTACTCCCAACATGGCCAGCGAGAAGGACCAGGTCTCAAAGACCGTCAGCTCGGACACAGAATCCCTGCGCGGCCCCGAGAATGACCCTAGCACAGGAGAGAACAAGCTTGTGCGCCAGCTTAAGAATCGACACATTGCCATGATAAGGTCTTTCATTCTCCTATGCTTTTGTGAATAGTCGCGCTGACTTCTTCCTGCAGTATCGGAGGCGTCATTGGCACAGGTGCGTGGCCTCCTCGATTCTTCTTGTCGGCCTTCCAGGAGCTCATTGTCCCTCAAGGCCTCTTCCTGGGTACCGCAACTTCACTCCAAAATGGTGGCCCCGTTGGTACAGCTGCTGTTCCTTTGCTTCCGCAGTTTCAAGTTTGATTTTACCCAAGGACTACTGCTCGGCTACATAACAATGGGAACCATTTGTTATACCGTCATGGTCCGTCCATTCGGCTGATTACTCTCCCCTTCTCCACCGCTTACCACTTCCTCAGATCTCGTTGGGCGAGATGATCGCTTACCTGCCCATACCCGGTGGTCACATCAAGTTGGCAGAGCGTTTCGTGGATCCTGCTCTTTCTTTCACCATGGGATGGAACTATTGGTATGTCATGCCGAAAGGTTCATCTATTTATACTTCTTGACCCCACCCTATCTCCCGTAGGTACAACTGGACGATTATCTTGCCTGCTGAACTAAGTGCTGCGGCAGTTCTCATTGGATACTGGGATCAGGACACGAATCCTGCAGTCTGGATTACAGTCTGTCTGATTGTCGTGGTTTTTATCAACATGCTGGGAGCTGGTAAAAATTTTAGCGCCTATACACCGGAGCTCGCCTAACCTGTCGATCCAGGTGCTTACGGAGAGGCCGAGTTCATCTTTGCGTAGGTCGTGTGATTACCCTACCATTCCCCTTCGCTGACTGTACCTCGTGTAGCTCCATTAAAGTCATTACAATAGTAGGCCTCATCATCCTGGGTATCATTCTCGACCTCGGAGGTAAGCCCATAGAGTTATGCCAGGATTCCTATCATCATGTGTCCCAGGTGGCCCCAATCGCGACCGACTCGGTTTCCGATACTGGAAGAACCCAGGACCTTTCGTCCAGTATGCCGGCATTGCAGGCGCCAAAGGCCGCTTCCTCGGCTGGTGGGCTGTCCTAACACAGGCCGCCTTCTCATTTATTGGCACGGAGATTGTGGCTGTGAGTCGCTAAACCATATCGAAGAACACCGGAGATATAACATTGCATCTAGATTGCTGCCGGAGAAGCGAAGAACCCGAGACGTAATCTTCCTCGAGCAATTCGCAGGGTCTACATTCGTATGTTTTCCTCGATGGTTCACAGTAATTGGCCCCGCTGAATCGTTCGCTATGTAGGTATCCTTCTCTTCTATGTCGGCGGAACTGCCGTCATCGGTCTCCTCGTCCCCTCCAACGACTCCCGCCTAGGCCTCACAGAGGGCAAGGGTACCGCTGCTGCATCTCCCTTCGTCATTGCCATCGAGCGTGCAGGCATTAAGGCTCTCCCTTCGGCGAGTACACCTACTCACTTCCCTCACAATTCAGTCTAATATCCAAACCTCCAGATCACTAACGCCTGCTTCCTCACCTCAGCTTGGTCAGCAGCATCAAGCGACCTGTACACCAGCTCTCGCGCGCTCTGTAAGCCAAGCCCCGCGCGCCTCATTCTTTGCCTTCCTCTTTCGGCAACTCACCTGCCCTTTCAGACGGCCTTGCCGCATCTGGCAATGCGCCAAGCATCTTCCTCCGCACCTCCAAGAATGGTCTGCCCTACGTCTCCGTCATCTTCAACTCGCTGTTCGCCTTCCTTGCCTACATGGGCATCAAGTCGGGCTCCGGCCGCGTGTTTGGTTGGTTCGCGAACATGACCGCCATTGCGGGTCTGATGACCTGGGTTGGGATCAGCATCACGTACATCCGGTTCTATGCCGGCTTGAAGGCACAGGGATATGATAGGACTCACTTGCCGTTCGCCTCGAAGCTCCAGCCGTACGCTGCTTGGTATGCTTTGGTCGCGTGCCTCCTCATTTCACTCGTAAGTTGTTTTCCTTTGGCTCACCGTGCGATTTTTGTTCACCCAATCCCGCTCCCGATAGCTGAGTGGATGGGCCGTCTTCCTAAAAGGCCGATGGGCAACCGATACTTTCGTCACAAACTACTTGCCCCTCGCTCTTTTCCCGATCATGTACATTGTGGCCAAGTTCATTTACAAGGAGCCTTTCAAGAAGCCTCATGAGATGGATTTCATCACAAATATAAAGGAGATTGAGGCTGACACGCAAGCATTATTTCTCCCTTTAGTAATTATCTAGAGCTTAACTGCGGCTTACAGATACGACGAACCTCCTCCGAGAAACAAGATCGAGGCATTCTGGCAATGGCTGGTAGGCATACGCCCGGCTTCTCTCGCCGAGCAAAGCTAACGAATGTTTCGTAGATGTAAATGTAATATCTTTCATACTTAAAGTATGGATACAACGGTGGCGCTGTGTACATGAAATGTTAATTGCTGGCCTGTGCATATGTAACCCTAATGATTGTAACAATCCCAAATGAGCAGACCTGCGGAAAATAATCGATCTTGCTTTCTGCTTGGATTTCAACGAGTGTCTATGGATGATAAATGATGAGGGTCTAAGGTGTTTCAAGTTACATATACTATTTTGCATGATAATAATGAACGAATGAACGGAGCACTGGAAGCTAGAAACGCAGAAAAAAGAGAGGAAGGAAACAAATTGCACATATGATAATTAAATGAATGAGCTCTAGAGAAATTGAGAGTACAAGCCAGCCCGAAAGACAGATAAATATAAAATGCATCCAGTCAGTATCCTTTAAGCCTTTGAGGCGGGGATGTGCAGATTAATTGCTGTGGCGAAGGCTGCGTTGAGACCATTTGTCGCACTGAGATGAAGACAACACAAACCTCGATACCAATTCAAGGCGTCAGACGGTGATGGGGCATCGAAATATAATATGGCCTTATTATCCACTAGCCGCAGAGCTGAAAAGAAGAAGTCAACAATCGATACAGCTTCGGGTTTCAAGGGATAACATACCATTTCCATGAACGATGCTTGCCGGTTGAGGGAGAGTCTGCATCCTTAGTACCGCCCACAAATCCACGAATGATGCTGGATCCTGTCCATCGGAAGGGTCGCGACATAGAACCAAGAGATCGTTGCAAAGAATGCCAATAAGTGGCCGAGGTGTCAGCTCAGGCGCCAGACAGTCCACTTGGACGGTAGACGCATCGCCCTGTGCATTAATTGCCTCGAATGAAACAACCGCCTTTCGGACGACGCGTGTCAACATGAGAGGACCGTCCATGATAAGACGTCTAAGGTGGAGCTTCATTATTATCTAACAGAAGGGATCGCAAAGAGAATAACGTACCGATGAGGTTGTACGAGCGGGCTCGGGAACTTGCCACGTATCCTCGTTTGCCATTGCACGAGCTTCCTGCGTGACTCCGATTCGCGTTTGCCCTCGTTCATGTTTGTCGCAAGAGACGAGATCTCAGCCAACGCGCGGTCCAATGGATCATCAACATAGTCATAAGTAGGAGGGGTACTCCTCAAAAGCTCTTCCAGCTGCACAATCCTTGGTTATTCGGGTACCGACATAAGAATGGGGAAGGGACGTACAAGAAGCTTATATCGAGGAACCCGTTGTACAGGAAGTAAGAGGTATCCTTCAAGATTGAGCTGCGTGTGCCGGGGGTTCAGCCGACATCGTTTGAGATAAGTCTTTATCCTCTTCCGTTGACTTGTGGTCAAATTGGGGATACCCGTCGCGGAAGCCATATTATCGGAAATGCCATTTGGCGCGCTCGCCATCGCCATGCTGATGCCTAGGCCTGCAAGCTGCGCGGTACTCGAGGACGGAGACAGGGCATTACCTGGGCTCGAAGAACCAGGGGCATTCTTGTCAGACGTCCAATACTTCACCCGCTGAACTGAACTGTCAAAGTTGCTACACAAGGAAATAAAATTAGAGTTGGCGAGTATGGCTACTGAAAGGGGGAGGGTGCGAAGGGAGATAGCACTTACTTGATATAGCTCGAGTACATCTTCATGAAGGCAGCGTGCTTCACGAAGATATTTCCTACCGCCTTGGCAACGCTCGAAGAGAGTTGACCGTCGCTATCTAGGTCAGGAGTCGGTTTCATCAAAGGCGCAGCGGCAACTTCGAGTGCGGGGAGGAAGCTGTCGTGATGGAAGGAGAACAACGCATCGATGCCACCAAAAACAACCTTCCGCTCAGACGCTGGAACAACTGTGTCCTTGGTTGACCCAACGCCACTAAGTAGGTTAACCGGAGTAGCCGCAGGCTTGATATAAATGTCCACAAGCTCCTGCAATCCCTTGACATAAGTCCGTTCGGTGCTGCACACAAGAACAGCCTCGTCAGCTCGACTGCGACCCACAAACACCAAGCGACGGGCGGAAGCCAGTTAAAAAGTCACTCACACGACAATTTCGCGGATAACGCCTGCTCGCTTCCCTTTATCATCCTTATACTTACGCTCTTCACCAGAGCCAGTGCTATCGGTCGTTGCCACACTCAATGTCTGACTTGATGTCCCACTCCGCAAGCCAGCAATGGAGTCAGATGACCGCAGCTGCCCAGAGCTATCAGAAGCCAGGCTCGTCGAACCGGTCGACGCCATTGACACCTCTCGCTCGACAATAGTGGGCCGCCGTGACCGAGCACCATGCTCCTCCTGTGTCGACGCACCATACATGCTCAGTGGATTACTCTGCTGTATCGTGCCAAGGTCGTTCATATCCTTCAAGTAGGCCATAACCGAACGCAAAGCACGCATATATGCGTCTCGTGCACGGTCCTCCTCACGGCGAATGTACTGTTCGTTGTTGAGCACTGGGCTCGGCGTGGTACCCCTTGTTGGATCTGGACCTTGCGAGTTTTCTTCGCCGTCGTTCGCCACAACCACGCCGGTCACGAATGCCGAATTCTCCGGTATACTCAGCGACATGGAACCCGGCGCATCGATGGGCAGGAAGCTCCGACGCTTCACTCTTGGTTGTGTTGCAGGTGGGGTTAAGAGGCCATTGGAGGAGGTAGATGGAGGACCCAAGGTGTTGGAAGGAGGTGGTTTCGGAGAATTGGGAGGGTTTGGAGGGGCGACAGTCGCAGAGGGTATAGACGGCAATGCATCTAGCATGCCGCTGGTGGAGAGGCGAAGGTCGATTTGGGGCAAGACACTTGAGCTTGGCCCGTCCGGGCCGGGTCTGTTGGAAACGGACCCATACTGGGATGGAAAAGAACCAGCGGACGTTTGTGGTCTGCTGATACGAGGAGGATTTGGCGAACCCGACGGTGAGGGAGATGGTGTATCTGGTTTCATCTTGCCCATTGACATTTTCTTCAAGAAACCCCACCGACTGCCCTTCTCACGGGAGGAGCGTTGACGGGCCGCCTTACCAGCGTCTCCACGTGTTGGAAGCTGCGGAACTGGCATAGATGCTGAGGGGCCGTAAGACGAAGACCGTGCCATAGCGCCAATCTCGTGGGACGCATTCGGCCCCGGAGAACCGTCCCACATAGACTTGCTCAACTGTGGTCTAGCTGCGTTTGGCGAAGGACGTGACGAGGATCCAAATTGTGAGCTGGGGCCCAAGCTTGCGAATCGTTTGTTGTACATCTGGTCAGGAGAAGAACCATTCACAGGTGCGTTGTTGCCCATGTTCAAGAGATTTGAACTAGAAAGAGACCCGGAATAATTGGCAAGTGGCGGCTGTGGTGGCACGCCGTTCGGTGCAACAGACACGTTCGCGGACCTACCTCGTCGAAGGTCGCCTGCACTCTTCATTTTGCGGATCTCATGTTCGCCACCAGGGTCGTCGTTTCTTCCCGGGGGTGCCTGCCGCATACCCTGTGAATCGGGGGGAGTGGTACCTGTTGCTGCTGCTCGCGCCTGATCAAAGTACGCACGGTTTGGGGTTGTTCTTGTCCTAGTGAGAGGCTTAGCTTGCAGCAGAGGGGGGCGGTTGGTCGGCTGGGGAAGTGGTGAGGTTGTTGCTCGTCCAAGCGCTGCGCGCTCAGGGGTGATCGTGTGGTCCTCTTCGGGATGAGAGACGAAGCCGGTGCGACCCGGGCTGGAGCCTTCGTGGTCTGAAAGGTCTTCTGTATCAGTTCCGTCGGTTTCCGTGCCATTGCAACTCTGTACGCCAGCCGATAGGGGCATCATGGGGGTTGAAGGGGGGTAAACGGGGGTGGCGGGAACCTTGGCGAGCAAAGGATCTACAAGTGCTTTCCACGGACCCTGGAAGGGATTGCCGTCGACACATAGGGTCTGCAATGCTGGGAGGAGACAGAGCCAACTGGGAAGAGCATGGAGTTTGTTTCTCCGAATGCTGATTGTATGGAGCTTGTCTAGATCAACAAGTGCGTCGGGCAGTGTGTTGATGCCAGCGGAATCAGCAATCAAAACGCGGAGATTTGTCAAGTCAGCCAGAAATACTGGGAGAACACGGAGCGGGTTTGATGCGACGTTAAGCTCTTCGAGACATTCGCAGACGGCAAGAACAGGGGGCAGGGCGCCGAGGAAGTTGGCGGAGATGTCCAGAGCAAGGAGGGAATGACCGATTTGGGGAAGGACGGAGGTCAAAAACGAAGGTACTGCATTGGGAGTTGAAGATGATCCAATCAAGAGATGGGTGGTGCCTAGAGAGAGGAGGGAAAAGCTGAGGACCTGGTGTCCGAGGATCGGGAAAAGGAAGACGCACCTGGCTGGACCTGAAGCTGAACGATGGGCACGCTATCCCCCTGCACTATGAGACCTCGGCCTTCATCTGCAACAACAGCGGCGGCAGTGCGTTCCTCGTGGCTGTCGTCCAACTCGCTGGGAATAGGGTCGATGGCGTGCTCGTCATCCGTCTCGTCCTCGGTTTCATCCTTCTCGTCGACGGTCTGCCAACTGACGTCGTAGCTGGGCTTCTGGGAGAGGGGAGGTGGTGGAGAGATCTCGTGACTCTGAGCACCATTGCCAAGCGACGAGGATCGCGAGCGAACGCTGCCTGAGTACGATTCGGACCATCTTGTGCGTTCCGGCGTGCGTTGGGTGGGCCCGCGAGCCGAGGACGATTGCGCGGGATCGTTTGCGAGCAGCTGGACGACAGCGTCGGTGGTGATGCCCACACCAACGTGCTCGTCGTCGGGTGAGGCTACATGGACATTTGAGTAGTCCGCATAGGCGAGAGTACTCCCCGAGCTTGTGTAGGCGGACGAGCGGGTGGATGCGGCGGAGGATGCGGCGGAGGAGAGGGGCGGGAGGTTGGCGAGATGAGTCTGCCTGAAGGGGTAGGGGTCTGGGTAGAGAGCCGGGTCTGGGAGGGGCATTGGGGGGCTGCCGCTGTCGTGCTCGTGTGCGTCGTCGCGGTGCCGTGAGTGGCGGGCATAGGTCAGTCGCGCGCCTTCATCTGCCATCGCATTGAGCAACAGAGAGACTGCAGTCTAAGTAAAACTAGTCCTCTGGCACAAACAAGCATCAACACGCCTCTGATCGTCGCTCAGATCAGAAGTCATAGTCAAACGCAACCCTCTTCTTCTCCTTCTTCGCCCTCACCCCTACCCCGGCCTCCACTTGCGCCACCTTCACCCCCAGGGGCGCTCCTCCTCCGTCCACCATCAGCGCGCTGGGCGTAGTGCGCCGCTCGCTCGTGCCCCCTTCCACATCCAGATGCAGCGTCTCAAATATCAGCCGCTTCCGCGTGCACTTGAATGCCAAATTGTTCTCGCCACTCGACGATAGGCCCCGCAGCGTTGACAGTCGGTCGCTCGCCGCACTCAGCGTGTGTGGCGACGGGAGCGTGTGGATCTGGAGCAGCCCATGCTGCGCTGGAAACATGCTCAAAAGGGCAGGGTTTCCTACATCAAAATTAGCTTGCTTAATTACTACTCCATGTGTCCTCAATCACGACATACCTGTAAACGCCGATAGCGTCAGGGCGCCGTCACTCATCCACCCCACCTTCTCTATCCAGCCGGCTCCGCCCCAGCTCGCTGCCGACACCTCAGGCGCTAAATTCGTTGACGCGCACGCGTGCGGATGTTTTCGCAGAGTCGCCCTTAGCGAATGTAGGAAATACACTATGTTCTGCTTCAGTTCGCAAAAATGCCCTATCTGTCCACAAAATCCCCTTTACCTGAGACGTAAGATCGCCCCAGACAGGGGAGCCCAGCGAAGTTATGCAGATGCGCACAGGCGCCGACGAATCCGATTCCATATATCTTGTAATTTCGCCCAGAACAGCGCTCGGTAACAGAGCGTCCGACCCAACGTCGACAAAATGAAGTCGATCCGCTTTCCGTGCCTCGCTGATAACGTCTTCTGGCACGCGACTTGCGAGCTCAAACGTCTGACAATACGATTCCGCGTCTCTGCCCAAAACCCATGGGAGGTTAGATACGAAATAGTCCACATGAAACGCCACGTACGAGCTCGAGTTCCCAACGGTCGTCTTGAATTGCTTCATATTCTCATACCTCCAGGCAATCTTCACTTTCTGAGACTCGCCGCCCTTCTCTTCCTCCTCTGAATCTCCCGCACTTGGTGTTGCTGACTGGGGCTTCGGGAACCACATTACGTCCTTTACGAAACTTTCCGGATCCTGTCCCACAAGGCATATTCTATGCCCATTCGCAAGTCCTTGTGCAAGGAAGTATTTCTGCACGAGATCGCCGTAGGAAGAATGGATATCAGGTGCCGCGAAGACCAGAGAGCATGAGAGCGGAACACCGCCACCCAGGATGTCATCAAGAGAAGAAATGCCAGTAGAAGTGGTCAGACATTGGTTAGAGGCTGGTGAGATACGCGTCCCTGGGTAGACAGGCAACGCCTGTTTTCCAGTACCTTTGCGTTTGAAGGAAGACATTTTCTTCTGCCCATCGCTTCGCTTACGATCAAGGCAAGCACTTAGCAGATAAGATCAAGAAATTAACTTTTTATCCTCTCCCACGATCACCCGAACTCTCGAAATAGCATCACCGAGTCTTCTCTCTGCGACACCGTCGAAACGTCTGTCTCATCCCCTCTTCCCCACACTTTTATGCATCACTGGCACTGACACGGCTTTATACGAGGATGCTATCACGAAGGTCGCTGGCAGTCCTCCACAACAACGTTATCAGAAGGTCATTGCTGACGCGACAATACTCCTCTGGGGCTCCAAAGACGTCTTCCGGGATTTCGTTATGGGAAGCTGGCAAGATGGGCTTAGTAGCAACGCTCAAGGTGTCGTACACGCTTCCCGTCTTCCGCATCCCTCGCAAAGTTGACTGTTCGTAGGTAGCTAATTTTGCCATCGCGGTTCACCTCTTCGCGACATATGTCGGGCGTCCATCATTCGTGAGCATCAGCGCAACTCACTTGCAGTCTTTCACGTTTCCTATTCTCATACATGTTGCAGATGAGCGGCCCGTCGATGCTCCCTACCCTCGCCGACAGCGGGGAAATTGTCATCGAGGAGTTCCTCACGTATCGGTTCTTCCCAGAGAAGCTCCAGCGTGGCGACCTCATCACCGTAGAGTCTCCTATCGAACGCGGGCGCGTCATCTGTAAACGTCTCATAGGGTTACCCGGTGACATCGTCTGCGTAGACCCGACAGGTCAGATGGCCCCGTCCACTGAGCATGTTGTCATCCCTAAAGGCCACATATGGATAAGCGGCGACAACGCAGCGGCGTCGCGCGATTCTCGAATGTACGGGCCTGTTCCTATGGGCCTCATTCGAGGACGGCTGTATGCGAGGGTGAGCAATCTTTCCTGATAGCTGCATGAGCGTTGATAGAACATGTCTAGATCTGGCCTCCAGGGGCCGTCACAATTTTCCGTAATCCAACAACTTTTCTAGAATAGGCATAGGTGGCGACCGGTAGCCGTCTGTCGTTCTCATGAGAGGTGTTCGGTGGTACATCGTGTTCTATCGTTGGAAGTTCATGGAATACCCTCCTTGCCCGTTGGGTTCGAACTTGAAATTATCCGTGGATAGGCCGAAATTGCCTGCGTTGGATGAGCTTTGAGTACAGTATACATGAATATAATGACGCACCCAGTATACTATTACCCAAACCCTTTAATTTGCCCAGCATTTCGTCTGTCTCCCTTTTCTGAGCAGCTTCTACCCGTGGTTTGAGGTGCTGAAGCCTTCTCTTGATATCTGCAGCTTGAGATGGAGAAACCAGCTTCAGAAGAGTGTTATAGTCTGCTCGTGGGTGAGTTTTAGAATGCAACGCAGAGAGTTGTTCCTTCGTACCCTCCTGTGCGGACGTGAGGCTTGACCAGGTATTAAGAATTTCGTTGGAGCTCGCGCGTCGTTCCAGAGCCTTGACATAAGTTGGATCATCTAATAATGCTGAAATAATACATGAGAGGAGATTAATCAGACGAAAAAAAAGCTCGCACCTTCAGAGCACGCCTCGACAACTTCTTTGTGATCCCCCTGAGGCCCGGTGAGCCTCCAGTCCAGCCACGATGAACGGTAATATGCTGCGCACCGATTTCACGAAACATGCACCGATGTTAGCGCTTAACACAGCCCGCAGTTGGGCATGCTCTTTATCGGCTTCGCTGACTGCGGGAGAAGTCACATTTGCGACCTCCGCAACCTTGTCCTCTTTGGGAGGGGGAGGTGATTCTTCGTCAAGGTCGTCATGAGGGTCCTTCCGTTGCCTTTCCTCTCGCGCTTTCGGCGGCCGTTTGGGTAGACAGTTGAGAGCGGCTCGGTAAGAAACCAGAGCTTCGTTCCACTTCCCAGCACGGAAATGGTCGTTTCCTTCCAGCTTCCGCTCTTTCGCGGTCTCTAGGTCTACGGGAGGCTGGAGATTGGCAGGTCGATGATGGAGTTCAGCGTACTTGTCCTTCTGGACGAGTATGAGTTGACTCGCGTACCTCTGCCTCGATTCGTTCCTCTGCCATTTGCTCGGACTCGGACATTAGATTCGGCGGAGTTGCTTGAAGAGGGCGATCCGAGTCATGGTTGGAGACACGATGTCCACAGAAGGCCGTTTACGGCATTGATTAGATGCTCTTGCTTTGGTGATCTGATTAGATAAGATGTATGGCGTTGATCCTCCTACCTAGTACATCGAAGACGCGCAAGCACCTCATTCTATGTTGTCACTGGCCGGTCAGTTAAGGCTTCTACCGTGGCCGGCATACGAACACCCCTTTTCCGACCTTTCCCAGTCCCTAACAAATAAAAGGGAGAGCCCGGTGCGCCTGATTCCTCTCAGCACAACTGCTATTGCCACAACGAATTCTATTCAATACAACGAGCTTACAACGCATTACTATGCCTCCCACTGACGACGCCAAATGCATTCTCATAACGGGTGCAACTTCCCCCAATGGTCACGCGTTGGCCCTGGAGATCGCGAAGCTCCCCAGCAAGCCCCAGCGATCGTTGCCGGTCGTCGAAAGGACCGCCTCGAGGAGCTCAGCCAAGGCGGACTTGAAACAGCGTCCCTCGATCTCGGGGCCGACCTTGATACGCTCAAGAAATCGGTGGGCGATCTCGTCGAACGCTATCCTGATGTGCGTTGCCTTCTCCATTCCTTCATGTGGTGTCGGACTCGACTGTGTGGTCACCCTCCCTTCTTTGACCTCACAATTTACACGCCATCATCATGAACGCGGGTATACAGCCTCAACTTGGTTTCACTAGTACGTTTTACTGCTCGGAATCGCCAACTGTACTGGCGCGTTAACCTTTGCAGAGGAGCTCCACATTAACTATACTTCAGTCGTCGGCTTCGCATCAGTCGTCTTGCCTCATTTCCTCAACTTCTCGATATGCTCCCCTGCTCGCTCTTCCTGAAATATCAGTATGAAACGCTCACGGATGTATACAGAAGCGAGCTTCGTTTGTTATCACGGTAACTTCAGGGTTGGCCATTGTTGCCAGACCATGGGTTTCCAGTTACTCGGCGACCAAGGCTACAGTCCATAACTTCACGCATTCACTCCGCGCTCAGTTGCATGACACGAATGTAAGATAGTTCCGCCGTAAGTAAACAGGTCCTTACCATACCCTGTGGATTTCATTGACACGATCTTGACTAGCCTTGTCGAATCTGAGCTGCACGATCATAAGTGAACTTTTAGCAGGTTGATCACTCCCATCTGACATGAGACAGACTATGGAACTAGTGAGAAGCTGTCCAGATTCTGGATGCCCTCAATGAATACATCAAAGTCACCTTGGAGGCCTTGCGCGAGGGTAAAGACCACGTTTGCGCGGGTCTCTCCCAGACTCTAGTGGACAAGTATGAGCAGGGGAAGCTCGAGATGTTTTGCACAGCCAGAAGCCATGGGTCTAGACAATTTGTGCAGGGTGTCGAATACCATATAAGCATTCGCATATCTTGATTCGTCTACATTCAAGCGACCTTGTGGGGTTCCGAACCTCCGAAATGGGATGATCGCCGACGGTGGCAGTGGTGATGTTTGGCTTCTGTCTGTGAAGACGCATAACCTTGATCTTATCGGCCGAGTCAGTGTTTACACGGAGTCATCAACGTCAAAGTTTTCAACCAACATCTAACTAAAATCCTCTCATCCACGATGTCCAAACCCGTCCTTTGGCTGCGCTGCGAAAAGAAAGAGTTTGAGCGCCGTGCCGCTCTTACCCCCACCACCTCCAAGGCTCTCATTGACGCCGGTTTCGACATCTTCGTCGAACGTGACGAACAGCGCATCTTCGATGACTCGGAATACGAGGCGTCAGTTCCAACCACTTGGATGAGATAGATGCAATAGTTGACAGCTCTACAGCGTCGGATGCAAGCTTGTGGACAACAACAGCTGGCCCTCGGCTCCTACTTCAGTTCCTATCATCGGATTGAAGGAGCTCCCAGAGTCGACCGATCCTTTACCCCACACCCACATCCAATTCGCCCATTGCTACAAGAAGCAAGGCGGATGGTCGAAGGTGCTTTCGCGCTTCCATCGCGGAGGTGGAACCTTGTATGACCTCGAATTCCTCAACGACGCGAATGGCCGTCGGGTCGCTGCCTTTGGGTTCCATGCAGGATTCGCGGGCGCTGCTGCGGGCGCTTTGGCTCTCGCGGCTCAACGCAAGGGAGAAACTCTTGGACTGCTGACTCCCTACGGGAACGAGACCGCCATGGTCAACCATGTCAAGGAATTGTTGGGCGGTAGCGGAAAAGGGGTGAAGGCCCTTGTTATCGGCGCGCTCGGACGTTGTGGACGCGGTGCCGTTGATCTTTTCAGGAAGATTGGACTTGATGAGTAGGTGCTATGTCGCATTCTGACACGTCCTTTTGCTAATCACCCCGTTTATCAGAGATAACATCCTCAAGTGGGATCTACCCGAAACTGCGAAGGGAGGACCTTTCCAGGAGATCCTTGATGTTGATATTTTCGTCAACTGCATCTATCTTACATCCAAAATCCCTTCTTTCATAAACCATGAAAGCATCGCTGCTGCGGGAAAGCAACGGAGATTGTCGGTGGTCGTTGATGTCAGCTGTGATACGACGAACCCTTTCAACCCTATCCCCATCTACAACATCAATACGACATTTGATAAGCCTACGGTTCCTGTCGACGTTGGGTAAGTTCCGTAACTGTTCGAGAAGACAAGCGTTGAAGGATTTGTCTTTAGGGAGGGGAACGCGCCTCTTTCTGTGGTCTCGATTGATCACCTGCCCACGTTGCTGCCGCGGGAAGCGTCTGAGCAGTTCAGCAGCGACCTGTTGCCCTCGCTGCTCGAGTTCCCGACGCGTGCGACGGCGCGGGTTTGGACAGAGGCGGAACAGTTGTTCAGGGAAAAGCTGGCTGAGGCCGCAGCAGTGGAAGGCCTGTAAATCGAGGGGGCTGAGAGCGTTCTCGATAAGGCCAGGCTAAATGGATGAGCGTTGTAAATAGAACTGTGGAATCTGATCAGTCCCAAGGTTGTCATGCTGCGAAGGGCGGATCGCTGCAACGCGGGTGCGTGATCGCTAACGCCAAGGGGGCTGGAGTGTGCATGGTAACGGCAAGCGGCTGAATCAGAGGGGACTCTTAAAAGTGTCTGCCCACCGCCGCCGCTGCGCTTGCGTTTAATTCTTCTTCTTTTCGGTGTCCCCACTGCTCGCATTCTTTGCCTGGTGCCGGTCGCCCTTTTTTCTCCTCTTTCTTTCTACGATGCAGTTCCTGTCCCCAATCCCCCAGATCGAAATATCCCTCGCCCCCCCACAGGTCCCCGCCTTCGAGCCCTACTCCCCCTTCAACCAGCTCGCCTTTCCGTCCGATTCTCAGGAAGACGATGGTTTCCGCCCCGTTCACTTGACGCCCCCGCCCACCGTGACCAGCTTCAAGCGTCCCCGCTCGCCCCTCCGCCAGGTCAGCGATTCGCTTGGAAAGGGTCTCGAGGGCGATCGCTTCCAGGCGTTGTTGAAGGCAACCAAGGACCGCAACTCCAATGCCGCCCTTGGCGTAAAGAAGACAGATCTCCGCAAGGAGATCGCAGTAAAGGTCCACAAGAACAAGCAAGGTGCGCTCCTTGTCGTGATTTACAAGGAGCTCGCTGACTCCTGTCTCAGCCGAACGCCGCGCTCTTTTCCTCTCCAAGGTTCACGCTCCTCCCTCGCCCACCGCCACGATGACTCCCAAGACTCCTCCCGAGTCTCCCGCTATTTTCCACTACAGTCTTCCGTCCCCCGGTCTTGTCTCGCCCCTCGCCCTCTTTGAATCGCTTAACGGGAACCGCGATGCCGCTCCGGATGGTTGGGTTGAACAGGTTGATTTTAGGCTCTCAGCTGAGCGTGCCAGGACGATGAACACTAAGCCCAAGCCATCCGCGTTACCCTCGCTCGACCAGATTTCTGCGCGCATGATGTCCCGCACGGCACGGCAGAGCGATTACGACCCAGATTCCATGACCCCCGTTTACACAGCTCGTCCACGACCTTCGTTCGGCGTTGGAAGGTTGAAGATGCCCTTACGAACTGCCCCGGTCCCAATCGTCAGCACCCAGCCCCAGCACGCGCTTCCGCCTCAGTCGCCCTTGTTGAACCCGTCCAACGAGCTCAGTGTCACGACTTTGGTTGTTCCACGTTCCAACTCCTCTTCCCCGACCAAGCTTACCGAGACCAATCTGAACGCCCTCAACTCCCGTGGTCAGCGGGCTTCCAACATGCTTACCGCCCTCAGGAAGCGGACCCTTTCCCAGGACAAGATAACTACGCCGACGATGGAGGCCAATTCCGAGTTCAAGACCAGACGCCGTAGTGCTCCTGCTGATTTGATGCCCTGCCGTGCTCGAGTTGGATTCGAACACCCAGTGCTCGCGCTCCCTGGAGCGTTCTAACACTTACGATCTCTCTCCTCTATCTATTCCTTGTAAGATACTGGGATTCGCGAGCGTGCTTCGAATCACTCTTCTCGTTGGGGCGGCATTTAAATTAATTAGCAGGCAACTGCTGTCACGTTCGTTAATTTCGCATTCGGGGCGGGACTGGATCCCTTTTTGTAGGAGATACATGCATTTGTAGAAGTAGTCGGATTTCACTATTTACACATCCAGATGGTCGTTCCTTTACATAAATCCAGTAGAGAAATAAAATGCAGAGCAGAGAAAGATAAGTGTCCGACAGTGAGGTCTATATTTTGAGAGATTCATCGAGGTGAGGGTGGTCGTCTGAAGATTCTCGAGATAACGCTTAGCCGACGAGCTTGCGGGAGAAAGTGTAAGATGTGTTCATCTTCACGAGACAGAATCTTACCATAGTCAAGTCGAGCGTGTTCATCAGTAGTTTCATCATCGTCGGAGTCGACAAGTGGATCAGAAGTTTTGGCGACATGCCAGGCCTCTGCAGAAATTAGTCAGGGCTTTTTTTGGTGAAGAAAAGCAAGGATTTACGCTGAAACATCGTGCGCTCTTGCCCTTCCGAAGCCGTTGCCCTATGCCCATGGAACGCTGGTATGTTTTTAATAACGGTGTATCTAATGTTCTAAGAGTAGATGACCCACGTTTTGGCTCTTGGTGGTGGGAGGTTGAAGCAGGGGCTTCTCGACTTGGTACATAGAATAGGAATGACCTTTCATCTTTCGGAGCTTCTTGGAGTTGGCGTTGAGATCGTGGAAGATTGTTACCTGTTTCTGGGACAGTGTCTTAATAACTTCAGTCTATGGAGCCGAGGAAGATGGAGAGAAGAACCTGTGACAAAGTGGGGTGCACTGGCTTTGGCTTTCCTGTCACCCTCCATGGACGAGACTAGCTTCTGCAGGAATATATTCCGCTGGTTTGACATCCTGCTTCCCCATTCGATCTCCTCTGGCGTGTCTACGTTCTCCTTTCTGTATTCCGATTGGCTGAGCCGGCGTAGAGAAGGAATTTTCCCTGGGTGCTTTCTCGAATAATGGTCATCGAACGGATTGGGTCCTGCATTGGCTTCCAGATAATGGTACAAAAGCCACAGAAATGCTCTTGCTCGATCGCTGGAAGCAAGGTATTTATTCGGTAGAAACAGATCCAGGAAATTCAGCGATCCATCGAAGTGTGTGCTGGCTAATGGCTACAGAGAAGCACGGCAATAAGTTATAACCACCTGGGTGTTGAAATGAAAAACTCACCGCTGCATGGTTGGCGAGAACAAAAATAAGATTCACAACGCTGGTAGGAGGTCGTACGCCAGTTTTCTGTTGTAGTGGCAGGTAAAAATAACTCGACATACACCGAGATAGAACCTTACAAGTTTTCCGAGGACCTCATCGGGCGTGGAGGGAGGTGCGGCTTTGAGCTCCGACGGAAGTAGAGCCGCCTTCAGGCAGTTCTTAATCCGCGGCGCGTCCTGGGCATTGCCATCGGTCTTCTGCAATGAAGGAACCGGGTGATATGTCCTTAGAGCCGTCTTCATTTCCGGGAAGACTGTGATGTCATCCACATCAGTTATAGTCGCGCGAAAGAGATATCGCAATATATGTGCTCTTACAAGCCATAGTGGTGTTGATACGGCCAACGTTTGTTAGCAGCGCTATCTTCGCGAACTCGAGACTGAACGCAGGCGTTTCAACCATTTTTTCCTTCAATACTTTGGAGCATTTACTGGAGCTATATAAGGCGGATACATATAGGTCGCCAAACGTGACTTTATCGCCTTTCCCCGGCGTTGCGTTGGTGAACACTGCGTTGACGTCGCTGAACAGATAGTGGAGGAGATCATATTGCACGTCCTCGCGTGTCAAGGGTTCGGCATCGTTCCTTTTGATGGGCAAGGCTTTGCGGCTGAGATATCCCACACTATGACCCAAAACGTGAATGTTTGTCAGATTATAGAACAACAGGCCGAGAAGTGGAGTGACTGACGGAGGAGCAGCCTCAGGCAGCCAGCCTGGGGCCATCATATGCGAGTTGGACGGTGGGTGCATGAAGGCCATGAAGAGAGATGCAGACGGGCACGAGGTAGCCGCCTAATCCAGGAAATAAGCCCTGGAACGGTTCGAGTCACCGTTTAAGAGGGTGTAGGAAGTCTGCCCAAGAAGGCACCCCACGTGTAGATGCGCTCGTAAGTACCAGGTGCAGTTGGGAAAGGGACGTGTGCCGTAAACAACAGTCAGTCGGGTGATGAACAGAAGATCTGGACCACAAGAATGGGATTGCAGGAGGGAAACTGGGTGACATACGAGGATGTATTTGCTTAGGCCCGGCTTTCCCCAATGAACACAGCACAAAGCGGGGCAAGAGCGCGGCCCACAGCCCAAAAACAGCTAAAAGACGCGTCGAGTGACAGTTGTGAACTTGAAACGGAAATATGGCTCGATGGGTCTCTTCAACGTCGACGCATGATGCTTGCTTTGAGAGGCGTATATTTTGGAACACGATGGTGCGGGGCGCAGTAGCGGAGGAGATGCGAGATTGAGCGCCGGACAGGTCAATCCTCTGCGGGTGGTTTCAACGAAGCTCGGTCAACTTCGGCGGACCGTCCGACTGCGGATGATCTGTGCATTACGTCAGCACCTTCCAAACGCGTTAAGCGTGTTTTCAGTTCTCGCGCTGTCATGCCGGGCGCGTCACCTACCTTTTGCTCTTGACCACAACATTGCCATGGACAACTTGAAATTCGACGAGGCGACCCAGGTGCGCGGCATTCGAAGAGAACCCCACGTGCTCTAACTCCTCCTCAGAAAGAGTTGACATCGTTCCTTGAGGTGCAACAGGCTCAAGTACGTAGTCTCCCTTGCGGTGTCTTTTCGCATCTTACCCTTTCCCGAAGGCGAGAATAAATGCTCAAATACAACAATTTACCGTGACATGCTGGGACAAGTATGCCTTCTTTGAAGCCTCTTGGTGCCTTGTCGTTCACACTCCCGTTCTTAGGTGCATAACAGGGACACCGTCAACCCGCTTCTCACGTAGCGAAGAAAGTTGCCTGGCAAATTGCGTGGAAAGATTTCTAGACACAAGCCTCTTCATGGTCAAGCAAATCGAGCAAAAACGACTAGAATCCGGTAGATAAACCCCCCTCCTTCAGGTTGAATATTGATGTACATATTCTGTCCATGTGTACATAAACTCTCACCTTCGCATTCTACTCCACAAATTTCGAAGTCCCTCTAGCCAGAAGAAGCAGAATGCATCCAGAATCTCTCGTTTCCGCCGCAATTTTAGGGGAATCTCGACGATTGGGCTGTCCTCCGAACCTAAGGTACCTGTTTCGAAATAGCGATCGATGGCTTCGTCTTTTTCTTGCCAAAGTTTTCGAAGCCAGACGTCGAACACTTCCTTCTCCTCGCTCGGTATGTCCACTTCGACAATCCGTCTGGCCTTCAGGTCTGGGGATCTAGCGCCAGATGCGTCTGCTAAGTCGCCAATGGGCACATCTTTAGTCACGTCGAACATTCTCAGATGTATGTGAACGGCTGGGGGAGGAACACCGTCGAAAAGGATTGATCTCAAGGTGTAATAATCTTGCCCATAACCCAACGGCGGAATTCCTGGACTGTGGTCAGTGCTTTGGGTTGCGAGTAGGTTGCCAGCTTACCTGGGTATGCGACGGTCATGTCAAATAACCGTAAGTCGGGTATCCTCGGTGCTAGGGAACGTAAACTGTAATGCAAGCCTGTCGATCTGGGTAGCAGCATGTTCTTCATGTCCGTCTTTGCCTCCTTGTGAGAACAGGAGCTGCAGTTTCTCCGAAAGCACTCACAATTCCCATCTTGTCCGCGTATTTCTTACTTCTCGGCCTCGTATCCTTGCTGACGAGTGTGCCCTCAGGGTATAGCAAAAAGCACAAGGGTTTGCCCTCCCGTTCCGCCTCCCTGCCTAATGAGGCAAGGTCAGTCGCCAGTTGCTGTCTGTCAGACGCCCAAGAACGAGCCAAAAATATGAATTTGAAGAATTGCATGCCCTATTTTTCCGGTGAGAACGGAACATGAAAACTTTGGGGTATTTGCCTTACCCAACCAACTATGGGCACCCAGCGGAGACTATTCTTCAGTGTAATAAAGACGTAACGGTGCACGTCGTGACGGCTCATGAAATAAGTGAAACACCATGCATACCACCAATCAGAGTAGATCTGCAACACACGAATGAGAAGACATTACGGCAGCGACAAATTCATTTGGACGCGCACCTGGTGGTTGGCTATCAAGACGAACTTGGTGGGCAAGTCCAGAGCTACGGGATGGCCCTGGCTGTCTCTCACGACATATTGGTCGATCTGCTCTTGCGTGAAGCGACCCATGCCCTCTGTTTCAAAGGTTACCCGAAGCGTAGTGGGCGCGAACCACTGGCTCATGAGGACTGCGCAAAACATAAGCGGCGAGCACGAGATAAGGGACCGAGGGCGTACTCTGGAGGGCGCCGAATGCACCCTTAGTGTACCGAATGCCAGCGTAGTAGAGTTTTCTTGACCATCTGAAGGGCAGGACGCGGAGAGGTAGCATGAAGACGAATTGGGTGACGTTCATCATAAGGCATGCCCAGGAAAAGAGAATGCCAAACAAGGCAGCCTTGAGTATCGTGTCCCATGTCCTCGGTGGGCGCTTATTGATTGGTATGGCATATAGGGGAGTGGCGGTCATAGCGCCGCAGCGGAGGGGGATGGAGGTCAGAGGCAAGTCGGAGTTGACGCAGTCTGCGTGCATGCTATACGAATCTGGCACGCACATTGATGTGACATCACAACCTTGCTCTCAACCACCATCGCACACACGCCCATGCCGCGTTGCGAGTTCATCGACGACCTAATTCCCCTCATCCTCGACGCCGACGACCATTGGTGGCCCAGACATTTCGCAAGATTGGCTACAGTGTCGCCAGCATGGCAGTACTATGTAAACAAGCGGTTATACCCCTATCCCGACATTCATTCATTCGCGTCAGCACGCCTGCTGGCCGACACGCTCATGGAGCAGCCTTCTCTGGCTTCACTAGTCGCCGGGATATCACTTCGACCGGTAGCGAAGGATTCGAGCAGCCGGCGGCCCAAACCCGCAGAACTGAAGGCAGTTCGATATCTTCTGAGCCTCGAGGGATTGAAGCGCATAGCGCTTGGAGGCGAATTAGCGGTACAGACGGAGAGATTTTTGAGACTGATAGCAGACCCAGATAGCCTGACCGACTTGCATGTCGATGGGAGCGCATTGGCGGACTGTTTGTCCACCCGCCCTTCCCTGGAATGGGACGAGTCTCTGACATTCTCGTTCCCTGCCCTGCAGAAGCTCCGGCTTACACATCTTGAACTCGACATTATCCCACCTTCTATGCCCCATCCATCCTCTCTTTCGACCCTCGTTCTTGAGAACGTTCATATCATTAGCGGACAACTTACCCACCTTCTCAATGGTGCTGCCTCATTGGACCGCTTGCACTTCACGACCGTTGACCCCGTCGGATCAGACGAGCAGCTCAAAGTTGTGCTCGCCTCATGCACGGTCGGCTGCCTTCATTATGAGACACTGAAAGCTACTCATTCGAACGAGTTCGTCTTCGACCTCGACGCGAACTGTGCAGAGAGCCTGCGGTGCTTACACCTCGACGGCCACTTTGTAGATCTGGGGGTGCTGAATTCTGTTGGTAGGTTGTGCCGTAACTTGGTGGAGTTGGTGGTTTCTGGGCGGGCGGTTCGCGTCTCCTCGCAGGAGTGGGCACGTTTCATCAGGTCTGGCGCCCTCTCTTCCCTTCGGCGATTAGGCCTGCCGTCCGGAACTAATATCCCGCCGTTTGGGTTGTGGCTATCGAAGGAGGTGGAGGAGATTCGAGACGCGTGTGCCTCGAGGCAGGTGCCCGTCGTTTTACTCTAGGTGGTGATGGTATACCCGTATGTCGATACCTTGATTTCCATAAATAAACACATTTGTGAGCCAAAAGGGGCGAGGTCCTTTCCTGGATTGGGAAGTTTCCTGATTTTTGTCGAAATTTACAGGGACGGCCTCTCGCTGTAACCAAAGCAGCAGACCCTCGTCTCCGTCGTCGGCGCCCTGTCTCTCCTTAGGCACAGCACTCAGCGTGCAGCCCCGCCTCTCCTTTACCTCGATTTCCCCAGTCCCCAAGGTGCGCTTGTATGTCGCCCGCATTTTGCCACATTGACAATTCCACCTTACATCCGTGTCCAGGGCCCCATGCAGTCCATCTTGTCCCGCCACAACTCGACGTCGCAACGCACGCCTCGCAAGAGCTCTTCCTTCCTGTCCTTACGTCGCGAGAAAGACAAGGCAGCTTCCAGTTCCCCCACGGCATCGCCCTACGATTCTCCTGGTCCTTCAAACACCTCGCCGTCCAGCTATTTCGATGTCTATCCTCGTCCGAAGAGCGCATCTACCACTCGTTCCGCAAAGTCGTGGAACAAACGGTCTTCTCCCGTGAGAGGCAGCCCGGTCCACGTTTCCTCACCGACTTCCTACCACGACCCCATCTCCACACACGCAGACACCGCTGAGAGCCCTACATACGCCTTCCCTTCCTTCGATCCTTCCGACACCTATTTACCGACATCTCGGAACCCTCCTTTGTCAAACGCCCACTATTCGCGAACCCGTTCCAGAACTGGGCCCTCAGGAAAATCTAAATGGGAACCGCCCTCATCTGCTGTTCCCCCATTACGGTTTTCCAACTCATCATCGACTCAGCATACAGAAACACCGCCGCGGACGCCCGACGATTACATGGCCTCTACCGATTCCCTTGACAATTTCCCGGTTGTTGTGGCGGCGCCAGTCGCCGGCGTGGAGTTTATGGATGCTTTGGTGGACGGAATGAATGGTGGCGACATTGTCAGTGTCCCAAGAGCGTCTAACAGGTCGCGGTTCGGAATTCCAGGCCATCACCCTCTTTATCAACCACCCTTGCCTACCCCTCCGCCAGGCGTTGTTCTTGGTGGAGGCGTGTTAAGGAAAGTCTCGCGGAAAGCGACTCCTCCTGATTCGAGTGAAGACGACGAATTTGTCCCGACACCAACGTCGCGCACAAGGCGGAGGCGACCACGCCCGAATCCGGCTAGGTCTACGTCAAGCTCGACCATAACGCCTCCCGCCAAATCGTACGTTTCCGCTGATGAAGCGATCCTGCCCACCAGTCTCGAACGTCGCCAGGACCCCTTTGCTCGCCCAAGTACGTCGGCCAGTGCTAACGTCGAAAATCGCAAGAGCATGGCCCCTTCGATATCGGAGATCATTCGCAACCACACCCCACCTGAAAGTCAAGTTCGCTCGCGGCCCCCAACAGTTCGTTCTTCGTCGTTGTATACTCCAAGTGCACAGGGCCATGCTACTGTGCAAGAAGAAGAAATAGAATCAGAACCAGAACCTTTGACACGTGAAGAAGAAGCTGAACTCTTATCACGGTCTTCCATCGACAGCGTCGCGGATGAGGTACAACGCACTATTCGCAACCAGGGCGTTCTCAGGCCGCGTCCCCCTGTGCCCCCAAGCTCTGCCTCGGCATTCATTAATCGCTACTCAACCGTATCAGACAACACCAGCCTCTATTCTCCAAGATCAGATCCAGGAGCTGCACCGTCTATTTATTCTTTCTCTGCACCCTCCAGCTACCTCCCAGGATCGCCTCTGGACAATAATTTCCTGACCATGAGCAAACCGAACCCTTCGCAAGCTGTGGCACAATACCTTCGTTCTGCGAGGTTAACTACCCTTCTCAGACTCACCCGGTCCCCTCATGCTTCTCAAGACAATCCGTTGACAGTCAGCCTTTCCGATCTGGGAAGTCCGACTGGATTCCCGGTCGTCGTTTTCCTGGGCCTTGGCTGCGTACGCCACATTATGGGCCTGTACGACGAGATGGCGGAATGTATGAACTTAAGGCTCATCACTATTGATCGGTAGGTGGTGTTCTTGCATTTCTCGCTCCATGCTGACAGGCGGTTATAATCTAGGTGGGGTCTGGGGCGAACGGAACCTCGTTCGAAGTCTGCCAAAGGTATTATGCAATGGGCGTCAGTGGTGGAAGAGGTCCTGGACCTGTTGCACATCAAGGAGTGCAGCATCATGGCACATTCTGCCGGTGCACCTTACGCGCTCTCTTTCGCCAACAAACTGCCGGCACGGATTCGAGGGGATATCTGTCTACTTGCTCCTTGGGTAGGCGGCAGTGAAAACAGTGAGTCTTAGATTCGATGATGTGTTGATTTTCGTTGACGGTGGCGGCTTCTATAGGCGGCTACAGGTGGTTAAAATACGTGCCCAACAGTATTTTGAAGACGGCTCAAGCTGCAGAGTGGAAGATTCAAGCGTGGATGATTGGCAAGCCCCCTACTATCGCGTATGAAGGGATCGGATACACTGCGCCTACCGTATCGAAAACTGTCAACCTCAATGGATCATCACCTCGCACTAGCGGAAACTTAAACGCTTCTACCAATTCGAATGGGGACACGAGGTCACGACCAAGCATAGGGTCAAGCACTTTTAGTGAGTACGACGATTTGGGTGACTTCGATGGTCGCTTCGAGAGTCGAAGTACATTAGGCCTAGGTTCACGGCCTGCATCGCATCATGGCCACAATGACGGTATAGTGTTTACTGCAAAGCGAAAGACATCACGAGGCATCTTCGAAAGGTTGAAGGGGTCGAGCACACCTCCCTCGCAATCCCAGGAAAAACTGTCTTCGACCGGCAAGAAGCTCAAGGCGCTCAAGTCTATGGGTTCTCTCAAGGGCAAGAGCCAATCCACCCGCAAATCCGAACCCTCGAGCCCGCAACTTCCTCCTGCGTTGCGCATCGATGTTGGTTTGGGTTTGGAAGACCTGGCCTGGCCGAAGGCGGTAGACTCAAACGGCGTTCATCTTGCGACAGCTACTCCGCGGAACGTCTCAGGTAGCAGCAACACGACGCCACGCCCCAGAAGTTCTGGTCGGCGGTCAATCTCTTTTACGTCGTCGCAAACCACTCCTACGTCCATGCCGGCTTCTCCCTCCCCGAGTGCGGCTGCCTCCTCCTTCGTTCAGAACGCTCAGCAGGAACAAGCTAATCACCAGGTAGCTCTTGGAAACGCCCTTATTGCGGCTTCTCATGCAGAGTCGGCGAAGGGAACCACGAACGATCTTCTGCAGATCCTTAATCACGAAAATCACTCTTGGGGTTTCTCTTACTCGTCATATCCACACAAAGTCAGGGTGTGGTATGGCGATAAGGACGAGAAGATTGCGGAGAACGCGGTGAGATGGATGGAACGCACCATGGGGACGGATAGGTGTTCTGTGAAGGTGGTCAAAGGTGCAGACCACGGGCTGATGTACAGGAGCAGCGCGGTGGTAGACGTCTTAGAATGGATCCTCAGTGCGTGGAAGACAGAGGGCCGATTCCCTCAGCCGTATTCTGGTTTGCATTGAACCTTTCTCTTTTCTCATGTTCCTCATTTGTTACACCGTGTCACATTATCATTACTTCCTCTCATTGGTTTACAGTATACTCATTCGTCAGAATTTCGCTTATATACCATTCACATTCGCAACGATATCCTATCTGCCATCATTGAATTATTCCCTTCGTTGTATTCATATTACCTTTGTGGTATCCGTATCCGTATTCTTCGTCGTAGTAGCTGTAATGGTTGACAGTGCCGCAATGCGTAATGCGGACTCCGAGACGCGTCCAGAATCGCCATCATGTGATCTGCTTTATGACAAGTCTGGCCTTTGAATGGAAACTCTCAGCAACGACAGCACCTATTCATATTCCCCTCCACATCGTCTCCCCCTCACGGATCCCTTCTCAGCATATCCGAGCCCCATCTATGGCCGCCGCCTCCCGTCGGGCCAGTCCCGCGCCGAGGAGGGTAGTTGCCATCAAACACTCCGACGGAGAGCCTCTGACTCGGGCAGACATACAGTACGACTTCCTCAACGCCGTGTTCAGCGACAGGCATGAGGTCTTCTCCAATCCCTACCTCCCTGCAACCGCTGTGCAGAGGAAGAAGATATCATTCCGAGACCTGTACATCAAAGCCATTCTCAATTCGCCGAAGGCCACTAAGGCCCTCAAAGACAAGATGGCGGACCCGTCCACTTTTGCACTCGACTTTGCGATGCTTTCGTTGTTGGTTAACGTGGGACGCGTGAATACCACCATGAGTTGTAAGTGTGATACCGTATCTACCCATTGCTGCGACTGAAGAACGGCAAATAGTCTTTCCCGAAATGAAGACTGCAATCCGCACATATCACCCCATCCCCTCGCTCCAACGAACCAATGGAAACATGCAGGATGCCCCACGAATCAAGCATATACTCAAGATGAGCTTGCTATCTGATGAGGCGAAGAATCCTCCCTCCAGTCCAGCTGATCTCCTCGCTCGATGCGTGCGTTATAGTTGGTTTTCTTACACCAGCGTGGCATACTAAAATATGGTATTATTCTTAGAAAGCTGGGACAGTTCCTTCCACAAGCATCACAAATTTGATCTTCGTTCTTGCTCATCACACCGGAGTATGTCTTGTCTCCGTCGTGCATTGTAATCGCACTGACAAGCCACATTTCATAGGCCATTGGGCAAGCCCATCTCCAAAGTCATGTTGACTTCCTCGACCTTTTCCTTCGTTCGGACATTTCGTCAGCTTCCCGTGCGCGCGCATTTCTTTGGCTATGTTACAACTACCTGGAGTCACCGTCGTTGGAGGACGACTACGACGACGAGCCTGCTCCCAACCCGTTTTCAGACCCCACAAAGAACTCTGCTCCAGCGTTCTCCTTCCTGACCGCGGGTGAGATGAAGCAAGAGAACCAAGAGTCAGCGGAAGACCTTGCCCTCACTGAAAGACTTGTCACCCAAAGGACTCGGATCGTCCAAAGCCACAACGTTAAGGAGAGCCTTAAAGGAGCGCCAGCCAAGATTGCCGCCAACGGCAGCATTGCCGGAGACGACGAGGAGCATGCGGTGGCCGTTTCTGACGACCCCACGACGAAAGGGAGGCGCCCCGCGTTCACTATATCTATCAAGGGCAAGGGCAAGCGTGCGGCTAATGTTGCTAAAGAGAAGAGGTCTACCCCTTTGAAGGAAAAGCCCAAGGACAGAGAGCCAATCACACTCGTTCCGGACTTTGATGACGACGATAATGTTATCGAAGCCTTCGTCAAACGTAGGTGCTCTCCATCTTTTCTCTAAGGCAACGCTGACCTGGAAACAGAGCGCACCATGTCGCTTAAGACACTCAGCGCCCATGACCAGCCGGACCACTCTTTAGGTCGCGTTTCATCCCATCCTGGAGTAAATGGCCGTGCGGACCTCGCACATCGTCATCGTTACTCGCCTTACGGGGCCACCTCTCCTCAACGGCCTCGCTTCCGGCATTCGCACCTCTCGCAGCCTCGTACCATGCTCCAGCGTAAGTGTCCATGTTGACTGCGCCACGTCGACTTTCGGGATTAACCATTCTGTTCAGAGGCATGGCATGTCATCACGTCGACAGATTCACTGGCAGACTCAGATGATGAAGGAAGTGATGCTTACGCCCGAGAAGATTACAGTGAGTTGTGGTCTATTACCAACGGCGTCGATTCTCAAATCAGTTGTAGTCCAACGGTTGAAAGTAGTCAGCCGTTTATCTCAACAGCAGTGGCTAGATTATCCTGCCGACATGGATGTCGACTCTTTCTGATGGTCCTGAGGCCTGTTTCTGAATTCCTCTTCGTAGTTATTACCGTAGCTTCTACTAGTCGTGTACCCAGGTGCACAGGTAACTTTTATTACTATCATTATCGCGTTACATATCCCCGTCAATAAGTTCCATAGTTGTTACAGTTTCTAATATACTTAACCTAGGACTGGCCATCACAAAAGCACCTGGGTTCCAGTTGACGGATAGTAACAAGCAAGTGAATGCGGCATTTGCTATCTCTATTATCCTACACGTAATGAACACAGTATCCCGGAGTATGTGGACTCAAAAAAAAAGACGATGAGCAGGAGGCAAAATAGGGCATAATGAGATTAGAAAGAAAGGAAGATGAGTGTGACGAAGATAATGGGAAGATGCAGAAATGCACAAAGTGCCAAAGGACTGAAACTTCGAGACCTACACAATGCTTTTCCTACTCAATGCGAAGAAAGAATGGCTCAACTACTCCAATAACAACTTTTCACATTGCTTGACATACTTGTCGATTAATTGCGAAAGATCCCGAATGACGAAGCTGAGAACGACCGTTGCGAAGAATTCTGAGAACCTCTTCAGTTTCTGCTCTACAGAGGCGCGAATATCCACAGGGAATGCAGCATATGCAGGGGCGATAGGTTGGGATAGAAATGCTCGCGTATGTTCGTCTAGCAGTTGCGCGTGCGAGAACAATTTTCTGAGGCCTTGCACGTATACCGTCGGCGAATCAAGGCTGTAAGAGGTACAGCGTCAGTATCAACTATGATAGAACAACAGATATTACTGACTTCTTTCCGTTGGTGAATTTATCCAGTCGGCGGGTTATCTTATCGCCCAGCGTCGTTTTCCTTGAAACGAAGCCCTCTCCCACACCCAACTTCTTGCCGAAACTGGACACAACGCCAACACATACGTTGGAGAAATCCTCGAGTTTTGACAGCCACGCCTCAGCTTCCTTCCTCCCAATACTCCCAATACCAAGAGCGAGCCCGCTTGATATGCTACCAGCACCAAAGTAGTCAGCGCTACTTGATTGGAGGTCTTCCAAAGCGTCGCACAAGATCGTGACGACTCTGATCTTCTCATCCAGGTTCAACAACTTCGCACCTCCCTGCGACCATACCTCACAGGGCACATGCAATCGACGAGTCACGTAGCCACCTGTTGGTGAAACCATGGTGGTTCTCAGAAGGTGCATCATGTGATATGGTTTGAGAAGAGGGTCGGAAGGCGGTGCTGGGGGAAGAGGAGATGTGGGGGTTGTGGGAAGATTGGCCGGAAAGCCGATAGAGTTGCTTTGGAGTGCAGCAGGGTCCAGCTGTAAACTCGATAACGCTGGGTTGAACTTGGATGGTATAGACACCTTCCGTCCTGCGCCATTGACTGCATTCGTGGTGGGCAAAGGAGGTCGTTGATCAGGAGACGCGCGTCCACCAACTATTGACGGCCTGCGGCCTGGCTGAGACGACGATCGGTGTCTGCCAGCGATGATCCCGTTACTGTGGGTGGATGCTATGGGTGGAGGGACCGCTGGTGGTGGAATCGAACCCGCGGAAGTAACTGATTCAGAAGGCGAAGCAGAGCGTACACTGGGAGGAGCTGATGTCTTTCTTCGTTGGAAGATGGCGCCCTGGCTTGTGGCATTGATTTGTGGGACATTGGCCAACTCGTTACGGGTAGTCAATTGTGAGGAGCCTCTTTGGCGCGGTACAATGATGTTGACCAATCTCGGCGATGGAGGCGGTCTCGTAAGCGACACAGTGCGAGGAGTTCCAATGGCGTCCGGCGTCGTCGGTAATGGAGGTAAAGGCGGGGATTCTCGTTTTGCGGTGCGTGGAGTCTCAGCAATGAACTTCTGGGCATCCGGACCGTCATCTTTAGACCGAATATCCAAACGCTGTGTGTCCTCGCTCTCTTCCTCCAATGCCCCGAGGCCAGACGGCGTTCGCCTGTGCCCTGTGCCCTCCCTCGATCCCACGGGCTCAGCAGCACGCGATTGCGGTTCTTGTCTCCAAGGTGTTTGGGCAGGTGGTTCGGATGGAGGCTCCTGGACAGCCGGTGCAGGAGGTAATGAACTCGCCGGAGGAGGTGGCTTCGGGGGGAGATTTGAAGATGCTCGTAACCTTCGTGCGGAAATAGAAGAGCGAGACGCTACTTGGGATTGAGGTAGAGGATCATATTGTCCAGAATACGGATGTTGCGTAGCAGGAAGACCTGAGATGGTAGAGCCTCTAAGTACTGATTCGTCAAGATAGACAGCATCTGAAGGATCAGCCTCCTGGGAGTAGTCTGAGGTACCGTTTGAATATGGTTCGGATTCTTCTGGCATGTGTGGGGTATAGGTTTGCTGTGGTATGTGTGGCGAACTGTCTGAGGAAGGAGAAGCCGAAGTCGTTGGCGAATTTGATGTCGTCGAGTCGGAGACTGCGTTAGAATACAATGATGATGCTGGATAGGGCACGGCGGGTATGCTGTAGATGATGCTGAGAATATTCATGCGATCTGCATATGTATCATGCTAGAAGGGCTCAAAAGTTAAGGAGAGGGTTGCACACGAGGAAAAATGGACCAACAATATTCTGCAATCGTCTTACTTCTTCTTCCTGAGCGGCGACACTTCTACGTCGCCGTCTCCTATGTGAGTCGGAAGTACTATCTTCACCATTTCGTACCCGCTCCATTACTTCGCTGAGCAATGCGACACTCTGCGCATACGCGTTTACAGCTGCTTCTGGATTGTCGTTGGTAGAATCGAGCTGAACCGCCTCACGGGCAAGCTCGAGGGCCCGCGTCAGCGCACGTCGGGATGATGGCCTGTGCTCGGAACGGTGCGAATGCTCTGTTGGAGGAGCGAGGAGCGATCTGTCCGGTGGTGCATGAGGTTCTTGCGTCCGATCAGAATGGCGAGAGGAGGATGGGGGCAGATACGACTGAGGGGGTGGGTCGGAGAGATCGTCAATAGAGGAGGTCATGGACGGAGGCGAATTGTGAGAAGTTGATGACGACGCCTGGCGGGCCTGTGAAAAAGCTGCCACAGCTGAGAGATTGGGAGATGCCGCGGGTCTGGCGAAGGAACTAGAACGGGTGCCCCTTGAAATCGAGGATGGGCTAGATGAATATGTGGGGACGTCGTGTACTTCTGGGTTGAATGATGGCGGCTGGGAGACAGGCAAGGAGACGGGGAGACTCGGAATGGGGAGATTTGGAGGGGGATTTGCAGGGCGTGCATTGGCGGCGGAGGAGCGACGACGTTGGGAGACGAGGGAGGCGGGGGACGTCTGGGGGGAGAAGGAGACAGGAGGGGGTGGATGGTCCTGCCAGGGAGCTCGCTGGGCGACACGGTGCTGAGCCGGCCTGGAGTCCCATTCAAACTCCATGCTGCGGGCAATGCTCGTCGACGCTGACGGTGATGAAGAGGCAATGGACAGACAAATGGCGACCAACTCCTTGTTTGGCCATCAACAACATCTCATATCGCAAATCCGTATTAGGAACGTCTCCATTCGCACAAACTATTAGATATCGAACAAAAGTGAATCCTATCGCAAACGAGGGTACTGATTATCCGAGAGGTATCGAGCTAGGCAGGTAACGAGCGAACAGGCAAGGGTGGCTATCAAGTAAACGTGGGTATATGCATGGCCAGCCAGTTGGCGGCTTTTCTCATCCAAATCCGGGCTCCAATCAGTCACGGAACTCTGCTTGTGATCCCTGAGCAGCAAGGCGGCTCTCCAGGTTACTGATCACCAGTTTATTAGCAAATCACGTCAGGCCACAACGGAAAAACATACCGAAGAGATTCTTCCTTAGCGAGAAGCTCCTGCCTCTTCTCGTTGATCTCGCGTTGCACCTTGAGCTCAATTTCGCGCAGCTGGCAACCCGGCATCATCAGAAAAGATGTCGACACATAAAAATTGGATACTGACTTTCTCTTCCTCCCGACGCAACTGCTCTTCTTTGAGCCGCACACTCTGAGACGCAAGTTCCTCGGGAAGGATGGAAGAGTCGCTGACACGAAAAATCAGGAGAAATTTCTGAATATCCGACGAGAAACGTACTGGGTATCGGTGTGCACCGTCCTGGAAAGCTTCTCGGTGCGGTAAGTTTCGTATAAGACGTCATGAGTCAGTGACTTCAAGTCAGCAAGATGGGAGCTGGGGCGATCCAATGAGTTTCCCAATAATGACTAGAAGAGAGTAAGTAATCACTTGAGAAGCGCGCTCCTCAGCCTGCTGAAATCCGAGTGCTTAGGGTTGTCGACCTCGGCGATACCCCAAGGATAGATACGAGCGCGAACGGGCTCCCCGTTAATCTCGATCTCTTCCTCGGAGCCGATAATTGCAAACGGAAGCAGGGACTGGAAGAAATTTAACTAAAATAAACATTCAGGAAGGGCGATTCTACGCACACGTAACTCGCTGTTGTCCTGAATGGTTTCCTCGTCATCTTCCTCCACGTCATAGGGGAAATTATAGACGGGGATATCATAGTACTCGATGTCCTCCATGATCTATTTACCGGTCAGCACAAGGCAAACGGTGATCAAGAACAAGGCGCCTACTCTTTTCTTGAAACCCTTAAGCTCGCTGGGGGTCAAAGAGTCCGCCTTTCCAACGACAGGAATCACATTGACGCGAGGAGAAAGACGGCGCATAAGCTCAATGTCCATTTCCCTCAAGCTATACGAGGATAGGCTCAGCCGGAGAAGCCGGGAAAGGGAGGCGAACCTACGCATGTCCGGTAGGAGGGATGAAGTACAGGAGAGCGTGCACCCTGTTGTCCCTGAAGCGCGGGTTACGCTTAATACGAGACTCTTCAGCGAGAATGTCGTCGTATTGGCGTTCGAGGTAGCCAACAATCTCCTGGAAGCTGGAGGGGAATGAGGGAAGTCGACAGATGGGCTCACTGAAAACACGTACGCAAACTCGTTGTCGATGTTGTCGCCGAATCCAGGGGTGTCAACAATGGTGAGGGCAATGCGAACGCCGTCCTCCTCGAGTTCTGAACAGAAAATCAGACCATGGAGTTGACGCGTCCAAACTCCTGAATGCACTCACCAACGGTGACTGGCTTGATTCTGATACCCTCCTCAACGTGCGCAGTCTCGGGAGAGTCAGAAACCTTGTGTGCCAAAACTTCAGACTCGCAGAGGGTGTTGACAAAGGTAGTGCGACCAGTGCCAGAAGCACCTGGTGAATGTTGTCAATGACGCGAATGTCGAAAAAAGGTGAAAATAAGACGAAACGCAACGTACCGACCACCATGAGGGTGAACTGAACACCCTTCTTGGCCTTATTTCCCCTGCGTCTTCCTGCAAACGACATTTTGAGAGTTGAGCGCGAATGTAAGTGCTCTGGGTTGGATCAGAATACCCTCCTCGCTGCCCCGTCACGATTTCTCCTTCAAACTCCGCTTGTGGCGTGACCTCGTTTTGATGGGAGAACCAAACGTGACGCGACTTGACTTTACCAACAGTAAGTGTCCGCTATCCACCTCCCTTCCAAGGGTTTCACTCGCTTTTCATTTTAGAACTATGAAAATATAAAAATTCAAGACGTTGGCTGAAAATTTGCTCTATCTCTATACCCTAATTATCATCCAGCGATATCTGGGCGCAATTTCAAACGCGTATGGTTTTGACGCGGATATGTGGACGTGTGGCTCGTATGCAGGGATGGCAACAGTTGTATTCCTCTGCGCCTAAGCATTTCAAGCGCTTTGCATCTTCTCTTGCTCTCGAAAACACCAAAGAGCCCACCAAGAAGAAACGAAAGCGAGTCAAGTTCTCTGAGCTCCCACAGGTATACCTCAACCCTGCTGGAAAACCAGCTGCGCCGCTGCCAGACTGGGCACCGGGTTGTAATAGTATCCCTGTACCTATTCCAGGTATGCCAATGTGGACACGCTGCCGTCTCTATGTTTGTGACCTTTATATGCCAGCGGAGCCTCAGCCAGTGAACGATGAAGTTGCTAAGCCTGTAAAGAGGACGCGGAGGAAGAAGCAAATCCAAGGTGAGGGTTAATTATTTTCACATGAACACTAAAATGAACTGGTTTTTCCAGATGCTGCCGCTGATGTTGCACAAGAGACTGGTGTCGAGGAGACACCTAGTGGCAAGTGGTCTTGTATTCGGAAAGAATCCCTACTGAGCTTTGGAACTAGCCCGAAAGACCACAAAGGCCTCGACACTTCTGTCTCGCGAAATTTTATCAAATCTTAAACGCTTTCCTCATTGTCTTTTGCTCACCAGAGTCGGCCAGTTCTACGAAGTATGACTCATTTCTCGTGTGTGCCTATGCGACTTATATCATCTCACAGTCCTACTTCGACCAAGCTGTAGAAATTGCCCATCTTCTCAACATCAAGTTGACAAGTCGAAAATGGAACGGAGAACGCGTTGCAATGTGTGGTTTTCCTATTTTCCATCTCGATCGACATCTCAAGACTCTGGTACAACAAGAGAAACGCTTTGTTGCTATGTGTGAAGAATTTCGTCTATCCACCAACGATGCAACTGTCAAGGAGTTCGAGAGGCGAATTACCCGCATTATCACACCTGGCACCTTAATCGACGAGTCGTTCCTCAACCCAATGGCCAATAACTATTTGCTTGCCATCAACTCGTCTAGCTCTACTTTGACTGATCCCGTGGGCCTGGCCTGGATAGACGTATCGGCGGGTGAATTTTTCTCCAAACACTGTTCGCTCGAAAGTATTTCGGACGACCTTGCCCGTATCGCGCCTCGGGAAATCATCCTTGAAGCGTCCTTCCGACAATTACCAGACCATCCCATTTTTTCAGCACTAGTCGACAGTGATTGTTTAATATCCTACACCTCCATCGAAAACATGAATGCCCCCGCTCCTCTATCTGGAAATGAGGAGCCATTCTATTTCGAATCTTATGCAAGCGTATCTCAGCCTCATCTTTCCAAATGTCTCCAGCGAACATCTACGAAGGCGGAAAGACAAGAAATCTCTGCAATTGGTCTCCTCACAAAGTTCTTGAAAGAGAACTTACTGGAACACATGCCTCTTCTTGATGCACCCTTTCATGAAGATGTGAAGGACCGGATGCAAATCGACTCGCATACTATTCAGGGTCTCGAAATCCGCGAAACTGGTTACGAAGGCAGCGCAAAAGGGAGTTTGCTTAGTGTGATTAAGCGAACAACAACGAGCGGTGGTGCCCGCCTCCTGGCCAGATGGTTGTGTAAGATTCATTTCTTGATTAGTATCACAAATACGCTCAGTTATGGGTAACAGGTTCTCCGAGCACCTCGGTACCAGAAATCAATTTCCGACAGTCTCTTGTATCCTTCTTCCATGACCGACCGCATTTTCGTACGGACATCTGTGAAATCCTGAGGGAAGTTGATGACGTCGGTCGATTGTGCCAGAGATTTCTTCTTGGGCGTGCTGATTTTGGAGACCTTGTTGCAATTCATACAAGCATTGACATATGGGACACACTCAAGAAAGTCTGCGACACTGAAAATACGATGGAGAGCGCTGAAAGGTCTTCTCAGATGGATTCCAGCCAATGGAACTACATCGAAGTGTTGTTCTCTCGCATGACAGACCTTCGCCATGTCTCCGAGAAAATAGCCAATGCCATCATCATTAACACCGACGCCACTGAAGATTCTCTGGATGACGACACGTCCGCAGAAGATGTTGAGGAGGCTCTCGACACCCCAGCTCTTGCCTCAGCGAAGTCCAGCAAGGAATGGGCTATTAACCCGAAGTAGACATTTTCACCTTCCGCCGTTCGGAGGACTAATATGGCCTTCGCAGTGCCTCCGAGAAGCTTGCGAGCTTGCATTCCACCCTTCAAGACCTACTGCAAGAGAAAGAAAAGTTAGAACGAACTTTTCAGCAGACATATAGTTCGCGTTTTCCTTGACTCCAGTCGATTGCACTGACCCCAAATGGCTCGCAGACGCACCCTCTCTGACCCTCCGCTCTTCTCCCGGACAAGGTCCGTTTATCCACGTAGCTCGAGCTAGACGCGACAAACGAAAACTTGATCACGACATCGACTTTTATAGCATTGGAGAGACCATGACTACGAAAAGTTATTTCCACCGAGTAAGTCGCCCGTAGTTTGCAAGTGGACTACACTAATCATGACACCAGGACTGGTCTCAAGTGGGGAAGAAGATTTTGGAGACAGAAAGCTCCCTCCGAGCCGCAGAGAAAGAAGTCTTCGACATGCTTCGCTTTGAGGTCATCCAACACTCGGCCCAACTAAAGCAAAACGCGCAAGTCATTGACGAACTAGATGTACTGGTCTCATTTTCCCTGCTCGCTGCTGAAATGAACTTTGTGCGCCCATCAATCGCTGAGGAGTAAGGGTTTTCCTCCCATAATGACCCAATGATGTTCTCAACTAAACATCCTCCGACAGCGGCTCTTTCCACGTTGTTAACGGCCGACACCCTTCCGTGGAGATGGGACTCCTCTGTTCAGGTCGGCAATACACCCCGAATTCGGTTGAAATGACCTCATCCTCGAATCTCCATATCATCACTGGACCTAACATGGCCGGAAAATCCACCTTCCTTCGCCAAACTGCTCTGATTGCTATCCTGACGCAGGTTGGATCCTTCGTTCCTGCAGACAGCGCGCATATAAGCATCGTGGACAAACTCTTCTCGCGCATTGGTGCCAAAGACGATCTTTTCCGCGACCGCAGTACGTTCATGGTTGAGATGTTAGAAACGGCTGACATTCTTTGCCGTGCTACTGACCGGAGCCTAGTAAGTCTGTGGTTGTCATACGTTCTGGCATATGCAAACCCCAACAATAGGTTATCATGGACGAAGTCGGCCGCGGCACAACGGTCAAAGATGGACTCGCCATCGCTTTTGCGGCTTTGTACCACCTGGCCATCGTGAATAAAAGCCGCTGCCTCTTCGCAACACATTTCCACGAATTATCCGAGATGTTAGGCACGAGCGATAACCTTCAGGGAAGTGGGGCATTCCACAATGTCCGTTTTTATTGCAGCGATGTCGTCGACGTTGGAGTGAGTGAAATGGTTTTCACGCGCTGTCAAACATTTACAGGCTCTTACATCTTTAGGATGGCCATTTCACTTATGCTTACAGACTCCGGCCTGGGATTAACCGCGATAGCCATGGGCTCAAAGTTGCCCGTTTAGCGGGTGTCCCTCCAGCCGCAATGGCGGTTGCTACGGATACTCTGGACTGGTTGAGAAAGCACGGTACGAATAGAATACAACAGGAACATGGCCATTTCCTTTCTTCCATTCTAGGGTCTATAAATTAGTGTAGCTATATTGTCACAGGGCACCATACTGTAGAGTAGACGAAGTCCACTATTTTTTGGTTAAACGGATGTGGTTGAGAGCGGAACCCGCCCGTAGCCACTTCAGTTGGTCGACCGACATCGTGTGCCTGGTCGGGATCTCAAATGTTACCCCATTGAGTTTCGTGACCTTGACCTTGATTGATGCATTGGGTTTGTCTTCAAAGACGTCAGCCAAACCAATGGTCTCTAGCACGTCGCCAGATCCAATTTTGGAGTAATCCGTCTTGTCGGCAAACCATAGGGGCAAAACCCCTTGTTTCTAGAAAATATTCAGTAAACGAAAATCTAATCATGGTGTAAGGTAAAGCCCACCTTCAGATTAGTTTCATGGATCCGAGCAAAAGATCTTGCCAAAATCATAGCGCAACCTGAAGGTCAATCAGATAATCATCGTCCAGATATCCACGGACGAATAATTTACGGACCGTAGAAACGAGGTTGAAGGGCTGCGTGCTCCCTGGCGCTACCTTCGCCATAGTTTTCATCCACGACCAAGGCCCATGGCTGTTCTCTGGTCTTGAACTGCTTCGCAATCTCAGGGATAGTGCCAGTGGTGTTATTATCTCTATCGATGGCGATATTCATCTCTCCTCCTTCGTCGTTTACGGCCTGACCCACAAACTGTAAGCCTAGTAAAGGAGGTGACAGACGTTCCAGCTTACGGTAATTACTGCACAGAGGGGTTTCAGAATCGTGTTCCAAGAGGCGTAGAAGCCACCACTCACGCAAGTTCTCAGATATGTTTGTCAGATGTCCTTTGTATTTTAACCAGGGGCCCTGTCTTATGATGAGTCTATGGTTCTAGCAGAAGATTTAGGTATAGAACCCACGGCAGCAGAGATGTGATCAGTTGTGCATTTGCCGCGAACGCGTAGGAGCACCTTCAAAGAAGGCAATTCAAGGCCTCTTGAGTTCGAGGGTCCAAAGTGACTTGAGAAAGGCTCGAGGAGTTCCAGTCGCTGAGAGTCGCTCTTGATCATGATCTCCACCTCTGGTTCAGGTTTGGGTATTGGTTCAGGATAGTATGTGCGATCGCCTTGTGTAAATCCCGCAGACGGTAGATCTTGACCAGAAGGAGGAGCAAATTTAAAGGGCTTGCCGGACGGCAGTTTCAAGCTGTCTGTTTGAGGATTGAACGAGAGCTTTCCAGAGAACGCCATAGCAGTTACGATGGTTGGTGAGGCCAAAAAGTTCATCGTTTGATTGTTGCCGTCGTTCCGTGACTTGAAGTTACGGTTGAAACTCGTCAAAATAGCTGCCAGAAGGATGAGACACGTGACAAAGATAAAGACAGCCTTTCATACCATTCTCTTCACCCTTCTTGTCGGTTCGCCTCCACTAGGATTGGGTCAAATACTGCGTGCAACCTAGACAACTAAGCTCTCACTTGTCCTATGCAGGGGCCGCAAGCGTTGGCGAGGACAACAGCTCCAACACTCTCTAACATAGACGTGACGTTATCCCGTTCGATAGTGGCACGTATTTGCTCAGAACCTGGCGTGCACAAGAAGGGAACCTAGAGCGGCGTAAATTGTCTTGCAAAAAAGAAGCAGATTATTGCCACCTTGGTGGTCAGTCCAGCTTCTTTCGCCTGGCGTGCCAAATCCGCCACTTTTGTCTGTGATTAAGTATGAAAAAGGAGTCTACGCACTGAATATTTTTGACCCACCATGTCCTCATAAGAACTATTTGTACACGACCCAATGAGCGCTGCAGAGAATTCGTCCTTCCACCCTTGCTCCTGAACAAACTTGCCGAATTGCGAGATCGGAGTGGCGAGGTCAGGAGTAAACGGGCCATTGACAGTTGGCTCCAGCTCCGATAAGTTCTACATTCAAAAAAAAACTAGATTAGCGACTAGAAAAAAAGAAAGATTTGAAGAGAACGTACAATTTCAATCACATCGTCATATTCTGCCCCTTTATCTGCACTCAAGAATCCTTTCGCCGCTGCGTCATCTGCCGCCGCCGCTACTGGAGAGCGTCCAGTAGCTTGCAGGTACGCACGCATGTTGGATGAGTATGGGAAGGTTGAAGTCGTGGCCCCAACTTCAGCTCCCATGTTCGCGATAGTGGCCAAACCGGTGCATGATTGTTCCACGACTCCGGTTCCAAAATATTCGAGAATGCTTCCAGTTCCTCCCTAACGCAATAATGCAACAATGAGACACACAAGTACTGTAAGATGGTAAATGAAATACTTACTCTCACAGTCAATTTCCCAGCAAGATGGAGGATGAGATCCTTGGTCGTTGCCCAACCGTTGAGTTTTCCGGTCAGGTGAATTCCTGCAAACCAGTTCAAGAACGGTTCCCCAAGTCGAGGATAGACAAATCTCACCAATGACATTGGGCGCCTTGAGTTCCCAGGGCGTTCCAGTCATAGCATCAACTGCGTCCGCACCACCAACTCCGATTGCAAGCATTCCGAGCCCACCAGCATTTGGAGTGTGCGAGTCTATGGCATTCGGATGAGGGCCATTGAGATATGTCAATTAATCTGAGTCCTGTACCTGTCCCAAGCCTGGTGTTAAGTCAAGTCAGACCGGAGTGGAATCACCATACAATAAGCACACACATAAGCATCCCCGGAGCGGCGTAGTTCTCGAGTACAATTTGATGGATAATTCCCGAACCCGGCCGCCAGAATTCAATTCCATATTTCCGAGCAGCACTCTCCAGGAAATCAAAGACCTCTTGGTTGGTCACAATAGAGCGCTATGAAACGTCTGCCTTAGTGATACCCTGGTCTAATTGAAGACGAACCTTAAGATCGGATTCTGCACCTTCTGCCGCTTGAATAAGATGATCACAATGGATGCTGGAGGGAACGGCAGTCTGCGCGAGTCCTGCACCCATGAATTGTAATCTGTGGAAATTGAGTTTGGTTGCGTCTTGAAGGATTTGACAAAGGCTCACAAAGCCATTCTACAGCGGATTCAATCAGCCTGTTCAGAGGATTAATACTGAGTTCATACTGGGCGGAGGCATCTTGCATCGCGACGCGTTCTGGTTGTAGCTGCAGGTAGGCCTCTCCCCGTATTCTTCCGCCGCCTGAAAGCGACGCTTCTGGGTCAATTATATGACTATAGAGGATCTTCTCGGCCAGAGTCAATGGTCCGTCGAGGACCTTTCGGACATGGTCAAGCTTCTGCAGAAGAGCAGCATAGGGAGGCGTTATTGAGCTGCAGTCTTTGACCATTTGCGAGGTTTGGGTCGAAAGGGAGCGTCGCAGGAACGGTGCACCCTTGCTTATTCGCGGCAACATCGTTGTAGCAGAAAACACGAAGACTACGACATATGTAATCTTTTTTGTGAACAGGGGACATTTCTCTATCTCCTTCAGGAAGCTGATCGAGCCAATCAGAATCAGGTCATTGTCGGTCGGTCGGGATTCCCGAACATGTCGAGTCGGCCGAAATATTATCATTGCAATTTCTGGTGACTTGTTTTCTACATACTTGCTCAGGCGATCCGTCAATTTGTAACCGACCCCGTCAGCCTGATATCACGACTGCTAGCACCAACCAAGATGCCCGTTTGCCCAGTCGGTACTTGCCACCGTTGAGCAGCAACATTCCAGATCGACAAATCAAATCGAGAGAGCTGCAGTGTCATAGTCTTCGATTGACCAGGTGTCAAATAGACGCTGTCGAAACCTTTCAAGCTCTTGGGTGGCGAATTGGTTGAGGCTGGGAGGGTGATATAGAGTTGGGGTATCTGTCGAGACGAGGCTTAGTGGACGCATGATTTTCTGGACCATAGAAAGCACTGACCTCATGACCCGCCACAGTCCCGTTGTTCGCCAGGGTGAAGGTTACGGTAACGACCTTCTCGTGCAACCTGGTCATCAACGGTGAATATCAAAAATTCCCCAACGGATCTCCACTGACCATGGATCGAGTGAGGAGCCAGGACCCGAAGGAGCTGTACCGCCGCCAGCCGAACCAGTGACACTGAGGCCCGAGTACTGGAAGGTTGTATAAGACAGTCCGAACCCGTACTCGAACCTGGGGGTGATGTTGTTTTTGTCAAAGTATCTATAATCGATAAACAGCCCCTCGGTGTACGGCATTTGAACAATTTGGGGCCCGCTAGTGTACAGAACTTTGGCACCGTAGTCATTTTCAGTTTTTCCAATGGTGTAGGGTAGGCGACCACTGACGGTCAGAGTTAGTGACGCGGAATCAGACACGGAGCGAAAGCTGAGGGGTACTATTACCTGGGGTTGTATGCGCCATAAAGAATGTCAGTAAGCGAGTTTCCTTCATCGCAGTGTCAACACCAGAACTATCGAGAAGAATGAGGTCAAGCTCATACCTGCTTCCTGACCTGGGAGTCCACTCCATACCTGAGGATGGTGAATTTCAATGAGCATGGTCGCAGACTGCATAACTTACAACGGCAGTAACTATGGGAGTTCGGTAGCAGGTGAGGCACGAAGAGCGAAGAACAAATGCGCACTCACTATTGGGGTGATTAATCCAGGGTTCCATGATGATAGGTCCGACGCTGTTCACGACAACCACTGTGTGTGAGTTAGTGGCAGCGACTCGAGCTACCAGAGCATCCTATCAGGCGGAGGTCGGGTAAAAAGATATATAAGGAAGAGAAATAAGAAAAGCAATGCAGTACATACTCCTCCATGCCAAGCCAACAAGTTATTGCGATCGCCAGCATGTCCTACTTTAGTGTAAGCTGGGTGTCTTGAGCTAAGAAGCCGAATCAATGACCTTCGACGGTGATATATCCTTCTCCAGAGTTGGCTACCAAGCAGCTTCATCAGCCAAATGAACGACGCATGGCGCAATCGCTCACATGTGATGAAAACAAAAGCTACATCCTTTCCAGCAGCGACCGTAGCAGCAGCGTTGAGGTCTGTGTCGCTGAGGGTCGAGGACACTGTCGTTCCGTCAGCCCTGGCCCTGGCAGTGATGGCTTCCAAGGGCTGCACAAAGATTGGTCAATATCGACGCGAGAAAGGAGATGAAAGTATGTCCTACTGTGATGAGATATGGGAAATCCGCAGTGCCACTTCCCCAGCCTGACATAAGGGTATAAGGCATGCAATTGAATATACAATGGAATGCCATACCCATGGCGAGGACACCATCGGTCCCTCCCCTATCGGAATAGCTATTCACACAATTAATTGGTGTCGTGGACTTATTCGCAGGTGTTGCTAACCCATTCGGCCCCCTAGAGCTAGGTCCAGCACCGTTGCCTATAATACCGATGGATCGAGGAGTCTTGAGGGGGAGAATTCCACCGACGTTCTTCAACAGTACCGTGGACGCAGCGCCAATCTCGCGGATGATACTTGCAACAAGTCAGTCCACAGTCATACCTAGAGAACTAAGGCGCACTTCTTGTGGTCTCCTTGAACGTTGACGTGTTTGTTAAATGGGTCATTGAGGTTCCAGGCATGGAAATTGACAGGTGGGAACCCGCTGTCCTGCTTCGTGAGATACCTTTTAAAGGATTAGCATTTACATCTAGATTTTTTGGAAAGAAATGAACCATGCAGCGAGGATACGGATAGCCAGATCCTACGAAATAAATCAGTCTTCGGGCCGAAGCAATATGGTATGGAGTACTCACATCTATGCGAGCCTGTGAGACAGATCCAGATTGAACAGCAGAGACGAGAGCATTCCCGAAGTAAGTGGTACCTATGTCCCAAACGGGTCCTCAGGCTCTCGATGATACAGCAATTCTGGGCCCAACACTTACCCGATCCAAAGGTGATATCACCTAGAAGAGGACGCTTCAATGATGATCCAGTTTTATCAAGATTTGGCATTACCTGGCATTGTCATCTTTTCCAACGCCGTCAGTCACGTTGACAAGGGTAAGAAAATAGGGACGCACGTCAAGACCTTTGTTGACAGAGAGTGTGGAGTGCTAGTATGGTAACAACGATGGTTAGGGATGACACTAGCGTCAGTTCAGGCGCAACTCACAGTGGCAGCCCAATCTTATAAGGAATTGTATTTTCAGATGGTGCTGTGATACTTCAGGGCTTTCAGACGCACCAGACATAACATCTAGCATCGGTGATGAGCATGATTATTGATGCTGCGACTCAAAACAAGTTGCTTACATCCAGGGAAACCGAATTCTCCTTTGAGAATACCATTGAGCATTTTATCGTTTTCACAGGCAAAGCTTCCGTTGACTGCGATGCGTGTTAGCAGGCAACCGAGATAGATGGGCCTCAGGCAACAAACGCACTCTGATCTATAAATTCATGATTAATAACAAGAACACAGAAAGGAAGGTTAACCCAACTGTAACTGCACATGACAGAGGCTACATTGGCCTGAACACTGCGCAAGAACTAACATGATCAACTTAGAATCGACTGGGTAACTAATTTTTTTGTGGCTTACTGGAAGCGCGTAGAGCTCATGTTGCTTGGATAGAAAGGTTACTGCCATGTCTAGCATCCACGAAAGAGAAGCAAGAGCGTACAGTTCTAGCGTTGACGAATGCGGTCAGAAACACGGCGGGATAGACTTGATGTGATAACAGACCTGTCATCAACATTGGAAGAACTTGTCTCCCGTGAATGTTCTTGCTCGTTATTGATATAGTGTTTGGCGTTGGCTAAGAGGATGGGATGGTGAACTAAAAAATCGAGATGAAGATCTTCCAGATGTCTACCTTGAACTCCGTGGGACTGGATGCCGATGATAGTCTCGTATGCACCTTCACCAGAAAGGTAGGGATCAGAGCCGAACCTGTGCTCAAAGACTCAGACGAAGTTTATGGTAGCAAGTGCCGCTGAAAAACTCGCCCTTCCCAGTTTCTCCCACCAGCAGGTACACGAGCCAAATTCCTGTCAAATACGTCAGAATGGCATCTTCATGCGTGAAGACCTGACAAACATCATGGGCCCCAGAGCAACATGAATTCCCTTTCCGCGGAACTCGTCACCCATTGCTTCTCCGCGTTGCCTCATCAAAGTTCGATTGAATGTAGCTGCGACATTAATTGCACTGTCGCCACGCATTTGTTGAAGGTTGGAAAGATGGGAGTGAAATCGACCACCACTCACGCGGGGAAAGCGGAGACGAGATCTGCGAATCGGACCCCCAGCGGACTGTCTGTTTCCATAATGGGCACCGTGAACCGGGTTGCTCGACCAGAGACAGAGCGAACCTACCCTGGAGGCAGAGACCAGGGAACGCAATCGAAGAGATCGCGGGGGTGTTTCCAACGCAGTGTCCTGAAAATTCGGAGAAATGAAAACCGCGTCTGTCGTGAAAGACAAAGGCTGCTCACCATTCTGCCAACCGACACCTATCAAAATTGGTCTCTTGAGTTTCCATAGTCAAACTAAATACGTAATTAATGCGCAAACCTGTTGCTAAATTGACCTTCTCTTGCAAAGAAAGCCTTGCAACTGCGACTTGAGCCTTTAAGACGATTAATACACGTTCACGTCGCAGATTAAAATATCACTTTTTCATATGCGGCTTTCCACTCCGGAGACATATTGGCTGTTGACACTAGAATGAGCACCTATGCGCCTGGTTATGCTCGCAGTATTTACGTGGAGTTGCAACGGGAGGAAGACTGGTAGGTGTGGTTGAAGGGCCTGAGCTTGTCGAAGGCGGGACTGGGGTCGTGGTCGAGGCGGGTGGCGTATTTCCAGGAAGACATTGAAAATACCCTATGAATAAATATTAAGCGCCTGCACACTTTACGTCACGCAACACAATCACAATCATTCAACTTGGTGCAAATTGCGCCTGAAACACAGGTTGTAGCGCCAGTCCTTCAAAACACATCAGGATCCACGTAGAAGTTCTCAGAAAAAAACTGACCATCCATTCCCTCCGCATTGCGCGTAGAGGGGCTGTTGGGATACGGCGGAGCCTGCAAGTGCCAAGATGGCACTAAGGGTTAGGAAAGGCACCATGGCGTATGTGTATCGGGGTGGCTATCATTTCGTCGACTCTTAAGTAGGATTTTGACCGACTAAACCTCGGGTGCACACTGCCGAGAAGTGAAAGAAGCGACGACGACAAGCAATGAGTTGACGCGTCCATTGCTGTCCATATGACCCAGGCCAGTAAATCGCACGCGGAAAAATGGCGGAAGTAGAGACCGAAGGGAAATAGATGCCTCGATGTTAATGTCAGCACCCTTCTGAAGCATCAAACGGAAGCGCCGGGGACCTCATGTGGGGCAGTCAAGCTCCGGCCCAGAAAAAAAAATGCTCTTGGACAGTATACAAGGCAACAAGAAGACCACGACGAGCCCAAAACCCTAGTTTTGAAACAATAGGGATGACTTTCCGGTCCTTCGTTCAGACGCAAGCCACACATAATTGTAGATAATTGTGGTCATGCAGGAGGTTGAAAATGCCAAGTGAGTTCACAATCAACAACACTGTGGTGGTTGTTCGAAAGGAAGATCAAGAGAGGTCGGGGTTTGTAAGGTGAGCGGTGTGACTAATAGCAGTGACAAGACGTACACTTCAAATTCTAAGTAATTAGATGAGAGACTCACATGTAAAGTATTTATGTTGGGCTATGTTACGTATGCTGTACCAGGGATATCTGCTACCAAAGGGGTCGGATATTCTCTCCTTTCCACTTGCGAGCCCGCGCTTCCCAGTAACCGCCCTTGTATTGCCATTCCGAATCTCCAACTTGCTTAAACCATCTTGGTTGGCATTCCTCGCCCCTGTTTCTTCTATCACGCTGCATTTGTTCAACCCGCAGCTTCTCTTCTTCCGCCAGATCAAGTTCGCCATTCTCGAGTGCTCTGACATCTGGACGGTACCGAGAATCGGTCGAAGGAAGGTAACTAGTGAGATCGCTGGTCAATTCGTTGAGAGTAATGCTGTAGGCCGTAAATCCGTAGCATTCGGGGGCGTTCTTCGGAAACTGCGATATCTTCCATAGGACGTGGAAGGTTGACGCATTGAGCATTTGAGACACTTGGTCGTCCCATTTGCCTTCCAGTTGAGCAGCAACGTCGCCATCGGTAGAGTGTATTGTTCCCGTCACAACGTTGGTGGGTCCCCAGTATCCATTCTGCTTGAATTCCATAGCGCAACGTAAGCCGGTTGCAGTATTTTCGATGGTCATTGTGCCACAATGCTCCAGGTATTTCGTCCCGACCATGAGATTCCGCACGAAAGAAGATGGCTTCTTCCTGAAAGTAGAAACATCGATGAGCGGATCATCGGTGGCAGGACTTACTTGTGCTCACCAAACGTAGACATCTGCTCCTATTTTGAGACGATTCGTTCCGAGCGGAATGATCTCCAAGCTCTTGCCTGGGGCAGGTTATAGCGGGAATTCTCCGGAGGGAAGAGGTTGACATACCCCAGAACTTGGTCTTGCCAAAGGTTGTCGCGCTTAGCTCCCAGTTTTCTCCTTCTGCATGATAGGCAATTTCAAGGGGGTTATGACGGACTTTCTCTGCTATGAACTTCATTCGGACGTCTTCAAAAGTCTCAGCTAGCATCGGATTACTTGTCATACATGTCATTTTCGGGAGTAGGCAGATGAACGGGCGTACTCACAACCCTTTACGGCCAGTCCGATGTCTTGTATGTGCATAACTGGATATTGCGAAGGCAGCCACGTATGACATTCTGGAAATTGGATCTGTGGCAAGGGCAGCCTCATCTAGAAGGTTGTAATATTCGACCTCTTCAGCGGCCCTTTGAAGCATTGTTAATGGTTCATTGAAAGTCACCGGGAACGCAATAGTCGACAGGTCCTATGCTCAAAGTCACTGCAATATCATAGTGAAAGTCACAACGCTTACTTTTCCGACATTCTTCTTGAGTATAGTAAACAAACTTCCTTCATCACTTGGTGCCAGGCACGGTAATTGAGTTCTACGGACAACGTGGACCTGACTGGGCAGAGCAGGCAAGCTCTCCACCACAGGTGAAGTAGCCGCAGTTGGTTCCTCAAGATCCGTATCGACACTTGAGGTATCAGTAGGCGTCTCGCCGTCAGCGGAGAGTATTCGACTGGGTGGCTCAGAAGACACGTCCAGAATGAACTCTTGAGGGCCTTCATCAACAGCGTCGAACCATTCAACGAAGCTGTCGCTGGCTGTGGTGGCAACAGAGTCACGATAGGACTTGCGTGTTGTAGGCGAAGTCGTTCGTGGGATAAGGAGATCGGCATGCTGTTCCTCTTCAACCGTAGACGGACGTGTAGGAGTTGTCTGGCCGGCGTCGTTCAAAGATGACTGCATTACCTTAACCAACGCGGTGTACTGGGCTTTCAGGGCCTCGAACTTATTTCTGACCTCCTGAAGGGACTCAGGGAGCGACTGCTGGCCACTGTCCTGCTGGCAGGGAGTGTTGCTCTCAGGGTATTGCTGATGCGCTAGGTAGCCTAGTCGGAACTGGTGTTTTCAGTTGCGATGAAGAGAACGCACGTCTTCTGAATAAGCCAAACATGGATTCTTTGCTATGCTTGTCAGTTTTCTTGTTCAAACTCAGGTTTCTGGGAGGGTTGAACTGAAGGCAGAGGGAGAGAATGGAGGCTTCGAGCTCTTGAAATGTCTAATGAGTAGCATTAGAAAGGAATGGACATGCTGTAGAGTGAAACGGCATACAGTGCCCATCTCATCCAGTAGAAGACCGCGACGGTTCTGGTTCAACTGGATACTAGTTTGTCTAGACGACGTTTGTCGGTAAGTGGCCGATCGTTTCGCCTCTATACCGAGGGATATGAACCTCCTGAGACGAGCTTAGTCGATTATCCAAGAATCTTGAAACGGAATAACCTGAAAGCAGCCATCCAGCTGTTGAAGTCGTCGGTACTTAGACATTTGATGTGGAAGGTAGCAATGTTTGAGTCTACGTGAATGTCCTTGCGACCCGGGGAGGTAGAGATTGCTGCATTGTGGAGATAAACCTGATCTCTAATGGGCTGTCCAGGCTCGAACGCGTAGGATAGCAGCCCGGATTGGTAGAGGGTGAAGTAGCGACGCGCAAAGCCTGGGAAAGGGCGTCATTTATGAGAAATCGTCAGCCAAGCGAGGTAATACTCTGCCTTGCATTTTCTTTCTGCGCTTCTTGAGTACCCACCCTTCATGTATGACGGGTGGCCCGGCCATGTGGACAACGGAGCTGGATATAGATGCGGCAGAAAGCCCAAGGTTGAGGGACGCCGGGCCTGGATTGGCGGGCGGCTTCATGGGGCGACACACGTTCACGCGCACGGTGAAGGCAGGAGAAAAGTAGGGGGAAGTCCGGATATGAGTGCGCTAGACAGAGGGCGGTGCTGGACCCGAGATACGGTTAGCGAATGTCATCGGCTCTGGGTCGGAGCGGCGATGCGTGGGGGCGAAAGATTCAAAGAACCAGACCAAGGTGAGCACGCTCTGACGAATCAGCACACTCAACGACAATTTGCACAAATCGATGTTCAGATGTGTAAGCTGATTTTGTCCCCGGAAATGGTATTTAGGTGATCACCCCAATCATATCTCTCGCCCTCTTTCTGAACCTACCACTACCATCTCATCCCCGCCCACCTCAAATAATGGCAACGTGAGTTCCCCGCCTTGCGTCAAACCCGCCTAATGACCATCTCCCGCAGTGGCGATATCGGTCTCATTGGCCTGGCCGTCATGGTATGTCCTCGATGCCTTGTTCAAAGCATCGTGCTAACCTCGCCTCCAGGGTCAAAATCTTATTTTGAACATGAATGACAAAGGCTTCAATGTCGTCGCCTACAATCGCACCACCAGCAAAGTTGATCACTTCCTCGCCAATGAGGCAAAGGGCGAGCATCATCTGCTGCAATCTCTATGATGCAATCGCTGATCAGGATATCCTCCAATCAATAGGCACAAACATCCAGGGAGCTCACTCTATCCAGGAGCTGGTTGCGAAACTCAAGCGTCCCCGCAAGATTATCCTCCTCGTCAAGGCTGGTTCTGCCGTGGACGATTTTATTCGCCAGCTCGAGCCGTATCTCGAGAAGGGTGATATTGTTATTGACGGTGGCAACTCCCATTACCCAGACTCCATCCGTCGCACCAACGAATTGGAAGCTAAGGGCCTCCTCTTCGTTGGGTCTGGTGTCTCTGGTGGTGAGGAAGGTGCTCGCTACGGTCCTTCTCTTATGCCAGGCGGTTCCACGGCTGCCTGGCCCGCTATCAAAGAGATTTTCCAGAAGACCGCAGCTCAAGTTAATGGCGAGCCTTGCTGCGACTGGGTCGGGGAGACTGGGTCGGGTCATTACGTGAAGATGGTTCACAACGGTAGAAGCATTTTACTCGGGTTAGCAACGATTTCTGCAGAAGCTGACTGACTCTCAAGGTATCGAGTATGGAGACATGCAGCTGATCGCCGAAGCATATGACATCCTCAAACGTGGTCTTGTTCTCCCGGACGATGAGATCGCGGATATTTTCTTGAAGTGGAACAAGGGCGTCCTGGATTCATTCTTGATTGAGATCACTGCGAACATTCTCAAATTCAAGGACGACGATGGTGAAGCCGTTGTTAACAAGATTCTTGATAAAGCCGGACAGAAGGGAACGGGAAAATGGACTGCTATTGCTGCTCTGGACGCGGGAACAGCAGGTGAGTCCTTTTCATCTCAATCATACGACTCGCTGACACCTGGCCAGTCACCCTCATTGGCGAGGCCGTATTTGCCCGCTGCCTGTCTGCCATCAAGGAGGAGCGTGTTCGTGCCAGCAAGGTGATCGCCGGTCCTCCCAAAGAGGCATTCCGAGGCGACAAGCAACTCTTCATTGACGACCTGGAGCAAGCATTGTACGCCTCGAAGATCATCTCTTACACCCAGGGCTTCATGTTGATGAGGGAAACCGCGAAAGAGGTCTGTTCAATCGCTCTGTATACTTGCCGTTCCCTAACAACCATTTCGATAGGTGGGCTGGAACCTGAATTATGCTGGTATCGCAAAGATGTGGCGAGGAGGATGCATCATCAAGGTTGGAATTTCGTTCGGCCCATTTCGACCGAATCTCACCTTTGACTTAGAGTGTCTTCTTGGGTGACATCACTGCTGCGTACCAAAAGAAACCTCAATTGGAATCTCTTCTCTTCGATGATTTCTTCAACAAGGGTCCGTGTCGTTCGTCTTCTTCATGCTCTCTACTTTTCTCATCTGTTTCCTTCAGCCGTTCACAAGGCACAGCCTGGCTGGAGGCGTGTGATTGCACAAGCCGTCCTTTGGGGCATTCCCACTCCGGCATTCAGCACTGCGCTCGCTTTCTTCGATGGTTATAGAAGTGAAATCCTGCCTGCTAACCTTCTCCAGGCGCAACGCGATTACTTCGGGGCTCACACCTTCCGAGTCCTTCCAGGCAAGGAAAACTCCAAGTTCAAGACTGGCGAAGACATCCGTGAGTGCCATCTGAATGTCTTATTTTCATGTTCTCACGACTGATATTCTCAGACGTCAACTGGACTGGACGCGGTGGCAACGTCTCGGCCAGTACCTACAACACATAAACGCATTCTAGAAATCAATCGATAGAACAATGTACTCGACTCTGTATCCAATCTAGTCACAAAACAAATTTTATATATGCTTCACAGTCTGGGTTGTGACATCAGACTCCAGAGCATTTAACGGTGTTTTGAGCCTCAAAGACTGACGCCGAACACAATACGGATGAGATTAGATAACAAACGGTTGTCGAGGATCAATATTCTTTTCAGACTTTGACCACATACTTATGTACAGCATCCTTCCTCGCAATGTGCGGAATTTTCGTCTCTGTGAGGGTCGTTCCTTCAATGGATGTAATGGAAGAGGAAGAGATTTTCAGGACTTTATCTCAGGAGCTACGACGTGTAAATGCCACCCGAGGTGTGTCGCTTTCCCTCTCCGTCCCCAGCCCGATTTTTACCAATTCCTTTCAACAGGTCCTGATGCCCAACGAAACCATGTTCTATCCTTTGCATCTCCAGGAGCCAACTGTACTGGCTCGACTCCCGACCAGTCGGATGCTACCACAATTCAAGCCGAATTTTATACATCCGAATTGCGACTGAGAGGAGACTCACCCATCGTGCAACCCCATGTCAAGGGTGAAAATGTCCTATGCTGGAATGGAGAGGTAATTATTGTACAATGGTATTGCACCTGTCTTCTGAAGTACAAGGAGTAGATTTTCGATGGTCTAGAGGTGAGTATTTTTTCATCCGTTTGCGAATTGTTTTCATGAACTCCTCCTCCTTTATAGATTTCACCTCATGAGAACGATGGAGCAAAGCTGTTTGATCTTCTGTGCTCTCTTGAAACAGCGGAAGAGATCAGAGATTTGATGAGTGGCATTGAGGGACCGTAAGCAGCTGTCTTGAACCCAAATCTATCCTCCTGGATTATTTTCTCTAGCTACGCGTTCGCATTCTTCCACGTTCGTTCACCATCCGGTAAACCAAAGCACAAACGCCGATCATTTGATACAGGAGCGTACTCAGCGGCTTTACTTCGCTCGTGATCCACTTGGTCGTAGATCCCTCCTCATCCACCGACCCACCCATGAACTACCTTACCTGCTACTCTCTTCCGTCTCCGCTGGTTCAAATCCTGCTTACGAATTTGTGGAACTATCCACTGAGTTCTTGTATGGCCTCGATTTGAGGTCGATAAACACTCAATCCGGGGTGAGCGCCTTGTCAAATGAATTGCCTTTGTTAACTTTTTGGTTTGGTCCACAGATCGCAGAAGGCTTCAGCCAATCCTTGACCCAAATTCCTCGGGCATCAACCTCTCCAGAAGAGCTCCTTGCCTATGTACGTTCGTCTACCTCTGTGGATCTCTCTTGAGATACCTAAGATCATGCAAAGAGTGCGCCAAGGAAGATTAATACGACCATACCCTCGACCCCCGAGCTTTCTGTTCAAACACTAGAGGCGATTCCTGACCATCTCATGCAAGCCGTTGATCATCTCATCTATCACCTGGACAGAAGCGTTATGCTTCGAGTTAAAGATATACCTTATTCTTCGTGCGCTTCTTTTCATTATTCGTGATTCTTTTGACCTGACATCGACGAGGCTTCAAGGGTGACTAAGGGAAAAGCCAGAGTCGCAGTACTCTTCAGCGGAGGAATCGATTCGGCCGTCATCACATTTTTGGCACATAGGCAAGTCATCTCTTCATTCTGAGTTCACCGCGAGTTCACATGTACCACCAGACACATGCCACCAGATGAACCTATCGATTTATTAAATGTTGCATTTGAGAACCCCCACAAAATTAGGATACAAAAAGAGGGCAATACCCGAGGGACACCAAAGCGACGAACGGAGACGAGTCATCACAATGATATAGAACATAGCGTATATTCTGTCCCGGACAGAGCCACCGGAATGAAGGAAGTAGAAGAATTGCGCCGAATCTGTCCTGGCAGGACGTGGAATTTCGTAAGTTAAATTTCTATTGCGTTGTTCTAGGCTTATGCCTTGCTGGAGGTTGAAGTCAATGTCTCTTACACGGTACGTCGAACAATCTGCAACCTAGTTCTGAGCTTGATATGTACAAGGAATGCCAAAGCGCTCGGGTGAAAGTAGAATCTCTTATGTCGCCTGGCCGGACTGTTATGGACTTGGTGGGTCTTGCAGCCCCCTCAAGAGTTCATTTTGCTAATTATGCGCCGTAGAGTCTTGCATTAGCGTTATACTTTGCCTCACGAGGGCAGGGGCAAATTCAAAGGGCCGGAGAATCACAACCGGAGCCATATGTCAGCGAATCTAGAGTGCTCCTCAATGGGCTGGGAGCGGACGAGCTTCTTGGAGGTTATGCCCGACATCGCTCGGTCTATAACACTGGAGGTTGGGGAGCTGTGGTTTCAGAGGTCAGCTATCACTCACTCGAACAGACACCATCTGATGCGAAAGTTCGAGCAGCTGCAAGAGGAGATCGATCGCATACCGAACAGAAATCTGGGGCGAGATGACCGTGTTATCTCATCGCACGGCAAAGAGGCTCGACATCCTTTCCTGTCCCTCACTCTGGTCTCATTCCTTGCGGACTTGCCTGTAAACTTCAAGTTGGATCCCCGCTTGGACGTTGGGCTGGGCGATAAGATGCTGTTACGTTTGGCTACGCGGAAACTTGGACTTGTCGAAGCAAGCAGCAGGAAGAAGCGAGCCATGCAATTCGGCAGCCGTTCAGCCCGGATGGATGGGGAGAGACGAGGAGATGCAGAGCTCGAATAAAATGTTAGCTAGCGAAAGGCGATATGTTGCACACATAAAGCAAGTGTATTTTCTGAATCACGAATGGCACCGCGGCTTGGCAGGGTCTGTCGTTTATGGCAAGTCGGCATTCAGGGCCGTGGGAATTTAAAGAACGAGCCACTAGCCGCAACGAGAAGGCTGAGCGCGTCGGGGAGTGACGTTGACTTCACCTCGGTTCTCCCTCCCGTTTTCCTCTATTTTCCAATAGCAATGGCCCTCGCTCAGACTGCAAGCAGATTCATGGGTAGGCCTGCTCTTTGAATATTGGCAGTGAACAAAGACTAATTATGCCAATTACCCAGTCCCATTGGTCGTGGGTGTTGCTGTTCTACAAGCCAGCCTCTACGATGTTCCCGGTGGTTATCGCGCTGTTATGTTTGATAGGTTTTCAGGAGTAAAGGAGAAGGTGCGTCTCCCTCATTTTTGGCCAGAAATTTGCTTAAAACCGAGCTAGGCGACCGGTGAAGGTACACATTTCCTCGTTCCCTGGCTGCAGCGCGCCATTCTTTACGACTGCCGCATCAAGCCTCGGGTATGACATTGATCCTATGCTCGTGTAAGACCCGTCTCACACAATCGTTGCTAGAATATCTCAACCACGACTGGCTCGAAGGATATGCAAATGGTCACTCTCACCCTCCGCGTCCTCTCCCGACCAGACGTCGAACACCTCTCAAAAATCTACCAATCACTTGGCCTGGACTACGATGAAAGGGTCTTGCCGTCGATTGGAAATGAAGTTCTGAAGAGTATCGTAGCTCAGTTCGATGCTGCTGAACTCATTACTCAGCGAGAGCTGGTGAGCATTGTTAGAAGTTTTTGTTACAACAATGCACGTCGAACGCGTACTTGGTATAGGTCTCGGCTCGCATTCGCGCTGATCTCCTGCAACGAGCTGGGGAGTTCAACATCAAGTTGGAGGACGTCTCAATCACGCATCTGACATTCGGAAAGGTCTGACCAATAATCCTCGTTGGCCCTCCAATATCCTTTGACATATCAATAGGAATTCACACAAGCCGTTGAGGCCAAGCAGATTGCCCAACAAGGTGCGTAATATGACGGAAGAAGTTTGTAGTTTATGCTGAACGTCGACCAGATGCTGAGCGTGCCAAGTTCATCGTGGAGAAGGTAGGTGACTGACAGGGTTCCCCCCAGCTATTTTTGACATCATCCACCAGGCCGAACAAGAACGCCAGGCTGCTATTATCCGGGCAGAAGGAGAGGCAGAGGCTGCGGCGACCATCTCGAAGGCGCTTGAGAAGGCTGGAGATGCGTTTGTCGCGCTACGCAAGATCGAAGCCAGTAAGGCAATTGTGCAGTCGCTGTCGGGCAGCCCGAACGTGACGTATATCCCGAGCAGTAGTGGGAATGTACTTTTGAATGTGTCGGCGCAGCAGTGACCGTAGTCTAGTCAATCGAATTTATGCATAAGTGATGGAAACTCCCACGAAGCCAGTTGGACCTTGCTCTTGACTGCCATCTAGTCTCTCTCTCTATCTCGTCTTTTTCTCTTTTCCTCTCCTCTCTCGTCTCTTTCCTCTCTTGTGACGGACTGTCTCTCCTACTGTCTCAATTTTCCTGTCGTTTGTGCGTTTCGCCCATCAACCCTTCATTTTCGAGCCTCCGTCGCTGACCCTTCGTATGTTTCAGGTCTCATTTTCCTTCATCTCTTTAAATCATGAATCCAATGGGCATGGGCAGTATTGCTGAGGCTCCGGTGCGTGCAGTCTCCCTTATCCTATGATATCCTGCCCTGATCTCTGCTATCGCTTCTGTCGCCTCACTTTTTGTCTCCGTCACGATTTTGCCGTCCCTGCATTTCGGTCATCCCCACCCTCGTCTAGAGGCGTGCTCACCTTTACGTCGGAAACTTGAGTCCTCGCGTGACCGAGTATATGTTGACGGAGATCTTTGCTGTCGCCGGACCTGTTCAGCACGTCAAAATCATTCCAGACCGGAACTACCAGCATGGCGGCCTCAACTACGGTTTCGTGGAATACATGGACATGCGTGCCGCCGAGACTGCTCTGCAGACCCTCAATGGTCGCAAAATATTCGATACAGAGATTCGAGTTAATTGGGCTTATCAAGGCCAGCAAAATAAGGAGGACACGACCGGCCATTATCACGTCTTCGTCGGAGATCTCAGCCCCGAAGTCAACGATGAAGTTCTCGCAAAAGCCTTCAGCGCCTTTGGCACCATGTCGGATGCTCGTGTTATGTGGGACATGAACTCGGGCAAGTCTCGCGGCTACGGTTTTCTCGCGTTCCGGGACAAGACCGACGCTGAGCAAGCCATTGCTACCATGAACGGAGAATGGCTGGGCTCTCGTGCCATTCGTGTCAATTGGGCCAACCAGAAGACGCAGGGTGCTCCTGCGGTGGGCTCTTCTCCTCAACCAGCACGCGGCCCTGTTAGCGGTGCGGGAAGTGCTCCAGCTCCGATCAACTTCCAAGGTGGTCCCCTCTCGTACGAGGCAGTTGTTCAGCAAACTCCGTCCTTCAACACAACGGTATACGTTGGCAACCTGGTCCCATACTGCACTCAAGCAGATCTTATCCCTCTATTCCAGTCCATCGGCTATCTCTCCGAAATCCGCATGCAGGCTGATCGTGGCTTTGCTTTCGTCAAGTTGGACACTCATGAACATGCTGCGATGGCGATTGTTCAATTGCAAGGCCAGATGGTTCATGGGCGGCCTATCAAGTGTAGCTGGGGCAAAGACCGTGCTGATGGTGGAGCCGCTCCGGCCAATCCAGTCAGCCCGACTGCCGCTGCTGCTCCATACGGCAACATGGTACGTGATGTCATTTCTCAGTGGACCTCACTGATGTATTGGTTCAGCCAATGTATGGCATGCCGCAACCAACGACGTACGGACAATATGGTTTCGGTGGTTACGCCGGATTCCCTGGTCAAGCTGGCGCAGCGCCTGGTGCTGCTGCCGCTGGTTCTCCTGGCATGCCACAGGCTGCCAATGCAGCGGGAGCTGGTCTCGGTCTCAACGTCGGGGCGCAGCAGCCTGGTGCGGACATGAGCGCTGCCAGCGCCGCCCAACCTGGGCAACCTCAGTGGGGTGCAACAGACCCTAACTACTACTCAAACTATTGGGGAGGTTTGTCGGACATTGTAACACGGTTTGGTCTCTTCTAACGCATACGAACCCAGGTTATTACGGCCAACAACCCGCAGCTGGACAGCAACAAACTGGAACGGACGCGCAGATGCAAGGGCCGGCTTGAGAAACAGAAGACTGACACCCTTGCCAACCTTTTCATAAGTCTGCTCCTTTCTGGAGAACTTCTCAAGTGTTGTCACCGTCACTTATTTCTCTATCAATTATCCTTTTATTCGCGAAGTTTTCTCTCTGCTTTTTCGTCCCTCCACTCCAGCCTTCGTCATTTCTTGTTATCGCCCGTATTCCTTGTTCGACTGAAATATATGTTTACCAACCTGCGATCCCACTCAGGTGTAACCGCAAGTAATCCAGCCACAGAGAGAATCCGGAGATAAATATGAATTGAAGGGTATATCAGTGCAAAGGCAAGGCACTACAAAAAATTAGACCATTGGAGAAAATAAGTGTCAATCTACTAGTTCATCAACCATTAGCCATTCGGTGTCAGATCCAGGCCCCTTTGCGCTGGAGATAGATGTCCATTCTTCTTCATCGCTGATTGTGCCTCCGAAGTCCCCAATTCTTTTCCCGAGCCGGAGGTGGGACGACTGGACTCGGGCGACAGGACACCTCCTGGCTCATCGTTGGAACCCTCCCTCCAAGAGAGCACGTTCTGGTGTCTTGAGCGCATATTCTCGTACATCTCATTCGCCTCGTTCATTCGATTAGCATCTGCTTGCTTCGCATCAAGCCAACGTTGGAGAAGTTTCGCGTTGTCTTTCGCTAGGTCTCGGTTCCGTTCTTCTACTTGACCGAGCTCTAGCAACGCTGTGCTAATTTCGTCGTGGAGAATCTGTAAATTTCGATCAGACGCGTCTGGCATGAACTTGAAATTTGCTTACTTGTACAGTCCGGTCTTTCTCTGTCATTAGCTCGGCATGTTGATCGACCTTGCGACGGAGAGTCGCTATCTCGTCCCTGGACTTCCTGAGATTCTCAGAATCAATTCTTGACAACTCTTCCTTTTCTCGCAAGGTCTCGTTCATAGACAGCAGACGCTGGGCATTCTGTCCCTGAGTCTTATACAAATTCGCAAGCTCGTCACGCAGAGAGGATATCTGGGTTTCCAGAGACGCGACATAAGCAGCACGAACTGGGTTGCTGTTACGATCGATGAGAACGATTGACGTGCACCATATAGCACGTTTACTCACTCTTCGCCGGATCCTGTGATAGTGGAAGACCCTTTGACACTACCAACGGCTCTAAGGAGTGTTGCATTTCTCTCCTTGAGGAGCTTTGTTTGCTGGGCGAGCCTGCGGTCTGTACGCCAGTCAGATCAAATGCTTTGGAAAACAGGAAGTACTCACATTGCTCGATAATGGGGGCAAACGCAGATTCTCGGTTGTTGCGCTCCGCAAGCCGCAAACGAAGAGTCTCTTGCCAGGAGGGTTCGGCCATTGAGAGAGGACTAGGGCTCGAAGTCATTCAGGGAGTGTTACTGTTGGTGCGGAGTTTGAACAGCCTAATTGGGAGCTCTGACGCTGCTCAGCTCTTGTACAACGACCAGCCTCACGCTCACCGCCTCTCATATCATCATCGACGCTTGTCCACCCGAATAACAAGAAACGAGCATGGGTCGCGTATTGCTCAAGGTCCGTTGGTTGGTTCTGTCCCTGTTGCCCCGTGTTGACCTCAGAATACCCGTAGGTTATCATCCTCGGGGATAGTGGGTCTGTCGCGGCCTCTACCTCGATCTCCTAGGTTTTCGATGCTCACATTCGTTGAATACAGTGTAGGAAAGACCTCCCTAATGAACCAATATGTCAACAAACGCTTCAGCAACCAGTACAAGGCTACCATTGGTGCTGACTTGTACGTTTCCGACCTTCTGTCTCGACTTCCTGTGCGCCCATCTCACCGTATCTCCCAGTTTGACGAAGGAAGTCATGGTGGACGACCGGCTAGTCACAATGCAAGTAAGTGTCCTCCTTATGATGCTATGGAGCCCTCCCTTATCACACCGCGTCAGCTCTGGGACACTGCGGGTCAAGAGCGCTTCCAATCTCTAGGAGTGGCGTTTTATCGAGGTGCCGACTGCTGCGTCCTAGTGTACGACGTGAATAGTGCCAAATCCTTCGAGACCCTCGATAGCTGGCGCGATGAGTTCCTCATCCAGGCCAGCCCTCATGACCCCGAGAACTTCCCGTTCGTGGTTCTGGGAAATAAGATAGATGTTGAGGAGGGAAAGCGACAGGTACCTTTCCGTGTTGTTTTTTCTCATGTATCCGGCTGACTGGCTGTTTGGTAATAGGTCACTCAGAAGCGAGCCATGACATGGTGTCAATCGAAAGGCAACATCCCCTATTTCGAAACCTCCGCCAAGGAAGCCATCAACGTCGAGCAGGCCTTCCAAACCATTGCGAAGAACGCTTTGCAACAAGAAGCAGAAGAGCAATTGTCAGTGCTGTTGGACTTCCTTCGATTAGAGCGAGCGCTAACTGGCACCCAGATATGTCGACTATCCTGATCCCATTCAACTGGACTCGGAGAGCTCTCAAAGCTACGGGTGTAATTGTTGATTGCTTGTGTGACAAATTTTGTGCGGACGACGTTTCTTATCGTTCTCGTCTTGTCGTAATATACTTGAGCTCTCCCCAGTCTGATTGCATCCAATCTAGGACTTGACATCTCTCTCTGCCGCTCAGTCGTCCTGGAAGGCACTTTCTATGCATCATGCCCATTTTTTTTATTTCTTTCGTTTTTGAGATAGTAATGGTTGCACTACGTATACCGCTTCATATGAATGCGATATTATTATGACCCCTCGTGAGAGCATTCCTGAGTCTAAGTGACGCGACCAATCTCATTTAGATACTTGGATTACCTCATGCGAACTTGTTAAAGACCGGTTCTTGAACTCACCACTACCTGTGGCTCGACAATTCCTTTCGCGTCAACCGACATGCCGAAGAAGGCAAAGGGAAGTACTGGAAAAAAACGCTCGAGGAAGGAACCAGAACAAGAAGTCTACCATGTTGGTAAGGAAGTGGCGGTCGACCAGCCTTTTCTCCGGAATTCACTCCTTTTTCAGAGGTCATAAAGGAGGCGCGCGTTTTTCGAGATGAGGATGACGGACATGCGAGATGGGTGAAGAGCCAACCTTATGTTGCCACCCATTCAGAGTCTGACCGTGTCACAAGCAATATCTTGTAAAGGTTCTCGATGCTCGTTACCTCTAATCTTTTCAGCAATTTAACGTCGCTATTGTTGCGCCAGTGGGCCAACTATGATTCAGATTCAAACACGTACGACGATACCTTTCTTTCCTTCTACCTGGACTAATTTCTTTCAGATGGGAACCGGAGAGGAATCTTTCGGGCTGCGGACGATTATTGCAAAGCTTTTGGAACCATATTGGCATCGATGAGCAAGATTATGAAGTCGGATATGTGGCCAAAGCAACACCGTCTTGGATCAGTGAAGCCTTTCGTTTCTACCAATGCCTGGTCCATACTAACACTCTTAATCAGAGCAGGAAAAAGAATTTTTCGCCAATGAATACCGCGTTGCGTTAGAAGAAAAGGAAAAACAGAGGAGCGAAAAAGCGAAACGAGCGGTAGAGAAACAGAAGTCGTACAAAGTCTGTCTTTGGCGATGTTCTTGTTCGTTTGACTGTCTATCGTGATGTCTGATTCGACTTCATGTTGCAGAGGATAAAGCGAAGCGCGTCGCAGGATGCTACGAGTGTGCCGCCTGAGTACGACTCTTCGGTACGTTGTGGCCTTGTGCACATAGAACGATTTCTGAAGACAAGATTAGAGACATGACGCAAGTTCCTCTGAGGATGAAACACCCCTGCAAGAAACTCTCAAGATAAAGATACCTCCTCATGGGAAGCGAAAGGTTATCGCTTCTGACGATTCGTCCGATGATGTACTTTCTTCTTTCTCTTTGTTCTCAAGACCTCGATGTTTACCCTCCACATCAAGGAACCATTGGCGAAGAACTCGGGACCATTTTCAACTCCAAAGGCGGACATGCCTAGCACCGCTGCCCAGGATCTCACGGTGCGTCTTTTCATATCTTGTCTTCCTCTGAAATTAGAAATTGAGATCGGCACCTTCTGTAGGGTTCTCCGACCTCGCTTTTCTCTGGGAATTCTTCTCCAGAAATACACACAAAGAAAATCCCACCGAAGCCAAAGGCAACAGCCCACTCCAAACCTCCCTTACCACCGCCACCGCCTCTCCCGTCTTCTATCAAGATACCTCGTCGACCCAATAATCCTCATGCAAAAATTGCGGACATGCCTGCGTCGGCAGTTCCTTCGGGAAGTGGAATTTCGACGAAACAACGGCTGGCCCAAGGGGCCCTTGCTCCCACTATACCCAAAGAAGTACCAAGTGCTCCTTTGAAACCTCCACCGCCCAGATCTACTCCAAAGCCACTTCCAACGCGAACTAACACATCTTCATTTTCCGGTCTGTCCTTCAAAAAGAAGCCTATTGCAGTAACGATTCCAGAGTCTGCGAACCACCCACCAATTCTTACCTCTACCTCTGCATTCAAATCGCCCAGCATTCCACTGGCAAATTCTCCTCCGTTGCACTCTCCAGAACCAGCATCCTCTTTTTTCAATGCCGGACCTGCTGGCTCTCCTGGTCTTCTATCTAATCAGCCTACCATATTTAAGAGACCACTCGTGCATGATAACACTGTGTCCGTTTTCCTGCTTCAGTATCCCAGTGTGCAGCTGCTTACTTGCATCGTTTCTCCAGGTCTCCCGCTCTTATTTCTCAGCCTCTAAAGGACGCAGAAAAATTTCTGTCAACAATCATGCCTGCCAGGTACGGCAACTTATGCCCGCATCTTCTCATCTAACCCGGGTTCTCTTAGCTTGGCTGCGCCACTGTTGTAAGGAATAAAAATTGTCCGTTGATTTCTCTAACGGGATAAATTTCAGGCCCTCATCGGAAGAGCAACCTGAACTGCCTCCTCCGAAACCATTGCATAACAAGGCTCCTCTTCCTGGAAGGTACAGTGCTACTCTTGCAAGCATGTAAGGGTCATTCCTCATTGCAGTGTGTCCTAGAATCCCAAAATTGTGGAAATGGAGCGGCCCGCTTTACATTCCCTCTTCAGAATTTTCCCTCTGCAATGTCGTAATCAGTCCATCCTCCCATGCTCAATCGACCCGACTTTCAGTTGCATTTCAAGGCATTGAGAGCATCCGTGTTTCCTACTTCCATGACGCTGCAGATTTTTCGTCCATTTCATCGGCTTTCCGGCTGCCTACTGAGTTTGGTTCACTCGGTGCTAGCTCTGGAGATTCCGGTGTCGACCACTTCAAGATGTTTGTCTGTTATATGGCAAAATTACAGAAGGTTGGTGATTAACAGAATATTTCTATCGCCAACTAATAGTGTTGCCCAGGTTTTCATGCTTCCTCTCATCTTGGATGGCAGCGTCGTTGGCCAAACGATTTTCTTCCACCCTTCCTGTGAAAATGTTGTGGCACAATTCAAAGCACCGATGTTGCTCCCACAGGAGCTCATTGTGGCCGTTTGTCCTTGGGCACTCTCTGCAGAACAAACGAAGCTTGAACCTGCTGCTCAACACCAGGAAGCCAAAACTTTAAAGCCGACGTTACCCCGAAAATCATGGAGCTCTTCCTTGCGCAACAAGCCAAAATATCATCGAGCGCTTCGCATGTTAGGCTTTCCGCAAACTCTGCACGACACTTACGCGGCGCGATCCCATCCTTATTTGTACTATATCTGGGATGACCCCAGAAACAGCTCCAAGATCGAGTCCGACTGTTTGAGGTCTATCTTGTCGCAGGTACGGATGAAGGAGGTACCCCCGGCCAAAGAAGCCCGGGTGGTCTTCATACATGTAGGCGCCCTCAAGACATTACACAACCTCAAAGGTCTCAACATGAGACGCGAGGCCCCACATATTCAATTTTACACCTTTGGATCCCATGAAAGCATACATCCTAGTGCATGGGCTGTGAAGGAAGTTTACCCTATAGGTGAGTTGCTGCTACTAATAGGTGCAATGTGTTGTATTGAATTGATGCCTGCAGGAGGAATTGTAACTTTTACTCCCCTGGCCCTTGACATTGACCCGTTAGGGGTGCTTCACAGAATTGAGCAAATCAGCAGGCACCCTCTGTGGACTTGCTATGTTTTCTCTCCCGTTATCGGGCTCCTTGCTAAGCGAGAATGTGCGCAAGAAGACCCGCTTGTGTGGCTCCAAAAGTGCGTTGTGTTACACATGGAATGAACAACACTGATCCTGTGATTTTAGAGGGACTTTGAGGCTGAAATACGTTCTGGAAGCGATTGAGAAGGGTTCTGTTGCACTTCTTGAAGCTCCTCCAGAAGCCACCATTGTAACCCCTGAGACTAGCAGCCGTGAAGGGTGGCTGAAGAAGTATCTGCACTTCCGGCCTCCCACCCAATTTGAAGCCCTGCATACAGGATGCGACACATTTTTGAAAAAACCCAAATTGATGTCACCAAACTGGCAGTCTGAAATTGAAAATGAAATTATGCTAGACATTTCAGCTATGCAACGGCAACCAGTTTTCATGAAGCAATACCGCCGCTATGTCGTCATCACCAGCGAGAGGGACACCCCACGTCCTACTGGGAAGGAATATGGTGTATGTCCTCCCCCTTCTCCATGAACAACCTCTCATTGTAGTTTATTTTTCTCTCATCACAGCTTGAATGGGTAACAACAAAGAATTTTGACTTTAAAGATGACTTTTTCCCCAAACAAACCATTGGCCAGCCAAAAGTCTAATTGCAAACAACTATTGTACAATGCTCACATATAACCTCAACATATCCCGCAGGACACCTGTATACACAGCAAAATACCCTTAGATCAATAAATAAAACAGCCTGTCCACGAAATCATGCAAAGTATGCGTCGTGGATCGCCCTCGTTATATCGTCGTTTTCTTCCCAGTCGTCAGAGGCTTTCGTCTGGAACTGATTGTATGAATTTAGGAGAGTGATAATGAGGAACAGCGTACTGCATCAAGGACTTTGGCACGAGAAGACTCTTGCATCTCCCCTGCAATAACGAGTTCATCCAGTATCTAGAGCAGAATCAACATCAAAATCAAGTGCAAGGAAATGGAGGGACAAACCGAGTAGGCCTTCTGGAAGTTGAATATCCTGGTCCTTCGTCAGAGCCATATCAAAGGCACATGGAACACATGGAAGAATCACAGATCCATTTCACAGACCTAGATAATCGCAGTTGCTGTTACTGACCATGCATGGAGAGGAAGAAATAAGGTGGCGTACACTGCCAAAATACCGGTCAAGGATCTCAACGTAGCGATGTATGAGCTCTAGTACAATGAGCTCATTGTCATGCTCGCCGATGTCGCATACGAAGAAGAGGGAAGCGTATCGGCGGTACACGATCTTCATTCGAGTTCAACCGGTTGAAGGGGTATTTACGATTTGAGAAGCATAAAGTTGGGCCAACGTTGAGTTCGAATAAATAGATCAGGTGAACGATGGTAGAAGATACCTTTCGGCCTGAAATACGAGAGACAAAGACGCGTCAGATGAGGAGCATCATGGAAAAGAGATAACAGACGAACCTTTATATTCCAGGAAATTGCACATCCGTTGCCGGCGATTCAGCGCTAGCTGGGTGACTTCTTGAACAATCTTCGCCTTCGCTTTCGATGTGAGGGTCGTGTACCATTTTGCGAGCCTGAGTTTTCCTGCAACAGCAGCGAATAGGTGGGTAAGAGTTCAGTACGAGTGAGACTTGAGGAAGAACCTTGTCTGGAGATTAGGAGTACGTAGTTGATCATGGTCGTGGAGTCTCCAGTCTCGTGGAGAACAGCGACGACCTTTGAGTACTCGTGTACGTACGCGGTCGTCGACTACAGTCATCCTCCGTCCAGTGAGACAAGATTTTGATGTTGACCATATTTTGGAACTGCCTGCGATTTCTGACTAAATATTTTTATGCCATATCATTTAATATGAAGTTGAGCACATGTGTGCAAATTTTTGAGGTTATCGATGGAGAACTGAGAGAAAAATCGCAGAAACCGTGTTGATCAGCCCAAAACCAGCCAGTGAGACAGTCACGCTTTTCCCAAATCAAGTAAGGACTTGGCGGCACTCCTCTGCCAAAATCCGTGACATAACGCGTCACATAAGACCACAACAGCCCACTCCCGACTACTTTCGACGTTGAGCGCTATGTGATGCCCCTAAATACTAGAAGGAGGACTTTTAACGGCACGAATAATATGTTTGAACAAGAAAATGCGATAAAATTACATGGAATTTTGGCTGAACTCCGAAATTCACCTCCATTTCCACCATTCGCAATGAAATCGCGAGGCAACTGGAGCTCCGTTGGGGCCAGAAATTTAGCCACAGGTATAATGGATCAATGAGAGGGGTCTACAAAAATATTGAGGCGAAGGGAGGCGAAATGCGTCCAGAACATGCGTTTGTCTCACTGGCTGATGCTGTCTCACTGGACGGAGGATGACTGTATCAAGGAAGAAAGAAGAGTTTAGTCACTGCTGCAGCATGCCTATTGCCTTCGTCTAATATCCCCAGAAATGCATTCTTCTGTTTAAAAATTAGCACGAGTCATTGTAAAGTATCCAAAGCTATCTCGCGACACATCGCGGGACCTAAGATGGAACAAAACGAAAACTGACCCATAAAGTCTCCCGAACGTGATATTTTGCCTCATGAGATGCCGACAACCAAAAAAGGGAGAATATGAAAGATCTCACGGATCCAGCTTCGCGAGAACATAAGTCCTCACTATGTTTGGCAATGATAATAATGTCATGAAAGATCATTTTCTAGGCCACGGAATCGTGATCCACCTGAGTGGGGGGTGAAGATTCCGGTACTTAAATAATGAATCATTTTATCAGCAATTTTTTGGCGCCGAAAATCGCGAAGACGAATCATTCCACCTCGAAAGAATGATCGGAATTTGCATGGTTTACAATTGCGGGCGGTGAAACAATATGAAACAAAAAGTGTTACCAAGCAGCGATCTCGCGGGCATTTTTTTTTGTTCCCATATAACCCCACACATCGTCGCAAGAACCATTGGATACTTTATAATGACTCGTAAATATTTAAAACAGAAGAATGCATTTTCTGGATATGCGTGAGTAATAGCATGCCTGCCAGCAGTGTCAGCATCGCTGTTGGTCTCAGGTGAACGGCATCCGGACCGACGTAAGAATATTGCTCGCTTAGATGCCGCAAAGAGATGACAAGAACACAACAATCATTTCAGTACAAAGCCCAAGTCCAGGTCTGCTATCCTTATACCATATCGTACATACCGAATAACGATGATACGAGAAGTGGGAGGGAGCAGAAAATGCACATCATAACAAACTCATTGTCCAATCGATTAAGTTTCCCCGGATTCCTAAACCTTGAATGGGTGTCGGGATAGGCGACTTTGAGCGCAGCTTCATCGACGAAACCAGTACAGCTGGGCAGGGGAACACAGGCTTCACTCTCGCGAGCAGGGAGGCCCCTCCGCTGGGCGGTCGAGCACGCTCTGGAGCGTGCCACCTTGCCCCGCCAGTGGCGACGAACAACAACACGGGCGGCGTGGTTGATGACGGGGTAGGGAAGGAATACGCTGTGGCGGGGGCTCGGCGAGTCCTCGATGTATGCCACCAGCGGCCTCCCTCCGTAAGCAGCTCGTGCCCCGGGAAGAGTGATGATCAAAAAAGGAGAGGAGGAAAGAATCATAACTTCCCGGGCACGAGCTGGCTTACGGAGGATGGACGCTGGGTGGCAACATCGAGGACCGCGAAGCCCCCGCCACAGCGTAATGACTTCCCTACCCGTCATCGAACCACGCCGCCCGTGTTGTTCGTCGCCAACCTGGCGCGGGCAGGTGGACACGCTCCAGACGTGCTCGACCGCCCCAGCGGAGGGCCTCACCTGCTTGCGAGAGTGAAGCCTGTGTTCTGCCAGGCATGACTGTTCGTCGATAATCGCAGCGTCAAAGTTCACTATCGGCCGAACGGCAATTCAAGGTTAGAGAATCCCGGGAAAACTGAAATCGGACAATGATTGTTACGATGCATTTCTGCTCCCTCCCCTTCCTCGAGTAATCTGTATCGGTATGTAGATATTATGAAGAGATAGCGAAGACCTGGAACCTTGGCTTTGTTACTGAAATCGAATTGTGGTCATGATATCTCTTTGCGGCACTACGAAGCAATNGTCAGGAGATTACGATGACACGCCCTGACACGCCGCTATGCGTGAATGGGGAATAAGATCTTAAGACTTTTGACACTCACCACTCACTGCGTCCAGGATGGCATTCAGTTGTTGTCAGCCCTCATCCGCGAATGGGTTCTTGCTGCACAATCGGCCGTTCCTCTAGCCTGAGCTAGCTTTCTTCGACATACGACGAACTTGTGGTGCAGCCCTCTCTGGCTGCCGAATCGTGGAACGTCTTGGAAAATCTCACGCCTCGTTGCAACAGACAAGCTTTCTTGCCATCGTTCCAGACTTCTGGCAGGCCACCTGCTAACTACGGGCGGGGCATCACTGGTGTCCGAGCTCTTCCTGTTCCGCTCTGTCGCTGGCCAGCTAAAAGCACTGTGTCTCTTGATATAGCCAGCCGCCTGGGCCTCCTTCCTGGACGTGAAACGCCATGCTCTTGCCGGCTTGGACGACGTGCCTAGTCGGCCTCTAGTTCTGATGGACTACTCCACAACCCGCGTGTCTCAGGCAGACGGCGGGACCTTTCCATATATGGGCAATAGTGTCGGGCCGACGCATCGAGTCACGCGTCGGGAAGTCACGCGTTGAGTGAGTCACTCTACGCGTCGGACCTAAGCACAAAAAGCAAACGTTACCTTTGTTCTTCCCCCCCATGCACAGGGTAAATCCATGTAAATGTGTTCCCCCATTCTGTAAATGCTCGTTGTATGCGAGGTTATCCTGCTCTGCGTGTCCTCAAGACTCAAGATCATCCTCAAGGACCTCAACACAACGAAAGCCAGAAGACGGCATTCACAGCGGATGCCCTTTGAAGGACCTCCAAAATGAATTTTCAACGAAACTCACCTGTCTCTGAGCTGGCTGCCCTCTGTGTGATCTCTGCATAGACCCTCTCCGCCGTCCGAAGATCTTCACGGTGGAAAACTTCAGAAGTCCAAGAACTGTAGGCTTGAGGCCCTTGAGCTGTTTCAACGTGTCTGGTCGAAACGCTTTTTTTTTCTGGAATGTCGGTCTGTGAGACGACTGCTCAAGAACTTGGTTAGCGCTTCTATCGATTTTCTTGTGCGTGAAACTGGGTTTGTTTCTCGGAAAACCGAACCAGAAGGACTTGAAGACCGTGCCCAAGATTTCCACCGTCGCATTTGTCGACCTTGTGAGGTCTTGACGAAGATGTTGAAGAATTTGGAAGCAAGGCGGCAGAGAAAGATGTTTCCGCAAGCTGTGGCATCTTCGAGTGGCCACGGAAATTGCGAAACTTGATTGTCGGTCGCGTATTGAGGCCTTCAGCGTTCTAACAACGTACAGAGGTTGAGAAAGCGCAGTGGGCAGCTGGTCTTGACATATATATGTTGAGCGGCGTCGAGTTGGATGATGCTGACTGGTCTGAGGGTCGCCTCGAAAGTTCCGCTGAATCATTCGCCTAATTGTGACAGGAATTTCTGGGTCTAAATGGTCCGGCCTTGAAGATTCTGGGTTTTGGCGGAATTTATCATCAATGCCTTCAAGAAATCTGACGCGAAAGAAGCTTGAAGGTGCGTATCTCTGACCCGAAGAGTTTGACGCATCCTACGATTGAAATTTGAATATTTCGAGCTAGGGAAATGTGGGCTGGGGGCCCATGTCACTGTCGGCATGATAATTTCCTTCCGGACTCCGTCACATCTGCAGTTATATTCATCATACGGGCGACCCCAGTGACCCATTTTCAATCGATTTTCTCCCTCAGCAACGTCCAATCGTCCCCCATCTTTCAAGGCCGCTAAAACCCCGATGAACGACCGGCCTTGTCCTCCCAAACCTCGGTTTTCTACGGCCCAAATCACGGAATCTAGAACAAGCAAGATCAGGGAAGAAATTGAATTATTCTGACAGTCAAAACTATCGACACACCAAGTGGAATCAGCTCTAGCTACCGCTCCGAAGGACTGCTACTTTTCTGGCTATGCACCACGACCCACTAAGCGGCCACAGAGGGACAGCGAACCCCCCTGTCCGTAGTCCTGTTGTCTGAGTCCTCTCGGCACCTTGACGCCATCGCCTTTTCTGGGACGCTCGGATTCTGTGCATTTGGGAAGCATAAAGACAGATGAATTGAGTTTTACTTTCTTTCTATTCACCTGACTATGACCGTACAATCCCGAAACAGGACCCTGCCACGGCCTGGAGCTCATTTGAACGAATCGCAAGCCACATCTGATCAACTGCAGGAAACGCTGGTTAAAAGCACCACCACGACGGCCCCAGTCATAACCTGGATTTAGAACTCAAATTCACAGCTTGCGATAGACTTAAGACGGCGCTCGGATTGCCTGTTCTGAATGCGAGCTGTGCTTTTGGCAGGCGATCACACTTACGACATCTCTCAAGCCACTTAGCCGCTGTTCGGGATGTGTTACCCCCGCTCTTCGACGGCACCGACCGTTTCCAGTATTCGACAACGAGTTGTCACCGCAAGAGGCCTTCGTTTTACTGGTTGATGTACCAAGAAAATGCCTGCTACTTGAATTCACGCCTACTACTCAACCATTTTGCACAGGTCTGGTAGAAGCGAAAGGGGGAATCTTCCAACGCGTTGAGTCTCGAGACTCGTGTATGCCATGTCATTATAACCACGCTCACGCTCTCTAGAATCACGACTTTCGAGACGTTGGCCCTTCGCCATATAACTTCTAGTCCTGCAGAGAGTCGTTTCTCCGGATTCCCTATAGACGACGGTTGACTTAGACCGATAGGCATTCTCATATTCTCCTCGCGTGAAACTCTCTTCCTGTGCGGTAAATAACATCGCCGACGAGATCGTCCTCTGGATGATATGTTATTTAATCTGCATGACAGTCGTGCATGAAATCGAAGTTCCCCTCATGTAACGTCGAACGAGTATGCCACCGCAAATACACATTGTCGTCATTATCCTTGCAGCCTTTCAGTCCTTCTCTGGCTTGTGTCTCACACTTACAAGCAAGCCATCACGACTATCAAGCTTGTCTAGCAGCCCCCGTACCAACGGGCTTGCAGCTTCCCTCGGCAACACCCCATCAATTGACCACCTCGCGTCAAATCCCTCCTCGTTTTCCACCGCGGCTTCAGGAATCCCCACACAACTTCCTTATCCTACATCGCCACCCAACTCTGCAGAGCTTACCGACCACAACTACACCGTGCCGCTCCCCGCCCTCTTTTTCGAAATCATCTGTGCAACAGCCCGTTTCTTATCTACTGTCCTCTTCACCACCCTTTCCATGCTGGCGGCATGTTTCACGTCGTTCTTTGACAAGCCCCTGCATAGACCCTTCGCCAGAGGAACAGGCGGAGATGCCAGCGCGGTTGCTCGCATCGAGGGGGAAAGGCTGTGTTGGTATGTATTCCTGCCTTCTTTGGTACTCTGCACTTCACTTTACAGATTTCTTTTATTCTTTCTTGCTTTCGTAGCGCTTGTTCTGCCTCTCCTGTTGCGGCCTGATCCTTCTCAGATGACCGGACAGGCGCTGGAGCCTGTGAGCAATGCTCAATGCAACCGCCACCCCATTGTCACGGTCTTCCTCCTCGATCGAATACTCATCAGTCTCAATGGGCGGCGAGGCTGCCTCACTATGATGACGCTTCTCCACGATTATATTGTGCTTCCTGTCTTCATGGAACTTGGTGTATCCTATTATCTCCCTCACGAAATTTATGTAACAGCTAATTACATGTGACGTGCATGACTGGAAGACACATGTACATCGAAGTTGAATATCCTGAAGTTCTGAACTCGGACCCCCGCTTTCAACAGGATAACCGACTGTGCACGCGAAATCTATGTATAGCATTCAAGACATAGGAAAACTCAGAGCGCGATAGCATGTCTATCCCCAGGATTCCCTCCTTCCTGGGCTCCTTCCCAACTTCGAGCCCTTCTTTCCTTCCTCCAGTAGAGAGGGAGGCAAATGAAGCAACTACGGACAAGGAAATGGTCCAAAAATGGCCCGCTTTCTTCCAGCGATGAGCCATGTGTGTATGTACATCGAAGACGAAGAACGGACAATACCCCAGACCTATATACATTGACGACAAAGTCAAAATGAGCATGGTATACGCGAGAGGGAGAGAGCAACTCTCTTCATCCCGCCAGTATGATACAATTAGCGATTTTGTTGTTGGACGGAGGACAGGCCTGCCGATTGGAGAGCACGGAGTCGACACGAACTGGTCCGCGCTACGTCGACCGCGAGCAGCGAGGCAGAGCTAGTGGTAAATGACCAAAAAGATCATCGTCGACGAGGTGCTCTAGGCGCGATGGGCACGTTGCACACCTTCGACGAATTCCTAGAACAGTGCGGCATTGTTGACACCATAAGGTTAGAGCAGAGGACGTAGGGAACTCACGAACAACACTGGTTGAAGACGTTGGACGCGTCGCTCAAATACTATGGCGCGCTCGAGCTGCCTCCTAGTCTCATCGTCCATGGGTGGACGAGGCACCTTCAATGAGACGTCAGGATGAATGCAGGAAAGACACGACGGGGGAGACGTACAAGGGGGAAAACACGTCGCTCCGCGCCTGGCCGAGCGGGGGGCACGTCGAGCATGACCCGCTCTTCGTCATAGATGGTATTCTATGGTCAGAAAAAAACCGCTGAGAATGAATTCGGAGTCGACACCAAGGATGACACGTACCAAGAGCCTTTCCGTCTCATCGACCTCCTCCGCAACATAGCGAACATAAGGATGGAAGCGGAGGCGGCGGCCCTGCTTATAGCTGGGTATAGGCCCGATGTGGTTTTCAGTCTGAGCGACCACCTCCAGGTACGAAGGAGGTGGCTTTTCGATTGGAAATGCTGCAGTTGGTCGAAGCGTGGTGGTCACAATGATGTTGACGTTGGTGTTGGCTTTGGTGTTGGTGCTGGTAGTGGAGGCGCCCATAGTTGAGTAAGAAAGCAGCGGGCGGTAGGAAGAGATGGTTGTGGGGAAGGAAGAGATGCCGCTGGGTTTGGAATCGCGTCCTTGCCATATTTAAGCTGTCCAGAGTCAGGGTCTCTCGCGAAGCCCTGAAAAAAATACTAGGTTTGCGGAAGTTTTCCTTCGCGGGTCGCAACTTTCGTGATGTACTCGTGTTGCTTCTCCTACGTTGAATGGCCGGCTGAGATAGGGAAGAAAAAAGCTTGAGCACGCGAAGTCATGAAAATGCGGAAAGCTAACCTGAAAAGTACGAATAACTGCCCGCTCCTGCTCGCCCTGTCCTGATTCGATCATTCGCTTCCCGCTCTTGTATGTGTTGATTTGGCACCTGGCGCAGTTTGGAGTCAGATCTGAACGAGTATCCCACATTTTGGCGCGGATGGCGGTTGAAGCAAGTGAGCTGTGAAGATCTGGGGACTAAGCGGTCAGCAGATTACGGTGATATGCTGCACACTCAACGTGTCGGTGTCGTATTCAGCTTCGCTACCCACCATCGGGCGCTTGCTGCCAATCGCCCGGTCCCTCTGTGCAGTGGAGACAACTGAGTTCGATCTTCGCCGGCCAGTGTAGCTTGTTCGACATACGACGAACTTGTGGTGTCGTCTGACCCTCTGGGACGGCTGGCCGAATCGTGGAACGTCTTGGAGATTCCCCAGGCCTCATTGCAACAGAAAGGCTTTCTTGCCGCCGCTCCAGACTTTTGGGATGCCACCTGCTGAATGCGCGTGGGGTTTCCACCTGGACATCACCGAGCTCTTCCTGTTCAGCTCCGTCGTTATATCCGTCGCTGGCCAGCCAAAGGGAATGGGTTTGTTGATACAGTCGGTGGCTTGGGCTTCCTTCCTGGATGCAAACACCAGGTTCTTACTCGTCTGAGACGTTCGGGGTCCTTAGTCAGGCTTCTAGTTCTGATCGACCCATCTGTCGGCACAACCCGCGGTGTCTGCGGGCAGAGTAGGGAGGCGGCGGGAGTTTTCCATATATGGGCCACCATGTCGGGACCGACGCATCGAGTCACGCGTCGGGAAGTCACACACCGAGCGAGTCACTCAATGCTCGGACCTAAAGCCACAAAGGAAAACGAGAACGTTAGCCCTTTATTCTTTCCTTCCACCGTGACCAGGTAAAATCCATGTAAATGTGTTCCCTCATTTTGTAAATGCCGTTGTATGCGAGAGGCTATTCTTGCTCTGCATGTCTATTGGACTGCCTGAAGACCTCAAGGCCATCCTCAAGGTCCTCAACGTAACTCGAGGCCAAAAGAACGTCGTTCAACAAGTGAGCCGTCCATTGAAACACCTCCAGGAAGAACAGAAGAATTTTCAGGACGAGGACTTACCTCTCTCTGAGCTGGCCGCCTCCTGTGTGAACCCTCTCTGCATGGTCCCTCTCGGTTGCCTGAATATATCTTCAACGGTTAAAAAGCTCCAGAATCGTCAAGAATGGTTGGCTTGATGTCCTTGAAGTTGTTTCCGACGTGTCTGTCGCAAGCGCCTCTTTTCTGGAACGTCGGTCTGTGAGATGGCTGTTCAAGAACTTTGTTGCCGCCCTAACGATGTTCTTGTGTAAGAATTGGGGTTGTTTCTTGGAAAACCGAACCCGAACGACGGGAATATCATGCTCAAGATTTCCACCGCCGCATTTTTCGCTCTTGTCAGGTCTTGACGAAGACATTGAAGAATGTTGCAGCAAGAAGGCAGAGAAAGACGTTTCTTCAAGTTGTGGCATCTTGCAGTGGCCACCGAAAATCGAAAACCTCGATTGTTAGTTGCGTCTTGAGGTCCTCAACCCTCCGACAACATATAGATGTTGATAAAGCGAAGGAGGCAGGCCGGTCTTGACGTGTTGACCTGCGTCGAGCTGGTTGAAGCTGGCTGGTTTGAGGGTCGTCTCGAAGATTGAACTATTCGCCTGATGGCAGGGTTTACTAAATGGTCCCGCTTTGAAGATTCTTGATTTGGGCAAATTCTGTGATCAATTTCTTCGAAAAAAAAGCCAACATGAAGAGGGCTTGAATATACATATGTATGAAGGTGTGTATTCCCGACCCGGAGAACTTGACGCAACTGAAAATTAAATATGTGGAACCAGAGAATTGTGTGCCACCAAGCCGCGGTCAACATTATATTCATCAATCGCCGGACCCCGACCGACCCCTTTCCAGTCGATTTTCTCCCTCAGACAGGTCCAATCTCCCACCGCTACTTCGGAAACCCTGATGGACGACTCCGACGACCAGCTTTTATTCACCCAAAGTCCTAGAGCTGAAATCATGGGACCGAGAACAAGGGAAGAAATTGAGTTGTTCTGATGTTCGTCAACTCACAAATTTATCGACGCACCTGGCAAACCCAGCTCTCTGAGCTGCCACTCTGAAAGACCGCAATTTTCCTACCAATGCACTACGGCCCAAGCGGCCTGGGGAACGGCAGATCCCCCAATCCGTATTCATCCTGTTGTGTTAATCCTCTCGCCTCCTTGACGCCGTCACTTGTTATGAGGTGCTCATATTATGTGCTGTTGAACCCAGCAGAGAGACAGACACATTAAGTAAGTTTTCTTTTCTTCTATCCACCTGACTGTGACTGTATAATTTACAAACAGGATTCAGCCGTGGCCTGAAAGGCTTGCTCGAGCCTCGAATGAATGGCAAACCCCATCATTTGCAAGATTCACAGTTATTCGCCTCGGTGAACAGCACAACGACGATGACCCAACAATCGCCTGGTTTCGCAAATCAGATGGACAGCTTGCGATAGACATGAGACGGCGCTTGGATTGCCTCTTCTGAATGCTTTATGCTTCGGCCGGGCGATCACCCTTACGACATATCTCAAGCCACTTAAGCGCTACTCGGGATGCGGGACGTGTTACCCCAGTTCTTTTGACGGTACCGACCCGTTGCCTGTATCCGATAACGGCTTATCACCTTCGTTCTACCAGTACGTGCAACATTTTTTGGCGAGTAGCAACAAAAACACCTACTTCAATTTACGCCAATCACCTAACCACTTTGCGCAGGTCTAGCGCAAGCGAAGGGAGGAATCCTTCAATTTTTCGAGTTTTGCGACTCACTTATGCTGTGGAATTACGAACGTGCGCTCATTTTCAAGATGCCGGTCCTTCGTCGCACGATTTTCGAGCAATGTAAGGAATTGTTTCTCCGGGTTCTCGATACCACGGCTGACTTGGACTAACAGGCGTTAGATTATACTCGTGTGAAGGGCGCTCCCGTCCTATGCGGCTAATGGCGCCATCGACGTAGTTGTCCTCTAGATGATATACTCTTTTGATTTGTATGCTCTTCGGCATGAAAAACAGATCATGATTTTCCTTCCATTTGCCATCGCATTTAACGTCGGACGAGTCTGTAAGCCACCGCAAACGCATGCCCTCGAAATTCCAGCCACCGCCAGTCATTCAGCAACAGATCCTTATTCGTCTGCATAAATTGAGCCCACCTGAAGGTTCGTCACTGAACCATTGAACTCCTCAGCAAAAAAAGACATTGCATCACATTGTTCGCCACTGACTTGAATGTACCGACCGACGTGAGAGCAAGGGCTAAGGGCTAGACTGAATATTGTACAACGAAACTCGAAGAAGTATAGTCATTCATGAAGCCTAAAATTTCTTGAAACAAGAAACATGTGAAGGCGAGGTTATTTGCCCTCATCGGCGTATAGCCTGCCTGACACCAACAATGAAGCCCTACGGCGGTTGATCAGCATTTGAAACGGACAAGCGAAAGGGCAGCATACAATCATCACATTTTGCGCGACAAGACGATGGACACGTCTGTCCAAGGCCAAAGCACGATCAAGCTGCTCATTCATCAGCGCCTGGATATCCTAAGAGCATGGTTAGCAGAAAGATGGGTCAACTGAGGGTAAGAAAAGTCACCAGTGGCATAGCAGGGTGGCGAGTTCCAGCGAGTGCAGGAGGGACATTTAATATCACTCTGCTGTCGTCAAAAATAGTGCTCTGCCAAGAAAATAGTTAAATGACAAACATTGATGACGCGCAGACAGCTCACAAGTAGGTCTTCACCTTCCAGAGCATCTCGTTTGGAACGGGGGTATGGGTGATACCTTGCGGAGCGGTAGTAGCGGTAGGGAGGCAGACGGTATGAGCCGCGTTTTCCAGGACAGCTCCGCCAGGTAGCTTCGGCGTAGGATGGAGGGAGTGTATCGACGGGATGTTGAGAAGCGTTCATGTCGAAGGGTGTAAGCGTAAGATGGCCTTGTGAAAGCGTCGTCGAGAGGAAGGAATGGCGTCGAAGGCTGGTAAGTTCGCCCGCAATTCTTGAGCGGCAGGTTGCCGTGGACCTCCAAAGTTAAGGTCCGAGTTTGTTGGAGAAAAGGGTCGTGCAGGGTTGGTGCCCGGGCTAGAAGACAGGCGAACATATTGCCATGTTGTCGCGGGATTGTTCATGTCGGTGCTGAAAATATTGAGAAAGTCAGTCTGAACAGAATGAACCTAAGAAAGAATGTCTTCAGGTACTATACCTTCTCTATGATCCACACGTATCGGCCTGTCTCCTTTTGATGCTCATTTATCCTCTTTTCCCTTCTATAAGCTCGAAGAACTCCAGGAGGAGATAGTGTTTGCGGATAGAGCATTCACCCTACAACCAACACGTTGGCGGAGAAGGGTGGAAATCAGGAAAACGGGGGGTATGATCATCTGTCAGGGTATCCCGTGCAGCACCACACTTTTTCCTACGTCCATCCTCCTGTACGAGACGCCATCCCATCTGCCTGGAACCCTTGGAACGCCGCGAATTTAGACTATTCCCTTGCCAGTTACGAAGCATGTGGGGCCGGAGTGACTCTTGGGCATTTCTGCGCTGCTCGCTACATGACTTTGAGGCTCTTCGATGCTGGAGACATGACAGCATCCTGGGAGAATCTAGGGTTCATTGCACCTTGTTCGAGTCATTCCATGGGTGGCGCTCGGTGACTCAAGCAGACAATCACCGACCGACGCTTGTCACCAATGGTGGGCTCAAACACTGGCAGTACAGAAGGTAACTGGAGGCAAAGGAGTCAGCAAAGAAGAAAACCATTCGGGGTTTCGATGTGAATCACCTATCAACAGCTGAAGCAATCCAGAGGCCGCCTTTTGAGCCAGAGGCGCTACGATCCCGCCTGCGAGAGGCGGGGCACTTCCATATATGGGCATAGACTCGGTCCCGCCGCGTCGGGACCACATGGTGAGTCAACGCGCCGGCCTGCACATATAAAGCACAAATGCCCTCCTGAGAGAACCTTTTCCTGGTTACTCCAATATCTGGCAACCTTCGCGATTTTCCTTTATATGCAGGAAGGACAACACGCAGCATTCTCGCATGATAAACGTCGCAGCTTCAAATCGTTGTTTCCAACAGTCTGGTCGTAGGCGCGAAAAGATATGCTATAGCTTCCAAGTCTTCATCAGCGTTCAGAATATTCTAGCCGCCGTCAGTCCGAAGTTTGCGCAGATATAATCTGCCTCCACATGCTGAGGACGTCTGAGAAGCGTTCGACATCTTTAGTGCTCTGAGTTGACCACTGCCCAGCCTCTACACATCGTATGGGCCTGGAGAGATCTTCGAGCAAATCAATGCCTTTTCCAAAACTCTTGCGACCCGGTTCGTAAAGCTTTGACTTTCGACTCGCCATATCATCAGTGGGGAATCTCCGGGCATTCATCTTGCACAACAATGGTTTTGAGGTCTAGTCTTGGGCGAACGCGATGAGGAAAGCGAATGAGGGTTTCGCAATCTTCAAACAGGATCAAATAATTGAGTGAACCAGAACTGCGACTTGCTTTCGTTCCACTATGGTTTGCAGGGTAGCGAATGTGAAGGGAAAAGGTAAAGAGCCCCAAGCAGCAGCCTTGGAGATCATCGTGGTGGCTGGCAAGACAGGGCGCAACGGAATACGAAGTCCTAATCTGGACCCCCAAGTCCACCAACGATCGCCTGTCAATGGCTCCGCCCCTCGAGGGCTTCCCTTCCGAACTGCGTTGCTCGCTAGACAAAACGTCAAGCCACAAGAGCAGAGATTGTATATATGGCTATTTTCTCTTCTTCACTTCGACGCGTTTTCCTGACGAGATGTTTGTTGGCGGTCCTTAAAATGCGAAGGGTCGGCCGCCCCGGCAGCTGGATCAATTCTCCACCAATTATTCAGTCTTCTTCTGGACACTCCAATGCCAACGCGATGCTGCACGCTCACGTTGCCAGTTTCTTTATCGCTGCATGCTGCCTGCAGCGAAGGATACAGGGCCTCCTGAATGGATGCTGAAGAGATGTACGACTTCTCTATTCGAGTCGCAAACCAACAGGAACAAGTTTCAACGGCTAGGTGATTGGTCGGTGTCTTCTTCGTCGCTATCGCTATCAACACCCTCGACTTTATGCGTAGGTTTTGTATCCGCGATTATCGCGAATCCACCAAGCATTTCCTGGCGCTATCGACATACCATTTGCTGCGAGGGGCGATTCAATGCTTTCCGGGTTGCAATCAAGAAGTCCGCTGCAACTCTGGATCGATTTCGTTCTTCAATTATTGTTGGAGCTTTCGAGGAGACAGCTTCCGCGACGCTCGTCGCTCTCCACGCTTTGCTCGATACCCATTCAATGTTTCATCAACCATCCTGGATTCTTGGCCTCACGCGAAACTGGGTGGCTGCCTTCTCAACGGCTTGGAATCATGATTTTTCTTCCGTGGCGACATTTTGAGGTCGTCGCTCGAAAGTCATTACTCTGTATAGCGCTTGGAATCTGCGATTTATGGGCGTCTTGATTTGGAAGATCGCCCGGACGGCTTGAATCCTACAGCCAATTAGCTACCAGAACTGCGCCCCAGTGAGTCCTTCAATGCATCAGTGTTATACCATCTAACCCACTGAATGAGCTTTGGGTGCGGTTGGGTGTGGCATTTAAGCTTCAAGCAAAAGCCCCCTTGTTTGCTGTCCTGTCAAACAGATTTACTATTTATAATCCTCATCGTGAGTTGTGCCAAGGTCATCAGGCGCTGTGAAGATCAGTTCGGACCCATTCTTTCTTTTTAGGATATTATCAAGAACTGCTCGACTATTTTTACCCTCTACTTGAAAGACCTACTTCACTCTCGCTTCGATTCAAGATGGCCGAAATCATGGCGTGCTCGACCTCTTCATATCGCCCGCCTTTCTCAGTCAAAACTAGGCCCTCAGTTTATATTTGTCGAAGAACCGTCGAAGAAGAAATTGATCGAGAAGTGAATTACACTTTACAAACGCACTGCTATCTGTGGCCGTTACTCTCCTTCGGCCAGCACCGTCGCGTTCGCTATTTGAGCTTCGCCGTTGCCGATGGTTGGCCGAAGTAGTACCTCTTTCGTCCAACGCCGGAAAACCATGCAAGACTAGAAAACATTTGTTCCCTCGATCAGTTGTGGAAAATATGGCATTGGGAAAACGCACCGAGAGACGTGCAAAGTGCCAACGAAGGTCAAATTCCCGTGGGTTGTGGTGTTCCAAAGATGAGGCTGGTATTTTATGTCGGGAGGAAGAGATCGGAAAGTTAGGAACATGCTGGAGGGTAGAACATGAGTCAAGCAATCTTAACACACGAACTCTCCAGAAGGCTTACTGGGTTATCTACGGAGATATTGAGATGTTAGTTGGCGCTATCTTCATGGCACAATGGGACAGACTCACATCTGCGATGGCCAAAGAAAAGAGGATAATGCCGACGAGTCTCTCCTGTCCAGCTGGGTTGTCGGGTAAAGTATCCCTTATAGCACGGAATCCAAGCGTTGCGATGAGGAAGAGGAGAATGTAACCTGTAGAATGGTGGGTCAGCTTCAAAGTGGGTCAGTGTCTTCCCAATCTCAACCCTACAGATCGTCAGCTGCCAGATAGCGATCTCAGTGCGAGGATCCAGATAAACCGGAGGAGGTCCTGTCGGTGGTACGAGCTCATTGTAAAACCAGGCAGGTCCTGACTTGACGGACATGATGAACGGTCCGATTTCAGACACTGCGGGAGCAGATATGAAATGTCAACCGGGCTTGTTCCACGAAAGTCGCAAGCACTTACGAGGCTCCAAGTAGAGGAAGATGAATTTGTAATATCCAGGCAATGCGTCGAATCTCGTCATGGTCGCCTTTCTCTTGAACAACGTCGGGAGAAAGAAGGGGGCGTAGAGATAACCTGACTAGAAGGATAGGCGCCGTATTTATCCACGGATTATTGTCCCTTGCGAAATACCGATTTCGCCCGCATCAAGTTCTCTGGTCATTTGAACGCTGTGTGTCCTCTCAGCTTAGTCTCGAAGCGAACTTTGGGCTGATTGTGCCACATCAGGATGCCTCAGAGAATGAAGGCGCGCCCACGACTAGTACATTACCTCCGGCGATCCATCCCTTTTAATGCAACGCCCGCAAAAACCAGCATACCATGACACCTGAATATTCCATTTTCGGGTACGAGTTGTAGACGAGGTTACGTGAAAATGCCGAAAAATATATCGAAACAGGGACAGCCTTCAGCGCCTAGGTGATTATCAAGACCCCGACGTCCGAGTCGCAACACAGGTTTTGCCGGACCTGTCCTCGTAAAAATCGTGAATATGCCCATGCTTTTTCTAGCCTTCCGATGGCTTACCATTCCTTGTGAAATGGTTTAATACAACTTGCTATTTATCCTTCTCCGCCACCGCTAAAAGTTGCCCAAAATAGTATCTCTTTCTACCAAGGCCGAAGTACCATGCAAGTCTGGAAGACAATTTTTATTGACGGTGCGTGTGGAAAATATTGAATGAAGAGCGTACCGAGTGCCAAGCAAGATGCTGACGAAGGTTATGTTTCCATGCGTTGTTGTGTTCCAGAGATGAGGGAGGTACTTCGTTTCGGGAGGGAGCAATCGGAAGGTCAAAAAGATGCTGAAAAAGAAAATGTAAGTCAAGCTTCCCCAACATTCAAATCTTGAGAATGCCAACTGGGCAGTCTAGGGGGTAGCATGGGCATTAACTGGCATTTGAGAGGCAGTAGTAGATGGCCTTACATCTGCAATCCCCAAACAAAAGAGTATGACCCCAACAAGCCTCTCCTGCCCGGCTGGGTTGTCTGGCAGGACGTCCCTTATGGCGCGGAATCCAAGTGTTGTCATAAGACATTGTGTTATATAGCCTCCGGAAAGGTGGATCAGCTTCGGGGTGTGCTGTACTGGTGATGCTCAAATCTTACAGAGCATTAGCTGGTACAGTGCGATCTCGGTTCGAGGATCCAGATCAGTCGGGGGCGGTCCTGTCGGTGGCACAAGCTCGTTGTAGAACCAAGCCGGGCCTCCGTACTTCAAGGATGAGATGAAGGGGCCAACGAGAGACGCTAATGAGAAAGTAGCGAAAGACTGAACGGCAGGAGAATCGCCATCACCTACCAGGTTCTAAGTAGAGGAAGATTAGTTGATAATACCACCCTGTTATTGCAGCGAAATTCGTCATGACTCGATTCTGGTTGGGAGGAGACGAAGACGAAGACAGTTGGCGCAGGAGGAGTAATAAGGAGGCACCCTATATGTGTGAGTCTGCCAGCGAGTGAGGTGTAGTACCCATTCTAGTAGATAGATAGTGTCAACGCCAAGTAGCTGTGGTCACTTGAGCGATGTGGATCACTGGTCTTGAGATAGCACTTGTAGCACTTGTACCAGATGAAGAAAACGGGGTGCCCACAGCGCATACATTGCCTGCCACACCTTGTAAAAGCCTAACGTAACCAAGTCTCATGGGCCATCAGAGGGTACCCGGTAGTTGTTCCATTGGAGACCGCGAGTCGCTGATAGAGTTACAAGGAAATCCTAAAGATAGCGAGGTGTATATCCACACAGACGTAGTAACCATTCGAAACCGATATGGGCGTCTAGGAAGACTTGACGTGTTTTTCAGGTTGGCCAAAGTAATATCGCGTACGACCTATGCCTTTGTACCAAGCGACTCTGTGGGCAGTAAGATGATGAGCCAACACTTCCGGCCAATAGACACGACATCGCGTACCTGAAGAGGAACAGTGCAATGACAACTGTTATGTTGCCGTGCGTAAGGCTGTTCCAGAGCAGAGGTGCATACTTCAGGTCTGAAGGGAGGCCGGCCCAACTGGCAGCGATGCTAGAGGAGAGAAGAACGTATTAGGAATAAGCCCAATCGCTGAGAGGTCATATGGCGTTTGGGCGCCATACGTACTGGGTTAACTGCGTGATGGATATCAGGAGGCGCAGACAGAGAATATCAGTGTCGCAAGATACGAAGAAACCATCGTAAAATACATCAGCCCAACCGTGGTCCGAAAGTCAGATGCTCTAGGGCATAGCACTTACATCTGCAATCCCGAGAGCTAGGAAGGCAGCACCTAGGATACGCTCTTGAGCAACGGGATTGTTAGGCAGTGCATCCCTGATTGCGCGGAAGACGAAGGACGATATGAGTCCCAAGAGCAAGTAGCCTGGGGTAAGAGATGCGGACCAATCAGTGTGAGCGGGTTCGGAAGGCGAAGGTTTGGATGCAGCCAAACGCACAGTTAATCAATTGATAAATGGTCATGAGAGTTCGTGGCTCCAGTGTGGTGGATGGAGCAGCTTCGTCTGACGGTATGAGCTGATGGTAGAACCAGGATGGGCCGGGGAATCCCCACACCATGAGTGCGGGCGCGAACGTTGACACTGGTGTGAACAAATGAAAGATGGAGTAAGTATTTGATTTCTGGGACAAGGAACGATCTGTAAGCCTCCTACCAGGTTCCATGTAAAGGAAGAGGATTTGGTAGAAGCCCGGCAGAGCAGGGAAGTTGTCTGTAGCCATGGTGGGAGGAGCAAGAGACCGTGGGCTGATCCAGAAATAGCGCGTCACACTCGGGCCGATATATCCGTACGGGCGTGTACCAATGCCGCGGCAACTTCGCTGCCTACACCAAACACCATGGCAGACAGAGGGTGCAATAACGCGAGATTGGTCGTCGCTGCCCATGATAGCCCTGGTTCTTCCGTCTTTGACCTTCCGGTCGTCCCCGTCTCCATGACGGTGAACACGTCGCAGGCCAGCCTTCTAACCAGCACAACAACTGAGCCCCACTCCACACGCGACCTGCCTGCAGGAGAGCCCTCTCTTCTCGTCATATCGGGAGGAACGGGAGGGAACGCGTTCTGCTCTGCTTTTCGGAATGCCTGCTATGTACTGCCGGTGTCGGACGACGGTGGGTCGTCGAGCGAAATTATACGCGTCCTCGGTGGCCCTTCTGTCGGTGTGTCGTCTTGTTCTCTTCATGTCGAGACAAGCCCTCAAACGTGCCTTTAGGTGACATTCGGTCGAGACTCGTTCGTCTTATACCCCCTGCTCCAATTTCGTCTCCCTTAGACGCCATTCGACAATTGTTAGCATACCGTTTACCTTCCAGGTGCTCCGAGAGAGAGGCCCGAGAGGAATGGAGAGATATCGTGGAAGGCCGTAGTCTCTTGTGGAACGGTGTTCCATCGGATCGAAAGGAAACCATTAGAGGTGCGTGCGTTTCTGTTCCTATGATCAGCTTATAACGAGATACGCCACAGGCTTCCTTGTCTACTTTGAAAGTGAGCTATTAAAACGCGCACATAAGAACTTCGATTTCCGTAATGGCAGGTACCTCGATTTCCTTCGACTTGAAAATATCAGGCTCATAGAAGTCAGTATTGGGAATTATTTCCTTGCAGCAGCGCAGAACTTTTTTAGATCATTGCCATCCGCAATATTTCTGTTTTCCTCAATCACTAATAGCCAGGTAGAGTGTATATGTTTGCATCTAGACCAGGGCTGACTTCGTCTGCAGGCTCATATTCTCCCTGTCATAGTAACCAACCACACAGTCACCATTGCTGCGGAATTGGTATGCATTCGAACACGACTATTTCGTACTTGTGCTCATGTGCCCTTAGGAAGACGGTCAGAAGCTTGTGGGACAGTGCGAGATATCTCATCCTGTAGTGCCAACCGAATTGTCCTTCCAAGTCCGCGAGGAAGAAGAACCAACGTCGCCGATAGACGGCCTTGGAGAAGTTATTTCGCCTCGTCAAAACGTGATGTTCGAGAGCCTTACCAAAGGAACGCATGAGCCACTCCCATCTCGTATTAGCAGTGCGTCGCATATGGGTTGCGTATGTAAAGCGTCTCTGACAACGTCTAGGACTCTACTATATTAATGGATATGGCATGGAGATCCATCCGTCTCCCAACGGCGAATTCCTCTCAAGTTTAGCTTCGAAGGATATCCTGATATACTCGTGCGGGTCTTTATGGACGAGGTATGTTTTGTTGCATCGGGGGTGTAGGCCCGGGAGCTCATGGTGTTTCCGAAGCATAATTCCATGTTTGGCACTACGAGGCGTGGCAGGAGCCATCGCTCGCTCGTCATCGCTACGTGCTAAAGTTCTGCTACGTATGTTATTTCGGATCTTACACTTTGTTTGATGGTGCGAACTGACTTTGCTCCAGTGAATACAGAGAATGACCGTGAAACGGAAGGGTATACGGCAGCGGACTATATCCAGTCAGTTTCTCCGTCCCAGTTGGTGCTTCCAAATGCTGATAGAATGGTAGATCGATCGTACGTACTTTGAACACGAACTACTCGAATCAGGCATACGGGCTAGGAGGCGCGAACACGACGTATCCCGTATCAGCCTTCATCACGGACCTGGTTTATCTAAAAGGCACCCAAATCGTGATAGATGTTAAGCGAATTACGGTGCGTGTTTTCTGCGATGAGATGGGGCATGGCGGCTGATGCAGATGCAGATGATGGGTGTGCGATGCAGGGAAGTGACCGGTGGCCAGCGATTCGATGCAGAGACGGTGAAGAGAGCGGTGGGGCAGGTGGATGTAGCTAAATATAGAGATTCCCACGGGAATTAGAGCGATTGTTGCCTCGAGGCGTGTTCGCGTTCTTCCGATGACACTCGCTCTGGATCAGATGACGATGAGTACATCCGCCGAGGCGGGCGAACACCGTTCACAGGCGCGCCTTCTCTTGTCCACTCTCTCCATGGGTGATCTGCCCCAGTGCCCCACTCCGCCCATGCAGCAGCTCGACAGTGGCAAGTCCTTCATTTCACTTTTTGCAGTCACCAATTCACACCGACCTCTTTGCAGGCGCTAGCCGGAGAGGCAGCAGCAGCAGCAGCGAGCGGTCTGCTCTCTCAATCCTGATGGCATCTCATGCGAGCCCCACTGCGCAAGTCTGCATCAGCGAGTTCAACGCTTTGCCCCTCGAATCAGAACCTGCTCCGGCCAAGCGCCCACCTCCCGCTGATGTCATAACAAGTAACCCCGGCAACAGTATTTCTCGTTCTCCAGATATGATTCTCAGCAGCAGTACAGACGACAACAGCTTCGACGAGCTCGTTACCCCTCTCTCCGAGGAACCACCCGAGAGGCCAACAAACAGGGTCCGTTTCCGTTCACGCGTACGAATTACCTCGGGCTTCAGTCGCCACCGCCACAGGCAAGACGGGCAAGACTACCTTTCCCTCACTCCCTCGTCTTCCCACTCTGGCTCGCCATCGTCGTCCATTTCCGCCCCCCTTCGCTCGCACCCCGAGGACGAGGTTGCGAAACCTGGTTGGGGCACGTTGGGTCAACGCGTTTCTCTCCTTGCTCAGGGTGGTTCGCTGCGCAAGAAACAAAGGCGAGAGGCAGAGATGTATGCTAAAAATATTGAACGCGGAATGGTTGTTGCTGCGAATGTGAACGGCCGCATGAACGAACGGACTGCCCTCCTAAGCGCATCAGCAGTTCCCTTGTACATCAACGGCGAAGTGAACGGCATAGCTGGCAACTCGAGTCTGGATGAGGAGGCAAGCATTTCGCGGGAAGTGGACTTGATCTTCGGACCGTGGCCAAATCGAATTTTAAACCATCATGTATACTGTTCTTCCCATTTCATGATGCGTGCATAAACTAACATCCTCTTCATTTAGTGGTGGTGGTGGCATGTCGAACCCATCGTGTGCTGCCGTTGCTTGTCTGATTCTGACGACGAGGGATAGGTCTCATTGCAACCGGATATTGCTTCGCATTTGGCCACCTTCCATCAGACATTCATCCTTGTATTCCCTCTGTTTATACATTTTACATAACTTATTGCTCTATCCGATCCTTCTTTTGTATGTAATCGTAATGCCTATTCGAATCAAAATCTGTAGGGTGTCCTTAATCTGTGATGCCTGCACCATATCTCTACTTCGGCATCACCATGGTGGGAGGCAACGTTGTAATGGGAGGAAGGAGGCTGGCGGCGGTCTTCCTCGCGTTTTGGATGAGGAGTTCGTCCATGATAACCATTGCAGCCATCGCCTCAACAATAGGAACTGCTCGAGGGACAACGCAAGGATCATGGCGGCCCCTGGTGGCCAAGGAACCTGGCGTACCATCGTAACGGGCCGTATCTTGAGGCTGGGAGATCGTGGCCGGCGATTTGAATCCGATTCTAGACCGCTGCTCAGTAGACCATTGATTGAATCTCTTAGGGATCATACCTGAAGTAAATGTGCTCCCCATTGGTGATTCCACCTTGGATACCTCCACTCCAGTTGGTGGCAGTCCTCAGTCGACCGTTTTCACCACGAATGAAAGCATCGTTGTGTTGGCTTCCCGGTACTTCGGTCCCCCGGAAGCCAGACCCAACCTCAAACGCCTTCGTAGCAGGAATCGAAAGCATAGCATGTGCGAGCTTGGCTTCAAATTTGTCGAAGACGGGTTCACCAAGCCCAGAAGGTACATTACGGATAACACAGGTGACAGTCCCACCAATGGAATCTTGCGCCTCTTTCGCCCTCAAGATTCGCTAGAACGAGTGATAAATCAGGTTGAACGACTATATGCGTCTTAGAACGCGATACGTACCTTGGTCATCCTCTCTGCGGTTTCTGGATGAGGGCACCGGGTGATATGCTTATCAACATCCTCTCTGGTGATTGTTGACAGTAACTCGAGGTACTCTTTCGACAAGGTGTCAGTTGCGCTGTCGTCTTCTTCATCGGCATTAATCTGGGAAGGTGGCGGGGCGGTGGCTGACAGATGTACTTTGCCCACAGAGCTCACGAACGCGACGATTTCGATGCCATAGGCTATTTTAAGGTACTTTTCGGCCAGAGCCCCAGCAGCAACACGTCCTAATGGCATCGTTAGCTCATAATTGTGTTTCGACGAAGGTGAAATAAACCTATAGTCTCGCGTGCACTACTTCGGCCTCCTCCACTGCTCGCCTTGATGCCGTATTTCTCAAGATACGTGTAGTCGGCATGACTGGGGCGAGGATAGAGATCGGTTTCGGTATAATCATGTGGTCGCTGATCCTCATTCTTCACCAGGATGGCGATAGGCGTTCCAAGCGTGACGCCCAACTCCAAGCCGGATTGGATGTGGACGAGATCTTTCTCGTTTCTCTAAAATGAAGGTAAGACGGACAATATGGGCGCATACATCCAATGATAGACGCGTACGGGGGTTGTGAGATTACTCTGGCCCGGTCGGCGGCGGCTGAGTTGCGTCTGGAGGTCTTGAGGAGTCAGCTCCAAGCCCTGCGAGAATGTTTCAGGATCGCCCAGCATAATTGACCAAGCAAGGCATACTGGAGGACATCCGTCGATAATTGCACCGACAGAGGCACAATGACTCTCGCCGTAGGTCGTAACTCGGTAGAGGGTTCCGAAGGTGGACATGGTTGACGCGACCTGCACAAGGCGAGATTTTGTTTTATGTTCTGCAACAGTCGATATCAAGGTCAACGACGAATCGCTCGAGCCACAAGTGCTACTCACCAGATCGATGAAGAGGACAGCGAGAGGCCGGTCAGAGAAAAGTTGGGCCGATTTCGGATTTAAGTATCTAATCGAGGTCTGGACTCCGCTTTGGGTAGCTTCCGCTTTCTCGATCTCGACCAAGCCAGCCGCCTTTCACCTCAACCTCCACCCGACTTTTCATGTCAGCCTCCGCTGCGCAAGCAAACACTTCACGGTCTCGGACCCAGGCGCGAAAAAAGGTTAACGACGACGCTTCCTACTTCGGTCCACCGTCCACCAACGGCCCATCGGGCACGAAGAGACAGGCAGCAGACAAGGCTGACGGTGAACCACGAGTGAAGAGAAAAAGAGTAGAGCAGACCCATATCGCTATCACAGCCCCTGTAAAGAAGGACGTCGTTGAGAGCGATCCGCGAAAGTCCCTGGTGCGTTGCCTCGATTCCCACTCTCTGGCCGCGAAGTGAACGTGTTCCGTGCATCCTCCTCCCAGGTCGACTTCCACAAACTCTCGATAACCACCCTTCACCGCTACATGATCCAATTCGACATCATTCCTGGTGTCTACCCTTCTCCTCTATCCGCGGAGGATCCCCCGGCACCCCCCACCCTTTGCGATCCCCAGCGCCAACCATCTCGCGGACCCAGCCCCCCAGCTTTAACGCCTGCAAATAGGCCACGACGCGACCCGAAAGAAGCGCAGAACCGCCGAAGAAGTTCGCGTCTTGTCGAAGAGGAACCAAGATCACGCACACCCATCCTCGCTGACGTTGTCGAACTGCACAATGTGCTCGCCACAATCGTTGATCGACATTTCAGGGAGGTGAACTCGATTAATAACAGGGAGGTTGATATTCTTGCTGCCTTCATGTGCGCGGTGGGGAAGTCAAAGGATAAAGGCAAGACAGTATAGCAAGTGCGAGTCGGCCGGGCGGTCCGATCATCAGAAAGATTAATTGTATCAGGTACAAACGAGTACGGCGCAGAGTTTTGAAGTTTTGAAGAACCGGTCTGGCGGGTTTTGTCAAATCGTCGCAGCGGCATTGCAGCTGGACTAATGCTCTGGTGGGATGAGAGATGGGGATTGCGGACCAATGGGTGGAGAGGCGTCATCATGGTAGGTAACGGCGCCGAGGATCTGCTCCTGAAAACGATGCCACTGTGCATCCCGCAGATGGTTTCTGAGCGAATGGGATTACAGCACTGAATAGAATCAATTCAAGACGCACGCTCGTACCTTGAGGCTCAGGTTGCAACGTCAACGTCTCTACTGATGCGAACGCCTTCGGTTGGTTTCCAACAAATTATTACCCCAGCCTCCAGGTTTCATGAACACAATACGTAGTGGGCATCTCGGTAGGGCTTAGGAAGACGGTCATGCCTGGCGCTGGCCCTCTCCCATTGGCCGCCGTCGTCGCGAACAGTGAGCGGCATATGCTGCTCAGAGGTCATGTGATCTCGTATTTGCCGCATATGCCGGGTTTATCATCGTGATGAGCGATATACGTGGTCTTGGCACTGTTCCCAGCGCAGAGGTGAGTGTTCTGAACCCAGTCCTTTGGTTCTTGCGTTGCTGCATGCCTATAGGTTCCCTCACATCATTATGGTGATGGGGGTGAAGATTTGCTTCTCATTGGCTGCTCCACCGCAGGTTCGCCCTTTCTGGTGACCGGCCCTTATGCATTCGAACAGACCTGTTGAGTTTCCGTGGAAACAGCCCGAGCATGCCTAACGATGGTCCCTATAAAATCCATGGGTTCATCAGCACCCTCCTTCTTCAGTTTCTACTCCCCCTTTCGTTTGTGTCGTCGTTTTTCGCAGCCGTGCTGCTTGGTCCTCCCTCGTTGTGAGTCGCCCTCCATACTTTGCCTCATAGTCGGCTTATCCACTTCAGCCCGTTGTAGCCTCTTGTTGGCATATCCCTCACATTCATTCTTTCGACTTCCGCGAAGTCATCTTTCGACTATTTCATCATGAGGTTCTCCAGTGTTCTTTCGGCCGCTCTCGTGGTGTTGCCCGCCCTGAGCGGCGCGTCCGCCGGTTTGGTGCCCCGCCAAAACCAGCGAGGCCGAGGAGGCAATAACAACGGCGGTAACAACAATGGCAATAACGGCAACAACAATGGCAATAATGGCAACAACAATGGCGGCAACAACAACGGTGGAAACAACAATGCAGACCTGCAAGCCTCTCTGAGTGAGTTTTCCTCGATATACTGCCTCGTAACAAGTTATGACGGTCTACTCCTAGCTCTTGATCCCAGAGTCATTGCCCCTGGATTTGCGAATGACGGCCAGGATGTACCCGCAGATGGTGGGATCTTCGCGTTTTATTTTTGATGTTGTACTGACTACTCGAAATTCATTTAGGTCAAGTTGCTTCGTTGACTTCGACGAACAATTTCATCAATTTCTGCCTCACGGTACCCAACTTGCCTCTCACCAACGGGCAACAGCTCCAGCAGGGCTCATGTAACCCCGCTCCCATTGGTGTGATCCCGACCGTGGATCGGATGCCTTCTGGGAAGTTCACCAACCCGAAGAACGGCGACACCATCGCTCCCAATACTGATTTCACCATCAGCATGGCGATCAGGAACCTGGCCACAGGTTTCTTCGTCAATGCCCAAGCCAACTACTTTGCCGCCCCTCAAGTTTTGAACAACGCTGGTATCATCCAGGGTCACTCGCACGTCGTTGTAGAGCGTCTACAATCCCTCGACCAGACAACGCCGACAAATCCCCGTGAATTCGTCTTCTTCAAGGCAACGTCTTTCGTATTAATTGTCGTGCCCTTTCTGATCCAATATCCCAGGGTTTGAACGAGGCTGCCCAGGGTGGCGTATTGACCGCGGCCGTGGCTGGAGGTGTCCCTGCTGGTGCTTACCGTCTCTGCTCAATCAACTCTTCTTCGAACCATCAACCCGTCATCGTACCCGTCGCTCAACACGGTTCGCTCGATGATTGCGTCTACGTGAGCCTCCGTTGTTTTGCGCTCTCCTTTCGCGAATGCTCAACGTTGATAACAGTTCACCGCTGGCAATGCTGGCAATGCCGGTAACAACAACGGCAACAACAACAACGGAGCGAACCAGGGCAACAACAACCAAGGAGCGAACCAGGGAGCTAACCAGGGAGCCAACCAAGGTGCTAACCAGGGAGCCAACCAAGGCGCTAACCAGGGTGGTAACCAAGGTGGCAATGGAGGTGGCAGGGGTAACAACGGTGGACGTGGCGGCGTACGTTTTACCTCTTCGACATTCTGCTCTTTCGCTTACATTTTTCCAACTCTAGTTCGGCGGCGGCTTCGGTCGTGGCGGAAACAACGGTGGTCGTGGTGGCTTCCGTGGCGGCCGTGGTGGCAGATAAATAACTACGCTCAGACAATCTTGAGTGGGACGTTAATTCGCACTCTATTTATCTAGACACCAAACGCCAGTCGTTTTCATGCATGACCCTGTAAATTTCGTTCATCGTTCGGCGCCCATTGTATACCACTGCATGTATTCACCTACTACCGTCCATTAGCCAAGAGCTGGCAGACCTAATACTTCGACTCAGATACCCTTCCTCCTCACGTTGAGACTGGTGAAATCTTGAGGGGCAATCGCGTTTCCGATAACTCGCACGCTAGTTTGTATGTGAGAATGTTGCGGTCCGTCGGCTCCGGAATCTCGAAATCGGCTCTAAACCTTTCCACTGACTTCGTTTCAACAAGTTGGATTAGACCAAACGCACACTCTTGGCGGCATGTCCTCTGAAGATATCGCGGAAGAAATACGAACCAGTTTCCCTGGTACAGAGGAAGTGATCGTGCAGTACCTGGCTGGCTATCTTGTCGACGATGCGGGTGAAGAAGAAGATGTCCTTCAGATCGCGCACGAAATACTCAGATCTGTGGCTGGCGACCGCGATGTTGTGCTCGCAAAGCTCATGGTCAGACTTGGGGACATTCTGGAAGATCAACTCAATGCTCGCCTGAAGAATAAATCGCGTCCTAAGCTCCAGAAACTCGACAAGGTCATGGATCTGAGCAAATCCCAGATTTCGAACACCATCGCGTTGGGAGAAGGCGTGGATCTGGAGTCAATTAACAAGGGAAAGTATGTTACAGAATCGTGCCTCGTCAATACTTTCTTTACTTACCCTATTGTCAGAGCTTCTCGAGTGGATGTAAAGAAACTGGAGAAACAAGAAGCGAAATTGAAGGTTGGCCTAGCATGCCGACAGGAGCTCATTGGCCGCTGACAATGCCCCACAGGCGAAGATAGAGAAACGATCGCGAAGAGATCTGTACGAGGGCTCCAAGTTGCTCGATGCTCATCGAAAACAGGTACAACCACTTCGTAGTCTATTTGGAATTCAAGCTGACACCTCCGACAGCAAACGTACGAAGAGATGTTCATGAAAGTGAGTGGCCTTGTCACGGCGTCAGGTTGCTCCATTTATTATTTTCAAGATCAATCCACTCGAAGCAAGCGCTGCTTCGAAGAACAAGAGCAAAGACATTCACCTTCCTTCCATCGACGTCAACTTCGGCTCGAATCGCATTCTGTATGTTACTGCCCATTAAAAGCCTCTCGATCTCTACTAGAACGATGAATAGGTCTGGTGCTACCCTCACTCTGGCACACGGTCGTCGATACGGTCTAATTGGCCGCAATGGTGCGTTTGGTTTTCTTTTAGTGCAGGCATCGCGCTTAACAGCCTTTGCTCAGGTGTTGGAAAATCTACGCTTCTCCGACAGATAGCCATGAGAGAGCTTCCTATCCCAGCTCACATAACCATACTTTTCGTTGAACAGGAAGTCGTCGGTGACGACACAAGCGCCATCGACTCTGTCTTGAAGGCCGACGTATGGCGTGATCACCTCATGAAGGAGCAAGCGTCTCTGGATTTGCAACTGGCAGAATTGGAGTCGGAAGGTGACGACAAGCGGTTTGAGGATGCCCGAGAAGAACTGTCGTCGAGATTGGCCGAAGTACATGCTCGCCTTTCGGAAATGGATGCGGAAAGTGGGCCGTCGCGTGCTGCTGCATTGCTCGCTGGTATGTCGCTACTTCCTTGGCCGTGATTTTCTGGTTTACGTATTACTTGTAGGTCTTGGGTTCGATGAATCAGACCAACAAAAACCTACGAAGTCATTTAGTGGTGGATGGAGGTATGAGATTGTTTGACACCTCTTTCAGGGAATTAACCAAACCAAAGGATGCGGTTGGCTCTGGCTCGCGCCCTTTTCGTGAAGGTTTGTCAATGTCATGAGCATCCAAGACATAATAATTTACCTCATTTGTAGCCCGCCCTATTGTTGCTGGACGAGCCGTCCAATCACAGTAAGTTTATCTTGTTGCGTGCTCCCATCTGAATTCAGGGCAAACTTTGTGTGATAGTCGATTTGAATGCATTGGCATGGCTGGAAGATTATCTACAAACTTGGCCCGGTACCCTCCTTGTTGTGTGAGCCGTGGTCAATCTCCTTTGATTGACTGTTTATTCATCCTCCCGTGCGTTTGTCCTTCAGGTCTCATGATCGTGCATTTCTGTCGGTCCACATTCCTCTCAAGAAGCTCGTCTGTGTTAATTCTAGCACAGAGATGCTGTTGCGACGGACATAGTGCATCAGCACTCAGGACGACTTGATTATTACAAGGGGTATGTGGCCCACCCGTTCTTGCAATCAAAATAGATGTTCTGAAAGATGATACAGGAACTTCACGCAGTTCTATTCCACCAAGTCTGAACGAGATAAAAACATGAAGAAAGAATACGAAACTCAAATGGAATATCGGAAACATCTACAGGCCTTTATTGACCGATGGAGATACAATGCTAACCGCGGTGCGTTAGCTTCGCCTCAATCAGTCATGTAAAGATTGACATGGGCAACTGGTCTCCAGCCGCCCAAGCGCAGATGAAGATCAAGATTCTAGAAAAGGTGCTCCACTCGTTGCTTTCGGTGATGCAGACGAGCTTACTTCACCCAGCTGCCTGATCTTCAACCTCCTGAGGAAGCAGAAACAGAACAATTTAGGTTTGCCATTGTTATGGACTTCCGTGATGCTTATACTGACGAGAATGAAAGATTCCCCGAAACAGAGAAAATTTCTCCACCACTGTTGCAGATGAACGACATCACATTCGGATACACGCCAGACAAGATTCTATTGAGAGGTGTCAATTTTGATGTTGGCCTTGATTCAAGAATTGCTATGGTAGGCGCTAATGGCGCTGGAAAGTCAACGGTGTATGAATTTCACTGTGTCCTATCTCTTTGGACGCTGACACAATATTTAGAATCAAACTGCTCACAGGGGAGCTTACTCCTCTCTCTGGCCATGTTACCCGTAATGGTCGCCTACGAATGTATGCTGTCCTCTGATGATTGTCACTATGGCTCATCAACTTCTGCAGTGGTTACTTTGCTCAGCATCACGTCGATACTCTCATCCCTACAATGAGTCCTGTTCAATTCCTTGCGTCAAGGTTTCCTGGGAAGAGTGAGCAAGAATACCGTTCACACCTCGGAAACTTCCAAATCAGTGGTATGACTGGGCAAGTCTTCATATTCATAGGGCAGCACATAAGGAGCAGCGCTCACGCTGTTGCCGCACCAGTCTTCAACCTATTGGTACCCTGAGTGGAGGCCAAAAGTCTCGCGTCGCGTTTGCATTGTTGTCACTACAAAAGCCACATGTTTTACTCCTCGATGAGGTGTGTAGCCCCCACAATTTCCAGGCGCTAAATGCTAATTCCCGATTAACAGCCGACGAATCATCTTGATATCGAGGCATGTGACACCTACGGTTTCCCTCAGACTCGTTTTGTCTCCAACTCTAACGTTATGTACCTGCTGCCAACAGGGTCTTGACGCACTGATGCTGGCCCTGCAAAAATGGAACGGGGGTGTCATCATCATTTCGCACGACGAGCGATTCATCACCACAGTTGCCAAAGAGGTGAAGTCTAATTCTATTTCTTTAATCGACTTCTGTCTGAATGAAATATGTCGCTGCTAGCTATGGGTTTGTGGAGATGGAACTGTGAAGGGGTTCAAGGGAGATGTGCAGAGTTACAAGGTAACAACCTTCTTTTATGTCTGGAATTCTCAATTTCTTATCGATCATCAGAGCCTCATTGTCAGCAACATAAAAATGAAGCCATAGTGCTGAATATTACTCGTACATTACCCTGTACCATATTTTACAGAGAAATATAATGTAGACGAGCGTTCCTTACATTGACCCCTATTCAACTAATACATCCGAGTGGCTGTGACATCAACTGTTTGGGGCACGCCGATTGTGCCTGTAAACAACGCGTCCCAGTCACGCGTTGTCAACAATTCTCAACTTGATTCTGACTTGAACGTCAACCAACGCGTTTTATCAACGAGACACGACAAATCGACCCACCACGACATGAGCTCGTCAGAAGGCGAGAACTTTGATATGGATGTGTCTGGTTCGGAGTCTGAAGACTACGCACCGGTGAAGAAGGTGAGCGTTCCCAACACCAGGTGGACCCATTGTCTGACGTTCGATCGACAGACTACCGCGAAGAAAGCTGCGGTTAAGGCTGCACCTAAACCGAAGGCAGCTGTTACGAAGCCGAAAGCGAAAGTGGCACCCAAGAAGAAAGTCTTGGTCGATCATGACGACAATGCCAATAGTGGAATGGATGTGGACGAAGACGACGAGGTGTCGGACGATTTCAATCCCAAGGCTTCCACCAGCCGACCGGAAACCGGCGATAAGAAGAAGAAATCTGCTTCAGAGACGTATACAAAGGTCACTCCGGTCTTTCTGATGGCATTCCCTGTATTAAAAGTTTTGTCCAGTTATCTCAACTAGAGCACATCTTGAAGAGACCCGACTCCTACATAGGAAGCGTAGAGACTATCACACAAGCTATTTGGACATATGACTCAGAGATGAAACGCATGGTTCATCGTGATGTCAAATATGTGCCAGGTTTCTTCAAAATTGTGGACGAAATTTTGGTCAATGCAGCAGATAATAAGGTATGCTCCACACTACCTTTATCTTACTACGCGTCTAATCCGTGGTAGATCAACGATCCCAACATGGACACTCTCAAAGTCACTATCGATGTCGAGAACAGCACTATCTCTGTGTACAACAATGGGCGAGGCATCCCCATCGAGATCCATTCTCGAGAGAAGATCTATATTCCAGAGTTGATTTTCGGTCACCTCCTTTCTTCCTCGAACTATGACGACGAGGAGAAGAAACTTACTGGGGGGCGCAATGGCTACGGCGCTAAACTCGCAAATATCTATTCCCATGAATTCACCGTCGAGACAGCGGACAAGAACACACTGCAGAAGTACAAACAGACCTGGACCAATAACATGAGCACATGCGGCAAGCCAAAGATAACGAAGAACTCAAAGGGCGAAGAGTATACTTGCGTTACCTTCAAGCCGGATTTGAAGCGCTTTGGCATGGAGTCAATCGACGAGGATACTGCAAGCCTTTTGCGGAAGCGAGTGTATGACATGGCTGGAACGGTCAAGGATATCAAGGTCTTCCTGAACGGCGAGCGTCTGAAGATCAAGAACTTCAAGCAGTACGTAGAAATGTACATCAATTCAGCACAGGCCGTGGCTGCAGAGAATTCTGGCGGCGCCGCTCAAGCCAAACCAATGATCATCCACGAAATCATCAGCCCACGATGGGAAGTGGCGTTCGCTGTTTCTGACGGCACTCCCCAACAAGTCTCCTTCGCCAATTCTATTTCCACGATCAAAGGAGGAACTCATGTTACCTACATCGCCGATCAAATTTCGAAGAACTTGGTGACCGCCATCCAGAAGAAGAACAAGGCTGCCGCTGTCAAGCCTGCTCAAATAAAAAGCCATATGTGGATATTCGTCAATGCCCTCATCGAGAACCCCACATTTGACAGTCAGACGAAGGAGACCTTGACCCTACCGGCGTCCAAGTTCGGCAGTAAGCCAACTTTGTCGGAGGACTTCTTCAAAAAAGGTGAAGAAGACGGTCACTTTTTGTGCATGACACGTACTTATTCTCTGTAGTTCTCAAGTCGGCAATAGTAGACAACATTTTGAACTGGGCAAAGTTCAAAGCTGACCAGCAGATTAAGAGGACGGATGGAGCCAAACGAAATAGGTATGGTTTGGTGAGAGCACTTAGAGTGTAGATATCTAACCTCTAGACAGGCTTCTGGGTTTGACGAAGCTTTCCGATGCCAATAATGCTGGGACGAAGCACGGTCAGGATTGTACTCTCATCCTTACCGAAGGGGACTCCGCCAAAGCCCTGGCTGTTGCCGGTCTTGGTGTTGTCGGCAGAGACAACTTCGGCGTCTTCCCTCTGCGCGGTAAAATTCTCAATGTGCGCGAGGCGAAGCATGACCAAATCATGAAGAACGAGGAAATTCAGAACATCAAGAAAATAATGGGCTTGCAGCACAACAAAGACTATTCGAATACCACCACGCTGCGCTATGGAAGGCTTATGATCATGACGGATCAGGATCACGACGGTTCTCACATTAAAGGACTACTTATCAACTTCCTCGACCACTTCTATCCGTCTTTGTTGAAGTTGCCTGACTTTTTGGTCGAGTTCGTCACTCCCATCGTGCGCGTAAGTAGCCTGTTTGGTTTTGGCTAGCCGAGCCTGACTGGTCGGATAGGTCACGAAAGGGAAGCAGCGTAAAGACTTCTTTACCATCCCTGAGTACGAACAATGGATGGAACAAACTCCAGATGCGAACAAATGGGAGTCAAAGTACTTCAAGGCCCGTACTTCGCTTACCATTAGAGCTACATGATTTTCTGACTTTCTGACCACAGGGTCTGGGAACAAGTAGCGATGCAGATGCGCGAGATTACTTTGCTCACATGGAGAAGCACATGATCCCCTTCGCTCCTACGCAAGAAGGCGACCACGAACTCATCGACCTTGCGTTCAGCAAGAAGAAAGCCGACGACAGAAAGGAATGGCTGCGCCAGTTCAAGCCCGGCACCTACCTTGACCATCGACTCGAAGAAATTCCGTTCTCGGAATTCATCAACAAGGAGCTCATCCTGTTCTCCATGGCGGACAACATCCGTTCCATACCCTCAGTCGCTGACGGCCTGAAGCCGGGTCAGAGGAAGGTCATCTGGGGTTGTTTCAAGAGGAAGATGAAGACAGAAGTCAAGGTCGCCCAGCTGGTCGGTTACATCGGCGAGCACGCGGCGTACCACCACGGCGAGCAGAGTTTGGCTACGACGATAATCAACTTGGCGCAGGACTTCGTAGGCAGCAACAATGTGAACCTGCTGAAACCGTCTGGTCAGTACGGCACGCGCGACACGGGTGGCAAGGACCACGCCGCGCCGCGTTATATCTTCACGCAGCCCATGCCTCTTGCGCGTATTGTGTACAATCCTGCGGACGACATGCTGCTCAACCAGCAGCGCGACGATAACATGCCTATTGAGCCGGAGTTCTACATGCCCATCGTGCCGCTCGTGCTCATCAACGGTGCTGAGGGTATCGGTACAGGTGCGTGCTACATCCTCATTAAACTTCCACAAATGAACGAATCGTTTTATTTCGGTGATAGGTTGGAGCACGAGCATCCCCTGCTACAACCCGACCGACATCGTCGCTAACATCCGGCGAATGATGAACGACGAGGAGATGGTGCCGATGACGCCGTGGTGGCGCGGGTTCAAGGGGGAGATCAAGCTCTCGGCGAAGAACAAGTACGACTGCTTCGGAGTTGTGAAGAAGCTCAACGACACGACGGTCGAGATCACGGAATTGCCGGTCCACAAGTGGACGCAGAACTTCAAGGCTGAGTTGGAGGCGATGATTCTGGGGGATAAGGAGAAGAATAAGGAGGGTGTTATCAAGGTATTCAACACGAGTTTCTGTGCGCGAGTTTTTCTGACGGCTTTCAAAAGGATTACAAAGAGCACCACGACAACTTGAACGTCCATTTTGTTGTCACGATGAACGCAAAGGACCTGGAAAAGGCTGAAGAGCAGGGCCTGGTCGAGTTCTTCAAGTTGTCGTCGAAGATCAACACGAGCAACATGATCTGCTTCGACTTTGAGGGCAAGATCAAGAAGTACGATACTCCTGAAGAGATTCTGGAGGACTTCTACCCCATGCGGCTGGCATACTACCAGAAACGCAAGGTTCGTGTGCTCCTTGTTTTGATTCGTGATTCGTGGATAACAGGGACGCGTAGGACTACCTCGCCAACGAGATCCAAACTGCCTTTGAGAAACTCACGAACCAAGCGCGCTTCGTGCAGATGATTATCGATAAGCAGCTCGTCGTCTCGAACCGGAAGAAGGTCGACATCGTCGCGGACTTGCGCAAGCACAAGTTCCGACCATTCCCCAAGGCCAAGGGCAAACCCGCTGGGGAGACGGAGCCTGCAGCCGAGGATGAAGACGAGGAAGAGGAGACGGGCGCCAATGAGAGCAGTGCCGACTTTGATTATTTATTGGGCATGGCTATCTGGAGTCTGACGAAGGAGAAGATCGAGAAACTGCGTGGGCAGGCGGCAGAGAAGGAGGTCGAGCTCCTGACGTTGCTGGAGAAGTCGCCCAAGGATTTATGGAACACTGACTTGGATCATTTCTTGCAAGAGTGGGAGGTGAGTTTTCTTGACATGCTGTGATGAAAGTAAAGGAGGTGCTCATGCGTGAATGCGTACAGCGCGACTGCATCCTGTTCGAGGAGAAGAAGAGCACGGACGCAAAAGGCAAGAAGGTGAAGAGGAAGCAGGCTGTACTGCGCACGCGTAAATCGATTGGCACGCGCCGCGACTCGGACGACGACGATGACTTCAAGCCTATCAAGGGTGCGGCGGCTAAGCGCAAGCCTGCTGCTGCACCTGAGTCGAGGAAAGCCGTTGCTGGACCGTCGAAGGTTAAGGAGGAGGTGAAGAAGGAAGATGAGGTGCCCAAACGCGCGGCAGCTGCGAAGAAGCCGCAGTATATCGCAAGCGACGACGACGACGAGTACGGTGATCTACCTGCTCCCCCTCCTCAGGCGAAAGAGGCGCCGAAGAAGGCAGCAGGGTCGTCTAAGCAGGCAGACGAAGCGCCCAAACGGCTGGCGGCTAAGAAGAAGACGTTCGATCTGACGGACAGCGACGAGGACGAATACGATGAGCCGCCTTCTTCCAAGCCAAAGGCGGCTGCACCGGCGAAGAAGGCAGGGAAGCTCAAGTCGGAATCGGACTCGGATGTCGAGGTTGTGCAGAAGGCAGCACCGTCTAAACGCAAAGCAGCAGCTAAGACTATCAAGATAGACTCTGACTCGGACATTGAAGAGTACGAGGTGCCGTCGAATGGCAAGGGGAAAGCACCGGCTAAGCGGAAGAGGTAAGTAGATGAAACATTTGTGGTGTGGCGCGTCTGGAATGCTGACATTGATGGGCAAAGCCTTGGATCGTCGGAAGCGTCGTCGGAAGACGAGCTGGCAGCGTCGAAGCCGGCAAAGAAGACGAAGACGACGGGTGGTGAGAAGAAACCGGCAGTAAGACGCCTCGCGAAAAGCATGAAGCCTGCGTCGCCGCCGAAGCCGAAGAAGGGGCCTGCGAAGAAAGCGGCAGAGAGTGACGAGGAGATGGACTGGGACGAGGTGCCGCGGGCGCCTGCACCTGCGCGTGCGGCAAGGGCGCCTGCGCGCAAGTATGTCGAGATAGAGAGCTCTGAGTCGTCGTAGAGTAGTCTGGGCCCCAATGACGTCATTCTGCTGGATGTGATAAGAGCGCGGGGCAGCGAGTCTTGCGTCTGTCCACTATGGACTTTTTCAGCGCTGTTGCTGACCCCGCCACAGAGGCCGTCTCCCTCCCCCACGACCCCCCGCCCAATGTCGACACCTTTGCCCAGGCAATAGCTGACCGCTTCGGCTCCGCCGCCATGCTCACTGCCCGCCTCACCCCGACCGTGCCTCCGCCCCCATCTCCCCCGCCCGCCCGCCGGTCCCGGCCGCCTCCCCCTCGCCTCCCGCCCTCACCGCTGTGTCGCCGGCCGACTCGACCGTGGCTCGCCGAGATCGGCCCATCATCGACATCCGGCCCCACGGCGCACACTCTCCGCCGCGTCCCCCGCCGTATCCCTCTCCGTCCTCCACCCTCCTAAGCGCCCAACTCCCCCTCCAGCGCCTCGCAGACATGATGTCCCCCACAAACCGCAACACTTCCGCATGGCGCTTCGCCTCGCGCATCCTCGCTACGCGACTCCCAGACCGTTGGCGACTCCTCCAAACGTGGGGGCCTGCTGCGCAAGTTCAGCGTGTCGGGGTTCCAGGGCGAATCGCGTGGCTCAGTGGTGGCTCCCAGCCGTGTGGAGGAGCGACGCGAGATCGTCGCACACAGCGCTGGCTCAGAGAACGAGACGAAGACGAGGACCCGACAAACCACACCCACCCAACTTCCTGCGCACACGCCTCTCCCATCAGAGCGTTCTCCCTCTCGTCCACCACCGTTCAAACTCGCCCATTCAACCCACCTGCGCCGCACCTCCGTCCGGGACGACCACGCCCTCCAAACCAGGATCCCCTCAAGCACCGCCACAAACCGCCTCCCATCCTGGCCTTCAATCCCTTTTTCGACCCGTCCGCAGAACCACGAGCTCTCTCATGCATGTACAGAGCGTATTCCTCTCCGTCTTCCTCGCAGAGTCCGTCGCAGGATACAGGACCTCCCTCCCCTGGCTTCAGCAGATCGCCCGCCGCGCCGCAAAAGCCCCTGCCGCCACAAGAACTTAGCGATTCTAGCTCATCCGAGTCCGAAGACGATGATGCTGCCTCTGTTCTTGTCGACGAGGGCAAGGAGGCCTTGCCATTGCTTTCTCAAGTAGAGCTCGCAGAGCAGCGTCGCCTTATGGGCATCATGGAGCACCACTCCAAGAGACCATCACCAAACTTCCCGTTCCTTTCCCTTACAGCATTACTGCAGGCGTAGAAAAGGGTGCCAAGAACAGGTCAGTTCCCCCCACGCTTGCCAACCCACATCTTGATTTGTCGTCTGTGATATAGATATCGCATCTGCCGTTCGAGCCGCCGTGTTACGACTCACAAAAGAAGCAGCACGACATGATTAGTCACGAATCCTATGTTCAGCTTTGGGTACCAAAGGTTATATTGCAAGCATGTCCTTCCTGCGACGTTCACGGATTTCTGACGTGATTGTCCTCGGCAAGGTCTTTCTGCCTTAGTGCCACGCGTATTCCATAACAATTGTGCTGGATAACAAATGTCCATGTCATCTCATGTTGACGCGGAAGTGGAGGCGCAATGGTGAAAATGTGGCGCTTACTGACGAGTACCGTACTTTGCCTCTCGCCTCGCTGATCATCCACAGAAGCTTGGCACCCACCGGATGAGCGACCTGTAAAGGCAGGTTCGTTTCACGTCCCATTACTTCTTCGCTTTCTTCCAACGTCAGACCGTCGACCTGCCGTTCCCGCTCTCAGCTGCTCGCGACGCCATACCGCACCACTCCCAAACCGCTCCGAAACCGTCACAACGCACTCTTTAAGCTCTCCGTACAGGGTATCCGATGCCACCCCCGCCAAATCGTTCACTGCAGTACTGAGGCCTGACATTGACGTACGACGTTCTAGAGTGTTCTTGCTCGTGGGATCAAGCAGTAAGAGCAGTCGAGACACCCAACCTTACAAGTAACGGACCCGGAAGAGGCGGCCAGAAAAGAACGTCAACGAAGTCGATGAAAAGAGGGATGCAAAGCAGCCTTGGGACAGCCGGTTCTACTCCACGCAGCGCAGTGTGGAAGAACGGGGCTTCTTGCTGGGATGCCATCCTGACGCTATCGACGCAATGCGGGAGTCTGACGCTGCCGCTCCGGAAAGGGCAGCGACGCGGAATGATGTCGATCCTTTGACGCTAACCAAGACCCGTGCTCTGCAGTGCTATTCGATACTCCGGGTTCAAAGATTCGACGATCTGCAGAAAGCGGCGGTCTGATCGTACGTTCCTCTAGGTCTGCCATGCAGGTCACGGAAGAACAAACACCACGCAACGTCATGACTCGGACTATGCAGCTTCACCACCTGACGGACGACTGGAATGGACAGAGTCAGATGCCGAGATCGATGCGTTCACCAGCTCGTATTGCGCCTGGCAGAACGCTTCAAATGTCGAGTTGTAGGAATGTCGATGGAACTGGATCAATGGTAGTTACATTCATAGTCCTGCCTCTTTATAGGATTGTTTTGGGCTCATCACCTAAGCCTGCCCCCTAACACCAACCGAACTCTGCGTCGGCTCCTCATATCAGAGACGGGCGGACCACCAACAGCAAGCGTGCACGGGCTGTCCGGTTGCCTTCACCTGATATGCATCGCTCCGAACAGAGAGGTGTCGAGCTGTCGCATCGCGACGTCTCGTGCATGCTGAGCATCTGGAGCTGACGCCTGTGTGACAAGCGTTCTCGTAACCGAGACGCTCAGGCTGCGTTCGCCGTTCAATCGAGCAGCATGTCGAGAAGGAGCCCGTCGCGGTCGCAAGTCTCCTCGGCTGACGAGATGAGCACGGCCCACATGCTCCTCCCTGCCGCGACCGCGCCAACATCGACCACCACAGCTGCCATGTCGGACCTTTCGCTCGCCTCCACGATCAGTCGCGAAACGTTTGATAAAGACGGACGCGCATGAAGTTTACACACCGTTGCGCGTTCGAGGCCCCCCATTTGGGAGTGGTGCAGGACATGCGTGGCGCGGATGAGCCTTGCCAGAAGCTTGAGGCAGTACGTGTCGTGCACGCGGCTTATCGAGGTCGTTGATGGCTGGACGAGGAGAGGAGTGCGGCAGGATTGGCAGAACAGTCGGGAGGCATCGCGCCACCCGAGTCGACACGACCGAATAGCGCCTGCGACTCTTCACGCTGTCCGCTACCTGGACCTTACCGCCAGCCCCAGAGTCGAACAAAGAGCGTCGAGCAGCCAGATCGGCTCGCGTGCTCTCGGGAGGCATCTGCATCGAATGACACAACTCTGGGCGCTCGCCGCATGGTACGCGCGGTGCGAGCCGACGGGCTGAGGAAGGAGGCAAGGAGGCGAGGTGATGCTTCGAGCGCAAGTATAGAGGAGCAGCGTAGTGGACGACTACTCGGTGGAGAATGCGCCGGTACATGCTTCCCCGAGCCTGGTCCGCTAGTGGTGGATTTGCCCCGTTGTGCGATCGATGCGCGTAAAAATACGGTCCGGCAAGTATTTTGATTCTTATGTTGTGCTTCTTCGCTTCACACTTTACTAACACCCTCTTTGTCATCGTGTATTCGGACTTCAGACACAAACATATCGCTACCTGCCTGCCTTGCACGTGTTCTTATTCTTTTCTTTCTTCATCGCATTTCTGATCACTGCTCTGTGACTACCGGCTGCGCTACTCATCCATCGATACATTGCTGGTTTCACTGTGTAATTCATCAAATTGTCCTTGTACGTCGTTAAGTCCTCTGTGTAGCTTTGATAATGTATGCTGCTCCGGAATTGCCCTTTCTGATGTCGCTAAGGATAGTGTCTATCTTGCCCCGCCAAAGAGGCATGAGGCTCTAGCTATCCGTGCAAGTCAGACAGCATTCTATGAAGCCAAGCACCTGATGGTCATATCGAAATCTTTGTAAGTAGCCATGTGCTGGGGTGGTCGCGTCGTCAAGCTCCGAAGCTCGGCGATCTGAGTCCCTTTCTTGATATCTATAGTCATTGTGCACTTTCTAAATAAGAATCATCGTTTGCTGGTTATTTTTTAGATTGAAGAAGTTGAAATAGCTAAAACGCAAAGGTGTAATACGTTGTACCACCCTGCACAGTACGGCATCTAGACACGGACTGCAATTAATCATTGCTTGATATGGTAGCGCCTCGAACTAATCGTTGTTCCCTTCTTTCCCTTGGTTAGTGTGTCGTCTTGCGATCTGAACTATAGCACTCTCGATTTAGTGCGCTACGGATATAACAGCAAGTCGGTTGTGCCATTCCATTGAACGGATCATGCTCGGCTCGATTAATCAGTCTACGCTGGATCCATTCGAAGTCCTTCATGTATTAGCATACCACCAGCAGAATTTCCGAATTTCTGTGGCAAAAATACTTCTACATCCATGGTCCCTGTCTTTTTTTGCTTGGTTTCCAATGCACAGTGAGGATCCTTGACACCTATTCTATTGAGATGTCATCACAACATTTTAAAGCAGGTATAATGCAAAGAGTGACGATTGTTTTGCCAATACTGGGTTCTTTCAAGATACAGATATGCACCCATAATCCACGCCGGTCTTGTCCTCAGTTCGCAGGTGCTTGGTTCAGTGTCAATCCCTCAGGCATAGGCTCCTTCAAGTCGCCGGATCATTTTGAAACTCAGAGTGGCTACTTATTGGCGCCCGTCTCTAACACTGGGTTGACGTATTGAATCGAATCGATTTACAACAGGCTCGTTGGAGTCGCTTCGTTCTCCAAACATGTCGAGCTGTAAAAACCTTAGTAATTCACAGTTATCGATGCGGTTGTTGCATTGATTTAGTGCATATAGCGGCGATTGCGACACAGACAATTGTAGACCTGTTGAGTGTCGTTATGAATGTCCCTCAGACCGCAGCGTCAACAATGAACATCTTTAGAGGCCAACACTAATCGCGTGGCGCATCTTTGCTTTAAAACACAGAGATCCTTCTCGTATACCACACTATTCACTGAGCGAGATCAAAATCTGGTGAAATGATCAAGATGGCGCAAAGGACCGTTCCTTTCTCAATGGCTAGGCCAGTTTGGACAAACCGGGGCTATCGGTCATCCTACGTAGTATAAGGAAATTTATAATATAGCGGCTTGCATCCAGAAGTTGATGCATTGACGACCCACCTTGCATCGTTCCAATTCGCCGATGGCAATGGTGTTACTGAGCCTGCTTGTCACGGTTGCCCACTTGTGCGATTCCGGGTTCAGGGCAAGGGAAACGTGGACCAAAAGTGGGTGTCCTTTATCTATTAGAACAATCAGTCCAGTTGGAACATCGTATGAAAGGACGCTACATGTCCGCGACCGTCAGGGTTCAGCCGCCGTTTGCCAGTGGTCATCGTGCTGAAGTTTGCAAGTGTACTGACCTTGCAGCGACCCTGAGTTTTCTCCCTTCATTATTGTTGCTAAATCAGCATAAATGCGTCCATACAGCAGATTTCGACATAGATTTCGGACAGAAAGAGATGGGTACTTAGGTGACAAATTGTCACAGACACGTCTCGTCACGATCACGGGAAGTAACAGTTCCGAGGCGTGACGGTTGAACTGTCGACCTTCAAGCTGGAATTGCTCATTGATTCGTTCTGCTCGTTCTGCTCCGCTCTCGTTGTGACTTTCAAACCCAGCATCGCTAGTACGACGGAAGCAGCAAGCAAACGAACCTCTTGATTTTTGTCCCCGACGGTAGATACTTGTGCAAGTTCAACCTCCTCTCCCCAATATTTGCCGTGATCACCCAGTTTCAACACTCTTCTCGGTCTCTCTTACAACGGACGGTTAATGCGACAAAGGCTAAGACCCAGGGAAATGTTTGACATGTGCCCAATCGTACGTCTTCAAGACTAGATGGTATTGACACGGTCCGTTCACCCTGTAATCGCGGTTGAGGCCAGAGGGCAGGGACCAGGGCGCTGATAAACGTTTGAACAAAGAGGCGCCGTAATGCCCTATCCCAACTATGGGTCAATCGTGGGCGCCTCGCATGGCCGAGGTCAGGTCTGTCAGACTCGAGTCTCAGCCACTGTCAACGTCCTGTAATGACAGGATTGATTGTCTCTGACCCTGGTACTATCGACACTTAAAGCCTGCTGGCGTCGAATATCAATACGCACCACGCCAATCCCCTCTTACCTCAAACGGTCCTTCTCTGCACCAAAATGCAAGCGCCATCTAGAAATCTAGATCAGAGGCTACTGCCGCGAGGATGGGTTCCCCATTTCGACCATACGTACGTTTACCTACCTTATTGCAAATCCAACCGCTGAAGCAATCCATTCCGTAGGCACAATAACTGGTGTGTCTCATAACGTCTCCCTTTTCTGCGACAAGTCCAATATCCTCTTAGGTATTACATCGGCCTAGAAGCATCATCACCTCGAGTCTCTTACATTCATCCAGACGATGAAGGCGATGGTGTGAGCCACATAGAACCTACTCACCCACCAGCGCGTCGATGCATTCAGGCAACAAAAGCGGACGTACAATGGTAGGAAGCCCACCCACGCCTAGTATTTGTACGCAAGCGCGATGCAACCATTGACCAATTCCACGAGCTCGAAACTCGGTTCGACGACAGAGGCCGAGCCAATGGCGAATGCCTTCGTCGATGCTTGGTCTTCTGTTCCGTCTCCGGGTCTAAATGGAACACCCTCTTTCTCCAGCCGCGCGGGAAATCGGCGAGGAGCACGAAGTTCAACGTCTTTTCGGCTTTCTACTTGCCTTTATATGCTCCCACTGGAAGACAAGCTTCCACATTCAAATCTATTCCTCCTCATTTGAGCTCTTCCTCCGACCTCGCGAATCCTATTGTGGAATTGGCCTTTCGACATCATAGGTCTGCCAGGCTTCTCCCCTACCGACCCTCTGCAACAAATACTCCGCCCTCAGGTTCGACAATAGCGCAGAAGGAAGCTCCCATGTGTACGACAACGGCTCGACTATCTAGTCAGTTGTCCGGCCATTCCAAGCTCATGACACCCCCCGCTTCAGAATGGGTCGCTCTCGCTGACCTCGCAACCGAACCCGGCATCGTCATTTACAACATTACAGTGCTGAAGCTTTCGGCGATAGACTCCCCTTCCAGGTTCTCAACCGCAGTTTGCACCGAGTCTACCTGGTGCAACTATCCAACATCCATTTAATTTGCTAGTATTTCGATCAGCTGGACATTTCCTCGCAGCCGAATGCCTTATTGGAGGGTCCGCAGGGCAACGCAACTCCCAGTCACATTTCCTCAGAACGGAGTCGACCCTCACGCAAAGGTCCTTGAGAAAATTGGTATTGCCATTGGCAAGTCAGTAGGAAAGGTGGCTCTGAAGACCGGGACGTAAACGGTCCTGTCTTCCGAGGACGGAGGAGGCGTGTTTGACACTTCAATGGCAGGGCTCTCGGACATCGCAGCTTCTGCTGCTGCATCGGGCGTTTCAAATGCCATCATTCCTAGTGATACCCAGAGCAGACCAAGCTCACCATCAGGCGTAAACGCCGCTTCTCTTTCGGCATCCATGAGCGGCATTCTCGTTCCCATTCGTGAGCCTGCACGACCCGCTCCGTCTACAAAAATTTCTCAGGCCGACTACGATGCAATCGTCCACCAGATGATTTGCTGCATCTAGCGCAACAGAAGCAGGCAATGGCCCTGCAAGAATTGCACCATTCGCCTCCAATTTTCGCTTTGCCTAACACTCAAGCTCCAGGAATGATGAACTACAGTGCTATGGGCAATCAGATGTATGCAATGCAACCTGCACCACAGCAGAGCATATTTTCCCAACAACCCGCCCAACAAGGCACCAGTGTCTGTCCCAATCCTGGGCTGGCTTACTCTGCTGCGCAAATCCATCCATCCATCCGAGGCTGTGCTTACTTCTCACAGCGCCCAGATGTTCGCCCGGCCTCAAGATTTGTCTCAGGATCCCCAGTTTTCCCAGTCAAATATTCTGGGTAGCGTTCTCAGTGGAGAGACGGACGCAGTTGTATCGAGCGCAATTGCGAACACTGATTTTGCGGGTCTAACGGACGCAGCTACGCTGACCGGACCTTCTACCCGAGTATGTAGGAGGCTTTTTAATAGCAGTCGCTCTATCAATCATAATTTTTTGCGTCCTTGCATTCATTCTGAAGGATTTTGGGCAAAGTCTAGGGCACATCATTGTTGCGGTCTTTGAGCGAACCTCTTTCGCCTTGAGAAGTTTTGTTGACTCGTCTCTCAGTGATTGACCTTACAAATACTCTGTTGCCGTTACTTCGATATCACTAGAGCCAGTGGCTTCTTGCCACCTATCAGAGCCGCACGCTTCCAAGTTCCATCGGTCTCGGACAAGAAAGCCATTCATTATCTCCATCGATGCGCTGGGTGTTGATGTATGCTCCTTCTCAGGCTTTTTATCAAACAGGAGCAAGTTCAAGTTTGGGTATGACACGGCCATCCCTTACCATCTAAAAGCGACGATGGTTGTCCTTGATCACTTCTCACTTTCCATCTTACGCTCCCCTAATCCCCGTGGTCGACTGGACCTTGCAAATGCCGGCTGCTCCCAGAAACCCTGACACACGGCCACTTCCTGAAGGTTGGGCTGAGCATTTCGACTCCCAGTACGTCCCCCTCATCGCACATCGCCCACTCGCCCATCGATGTTGACGTTTTCCTTACAGGCGCGAATTATGGTAATCAAATGTCCTTGCTTCTTTCGTGAACACCCTGAGCCGACAGGCACCGCCTTGTTTGCAGGTACTATATTGACCTAAATGCCTCAACGCCTCGCGTAACTTTTGTCCATCCCTGTGATGGGACACATCCTGCGAGTGCCCCGGTGAAGTCTCCAAGGGAGCATGGGGCGTACGGACGGCTCGCCATTCGACCTGTTGGCGGGCGAGACAACCCAATGCACGCGGCTACTGCCGCCTCACGCGATCCACAGCGGACACGACGAGCTACCGTTGCCCAACAACTCTACGCGAGCTCGCTCACGCTAGAATCTCGGAATCCTCCACCACCGAGCCTTTCCGTCGACAGCAAGTCGCGTTCTTCATCAAGAAGGCCCTCTGTGTCGAGCACCCACAGCAAATCTCCGTCCGACGAAACCACCGCTTCCTCTTCGACATCGCTAGCGGCCGTAGCGGCGACAGCCTGTTCCGTAGGAGGGACTCTGCCAGTTGGGGCTTCTTACCCACCTGCTCACAGCACCACCTCCCAGACGCATCTACATCAAGGCCTGGCAAACGTTTCAAGTTCAACACCTTCAGCAGCTTCCTTAACGCATTTGGACTCGCACGACCCAAGAAACTACTTTGATTGTACACGATTGTCTCGGGGCACTCGCCGCATGACATACGCCGGGCCCCAACCCGGACCCTCTTCGAGGAGCGGCGCTATTTTAGGCGTAAAAGGTGAATCCACGAAGGACGGGACATCCTATACGGCGCAGGCTTTTTACCACCCCTCCGTTGTTACCTCCCCGTTGGCCAGTCCTGCGCCTAAGGTATCCTCTGGGTCAAACTATACCCAACGTCGACCCTCATTGTTTCCACCTGCCACCTCATCCGTTCAACAACACAGCACCTCCAACAGCAGCACCACTCTAACCTGGAATCCACCTCGCGTCGAGGCCCCAACACCTCCAATTCCACCTACCCCGAGTCACTTTCCAGATGAGAATCTATATAGTGCAGTCACCGAGGACAATTTGATGGTCGTACACAGTCATCACAGCGACACCAGCCCAAATCACTTCTCAGATGCCAAATCATCTTACGCTGCGATCACGGAGGACAATCTCCTCGTCATGCCCTCGCACCTTCAGAATCGCACCTCTACCCGTTCCAAACGACGATCATTTGCCCCAATCGACGTCGCACTCCTCCAGAACAGCGAGCAATCCAATACACGGCCATTGAAGGATATTTCTACGATGGTGGAACGGCCGATCCTTCAACCCAAACCAGTCAAGCCTATCAACACGATCAGCCTCGACTTCCAGGTCCAGGTCGCAGAGAATCCAGCTGAATCAGATGAGCCACCTGAAACTCATTCAAAGGCCAAAAGGAAGAGTAACGTTTTGAAGAAAGGCATCGGCCTTGGCATTGGGAAAAACACCGGTCAAAAGGGAACTCACCTGCGTGTTCCTCGGAATCGGGGAAGCACCGATGTCTCACGAGAGCTGGATGGGCTCGCATCGAGGATGGACTCGTCTTTCGTCATATTGGACGGTTCAGATATGCGTAACGGATCATGACACGACTTTTGACAATACCCACTGCATCATCTTTCATGTTGTATTCTAGAGTGTTTACCTCATCATACTTTCTTGCTTCCAGAATAGTTTTGGGACCTCGGCATATAGTTCATGAGCGGTAGATTGTATTAGTGCTGATGATACAGAGTAACCGTTTCTAAATGGTGGAACAAGTCCGTGTGGTATCGATACAGGAATTTGTGATATAGTGTAAGGGGCAGGGCAAATGCTGCAGGACGACGGAGATCGGCTCTAAGACGTGTGTCACGAAGCAACGTTGAAGGATTCCCCGCATCCGCAAGCATCCTTGATATTAGGGTTCTTGAAAACGAATTTTGAACTAGCCGAGGGTCAACATCACGTCATAGACGCAGATGATAAGTCAGCGCACCTGAGTGGGTCCTCCTTCCAGTCCATCTCACTCCCAATAATTGAGAAGAGTGCCTTGGAGTCTATTAGCACTCGAACACCATCCTGTGAGACGACCTCGTCGAATTTTCCGGGTTTCTCGACGTATTCAAGGTGGTATGAGAGGCCCGCACACCCCTTGTTCCGGACCCCAATCCGAATTAGTTGGGGTGTTGGTCCGCTGAGTAGGTTCCGTAGTCTTTGGACGGCACCGGGTGTCTAAACCATTTCAAAGAGTGGAAGTGAGTCCAGAGTAGAGGACTACACGGAGCTAACGCACGATCGTAAGAGCAGCCTTGGCTGCACGAATCTTCGGCCGGGGTTTCTCGGCTCTAGGAACGGGTGGGGGAGGTGCTGCTGTTTGTGGTGCAGCAGCATCGGCCGACATTGTTGTCGATTCCGCAGGTATAGTTAGCGGAGGAGAGTTCGGAAGCGGTGGGTGGTTTATGGCCCCAGTGCGGAGGGCAGACATCATCGCTCTTCGGGTGATTACGGTTGAGGAGAGACATGGAATGCGCATTGAGGGGTGCATACGGGCCAGTGAGAGCGCCATGAGGGATGGAGGAGGTGGTGGTACAAGGACAGGAATGCTCGAATTTGGAGGTCTGGAGTCAGACCGGGGCTGGATCCAGAGACCGGCTTTGCTCACTTGTTGACACTTGTTGACTAAACCCATTATCCAATCACATTGCGATTATTGCATACTATCTACCCATCTACCTACGTCTCCTGCACATAATTTCCTGCGCTCATATTTAGTTGACGGATCTCTCGAGTGCCGGGATGCCTACCTGGGAACACTCCTTGCTGCCCGTTTATACGGCCTGTCCACCAATCTTCAGCACTTTCCGTTTTCTGCACCAGCTCGATCCTATCTCCTGCGTTGAACGATAAATCTCCGTCCGCCTGGAAATCATTAGTCACACCCCATCTAGATCGCTAGCACATTTACAAACCTGGGCAGCGAAATCATACAAAGCAACAACATATTTTATTTGGGGCGCAGGGGGTTTCGGCTTTGGCTTCAAAGCTGGTGGGGGAGGTGGGGCACGCTTCGTTGCTGCTGCTGACGCAGCCGCTACACCGCTCGATGAAGGGGTGTAGGGAGGTGGAGCTGCACCTTGCGATGAGAGCGACGGAGGAGGAGGAGGCGCCTTCTTGTATGATGCTGACACAGAACGAGATGGCGGAGGTGCTGCCCTTAGGCTCGAAGAACCAGAAGACGTTGCGACAGATCCTGCACGCCCAAGCATGGTCTGATTGTTCTGTGCACGCGTTTGTTGAACTAATCTGGCTGATATAGAGTGCTCCATCAGGCCCCAAAGATTTGGTGGAGGGTTCCATACTTACAAACTGACACAATCCGTTTGATGATCCCCAAGTTTTCGATGATATTCCAGGCATCTGTCCTCTTCTCTTCATACTCTTGGGCAATCTGGGCTCCCGGAACGCTGCTTATATCATATTTGGACTCATCAGCAAAGCTCTGCATCTTTTCCAACAACAAATAAAATATGTTGAGCCTGGCGGTCAAAAAAGTGTCGTGGTCAGATCCATCTGTGCAAAAGGTTACCGGCAATAGAACATACTGCATATAGAAGAAGGAATTGAACAAGGGGTCTATGAACTGAGTGGCCAGCATCATAAAGCGCGGAAGATCCTGCTTCAGGGCGTTGTTGATATAGTCGTACTCATTTGTAGCGATTTCAAAGTCCTGTTCCAACTGCCGAGAACATCAGCCAATGATTCCAGGCGTTGAACGTGAACTCACCTTGAATAGGTTCTTCTCGTCACTCAACGATTTATCTTTCTTGTCGCGAAGTTTTGTCAGCGAGTTGTTGAATCGGTCATAATCGGTCAACTGCAAATGCGGTAAATATGGGAGATCCAAGACTAGGAATTACCCACTTTATGCTCGCGTTTCGTTATGCTCTTACGAATGGTCTTCATCACTGCCTGCAACTCCTTCGCAGGCCCAACTATGCGCGTGTCAATGAGCTCGAGCTCTGGCCCGATCAGGTCGCGCATTTCTGTCATCGCGGCCTCGTACTTCGCCACATTGCGAATTGTGTGCCCTGCGTCAGGGTGCTTTCCGATGAGGTCATACTCGCCGGCGATGGGCTGGAGGATGACGGAGAAACGGGAAGCAAAGCCAGCTCCGGCGGTGAACAGGGCTGTTGAAGACGATTCCAGGATGATTACAGATCATAAACCACAAATGGGGGAGAACGCGCGTCGCAAGAGATGAACAGAACCGCGGGCTAAAGTCAGTTCCATGTCCGTGAGGGGGTCATGAAGGTTCCATACAAGTGACAGCATCCGAGAACGCTTTGCTATCCTTGATAAGCTTCTCAGCACCTTGCTCCAGTGCACTGAAATGGCGATGATAGTCGTCAAACTCAGGATCCGTCGACTCTAAAGATCGGGGGTAGCGCGATGAAAGTCAGCGAATTTTGCGCTCGCTCTCGTTCGACTGAAGGCTCACTCTTTGCCATTCCAATCTTGCTAGTGACGGCGAACGGCGTTCTATAACGCGTCGAAGAGTAAGAGGACAGTGAGGTCCGTCATGAGGCGAAAAGTAAATTACCGCGCCAGCGCCTTCCCAAAGCCCTTCATGTCTGCGAGATGAGCGAATCCAGAGGAGATGCGGGGCAAAACTGCGGCCAACCCTCGGTGTACCAAGCATTAGCAGTGCCTCATATCAATATTCCCACGCCGTGTCGACCTGTTTTACCGCGACACCCGCGATCTGAGCATGGGCTACGTGCAGGATAGTATGCTTCCACCCACCGAGGTTGAGTCAAGAGTCGTAAATGCGCCCATCTGAGGGTTGTACAGTTCTCATTTCAGACTCTCAGTCTTCTATTCATTTATGACGTCACGTGGTATGATTCATACAAAGTCGCTTAGCGGACCCGAGGATTGTAATTTATCTCTTGAATCTATCTTGCATCTTCGCGCTCCTGCTCCAATACCCAAGCAAACTACTCCTGATATCCTGCCTCTAGACAATATGCCTCAGATTCAGCAACCATCCAATCAAATCAAGTGATATCCATCCTACTATACAAGAGCCGTCGATTGACGGATATTTCTTCTAGACTGACAAATGTAGCCATAGTACGACTAAAGAAAGGTGGTAAACGGTTCGAGGTACCCGATAAGTTCCTTCTGTTGAGCTACGATCGCTCATAAGTCTTCTAGATCGCCTGCTACAAGAATAAAGTCCAGGAGTGGAGAACCGGAGTGTATGTCTGATTTATTGTCAGGAATTCTGGATAGGCTGACCTCCTTGATAGAGAAACGAATCTAGATGATGTACTTCAGATCAACAATGTATTTGTGAACGTGTCGAAAGGCGAGGTGGCGAAGAGCGGTGATCTACAGAAGGCGTTCGGGAAAATGGATGTATCCAACATCGTGAAGGAGGTATGTTGGATTTGATCTGTCATGTTATCGTACGACGAGATTGGTCCTAAGGTGCATGTTTATTAGATCCTCAAGAAAGGAGAAGTTCAAGTTGGAGAGAAGGAGCGCGACCACGATCTTACGTCTCTACGAAAGGAAATCGCCACCCTCGTCGCCGAGAAATGTGTCGAGCCGGCCACCCAGCGACCCTATCCCGTCGGGATGATCGAGAAAGCAATGACGGAAGCAGGCTATAGCGTCAAACAGAACAAGAACGCTAAAAGTCAGGTAATTTGCTCGCCTTTTGGTTCGGCACCAGAAACGAGTCTAACCGTTCGCTAGGTCTCTGAATGCATCAAGATTCTACAGTCGGATTCCACTCTGCCAATTCAAAGAGCACGCATGAGGATCAAGGTTTCCTTGCCTGTGGCAGATGCACCAAAACTTCGAGAGAAGGTTCTCGCAGGTGCAGAGACGGTAGAGCGTGACGAGACAGGCGAGACGGAATGGGGTGTGGTAGGTCGACCCATTTATCTCTCCCATTTTGATTCTGAATGTGCGCCTTTAGACTATGCTCATCGATCCTAGCCAATTCCGAGTCATCAACGATCTGCTGCAGAGGGAATGCAATGGCCGAGGGCGTCTGGAAACCTTAACATTCACCGCAACATCGACGGCTGGTACTTCTTAGATCGATCGGTGTATAATATCTTAGAGTCGGAGTGGGTGATAGAATTACAGATTGACGTCGCTCAAAATTAGCGGCCGTACCACTCTTCCCCAGTTCTCTTCCCATGTGCTCCAAGTCCAGTTTTCTTCCTTCTCGGGAGTGCTCCGGTACTGCTTTGGCAGATGAGGATTAGATGGCGTTGATGGTCGATGTGAGAGATTGTTGAGCGAGGATGTTAATGAGGCAAGTTGAGGAGCATCTGGAAATGAAAGGAAGAGCTTCTATAAGGATGGCATCAGCATTTGAATATTAAGCAGACGAGGCTCAACTCACCTCAAGCTGTATCGCTAACTGGGAAGAGTTGTTAAAAACTAGCCCATTCTTCCCGTTCTTCACTAGTTCGCTGAGGCTGTTAAGAAGTTAGATAGTGCTGAGAATTTCCAACAGCGGACTGACCAAGTGAAGTCTAAAGCACAGACAGGAAGCCCACAACCAAACATGTCCACGACCTTCATCGGCAGGTCAAGAGCAGAGGAGCTGGAATGGAGAGAAACGCCAAGGTCTGCTGAACCTGTCAGGAAAAGTAAGACGGTGGCTCAGTCATCTGAAATACCGTAAGACAAACCCAGTAGAACAGGATAATCTTCAGCCTCTAGCCATAAGCTGATGCACCGCACCCACTTCCAAGATTCTTGCAATTTTGAAATCTCCGTCATGTAATTTTGTTGAAGAGGACCTTTGCCTGTCACTATGACAAGCAATTTTGGCAGTCGGCCCTTGGTCTTCGGAGCTTTTGCTAGACCCACAGAAGCCAGTTCCTGTGCCCGACTCTCGTACAAATAAAGCGTGTCTAGTAATATACTGAAGTCTTCGTCTGGAGTCCATGAGGTGCTGGAGACGAGTACTGCTGGTCTGTCTGCTCTAAGTGTGGGCATTCTAACTTCTGCAAAGGATGAACCGGTGGGAGACGCAGAGCCTCTTGACGATGCTTGTGATGGAGTGTCCGTCAAGGGTGTGGAGTATGGTATTGAGACTTTTGGTAAGAAGCCACGGAGAGATTCTTGGGCCAATAAAGATGGCTGTAGTTTGCAGAAAAGCTGGATGATGGGTTTAGACGACGGCTTGGACAATACCCAGGGCGACATGCCTCGTGAATCTCTTGAGCAGAAGAGCGATGGAAATGCCGTGGTGGACGATCGTACAAAACGGCTTTATGACCCCTTGGTTCAACAGTCAGACTTTAAACTCGACCTGTGGAGGAATCACTACGCACTGGATATCCCACTCTTTGACTAAAAAATCGCGCATAGCTTTCGTGACAAACAGATGGGCATATGCGGAATACCCAAAGGTAGCTTCGAACCTGTTGAAGCTTTAATTTCTTGTCCTGTAATCAGAAATTCCAACTCACCACTTGGCAATGCGGACCAAAATGTGATCATCTCCCAATTTCAAGGCAAGAATGCTGTATCCAAGATTATGCCAGTCGATGATGACTTTGCTGCCGCGAATTCGCCCCACTAGATGTACTAGCGCCAACGTCGGAATACTAGGGGGATTCTTGTGTTGTAGAATTCAGCCTCATGACAAATCCAGCTACCCGTCAACCAACCTGTACGACGATGAATTCCGGGGGCACTTCGATCCAAAGCAGGAGCCATAGTAAGATATTGACAGTTTGAAGAGTGATTTTGATGGGCGCCAGAATTATGAATGGCAGAAAGCGAAACATTGTCGGGAGTTCAGGGATACAGTGAATCCTCACTCTGGGTAGACGTCCGAGAGCGGGGATAGGCTTTGAACCTATAGATTGTCAGGTTAATTTCTCAATGCGTAGAAGGGACGTCCTGACCTCCGTAGCCAATAACGTCGGTCATGAAGCCATTCTCTGCAAAACTTTGAGCATGGTACATCATCCTAGGGCTGCGACCAATATCTCCCAGGACCAAGATGGCTACAGAACGTAGCGAGTGATGATTTCGAGGTCTAAACGTTCTCCATGAAAAGTACGCAAACCAAAGCAACGAAAGGAGAAGAAAAGACTGAAGGGCGAGTTCTGGCAGGTCATCTGGAGAAGATTTTGCCATTCTAGCAGCTGCGTGGTGAACGCATTGGTGAAGGTTGTGCCAAACATGGACCATCGGGGTTAGGACGAGTGATCGTGGCAGCCGGTTCCGGCGGCTCGGAGGCAATTGACGCATTATTCAGCGGACCCTCCTCATTCGCAAACCGCCATGGCCTCCTCCTCCTCTCTCCGCTTCCTTGCGCAGTTCGCCTCAAGGTCCTCCTCAAATGTCCGCACAACTGCCTATAGATCAATACGAACTTTTGCAGCATCGGCCTCTCCTCGGAGAATGTCACATTTTGGCCTACCATTTGCTTCTCGACCCTCCCACAGGAATCAACATGTGCCGCTCTCAATGCAGCCCTCTTCAAGTGACTAATTTATTTCATCTCATCACGGCGAGCTCTGACATGTGTGTACAAGAACGTTCCATGTTCATCCAGACAGAGACAACTCCAAATGACGACTCGTTGAAGTTTATTCCTGGCGTTCCGGTAATGGGCGAGGAAGGGACCGCAGAATTTCTCGATACGCGGTCGGCCCTCGCATCGCCGCTTGCTATCAGACTCATCGGTGTCGAGGGTGTTACCACCGTGTTCTACGGCCCCGATTTCATAACCGTGTCCAAGGATTCTGAAAACCCGTGGTCTGTCGTCAAACCAGAAATATACTCCATCCTGATGGAGCATTTCTCTTCTGGGCAGCCATTATTCCGTAGTGCTGAAGACCGTGAGGCAGCCGGACCACAAGACACCCGAATTCTAGACACGGATTCCGAAACGGTGGCCATGATTAAGGAATTACTGGAGACCAGAGTTCGCCCTGCAATCATGGAAGACGGCGGCGATATCGAGTACCGGGGCTTCGACGAGGAAACAGGCCTTGTTTCTGTCAAGCTAAAAGGAAGCTGCAGAGGCTGCGATTCCAGCACCGTGACCTTGAAATCTGGGATCGAACGCATGTTGATGCATTACATACCAGAAGTCAAGGGGGTGGAGCAAGTAAGTTTGAAGGAAGGGACTGCGTCAATATCGCCGCTAAATTCACTCATGAATAGGTTCTGGATCCGGAGGAGGAGGTCGCACTGAACGAGTTCTCCAAATTGGAGAGGAAACTATCACGAAAGCAGGAATCCACGGACTCTAGGTGACTTTTTGTTTACCCATCTGTCAGGAGGACGTCAGCTCATTGTTTTCAGCTTGGCCCAATACATGTCTGTATAGAAAAGCAACTTATATAGCGCGTTGAGGTATAATAATAGTCGATAATGTGTGTAATGAGGACTGGGGAGGTGTTTGATTTGATGAAGCCGAACCCACGCTGCCGTTGCCAAGATAGCTTAGGTGATCACATGTTCCGCCTCTAATCTGAAGACTGTCCGGTGCCAACTCCTTAAAGCCTTTTCTCTCCTCACGATTACATCCTCCGTCGTTATCCCGCCCCTGCCATTGGCACTGGCCGTCTCAAGCAATGGTAATGCCCACAGCTTTCTCGACTCGACTCTTTTCACTTACCGACTCCTGTAGGTCTATGTCAATAGCAAGAAGTTTGCCTGGTACTTGTCCTCCACCCGCCCGGCTTACTGCTCGCTGACCTGAAGACCCCAGCGAATCTTGCATCAAAGGCCACAGATCGTCTTCTTGCCACCACACCGACAGACCTCTTTTTGAGATTAAAAAGAAAGGCCGCCCTGTGTCTCAATGCACCAAATGTCGGGAGCTGCGGCAATCGAAGAAATTGCATTCGAAATGCACTTGCCACCACACCGTGAGCGAGCCCAAGACGATGCAGCCTTTAGCATCGTCTTCCGGATCCAAAAGTGCGCTCTATCACCCTTCTGCCTCCCCTTTATTGACAACTCTCCAGCGAGACGATTCATCCCCATTGCCCCTGCCCTTCCTAATGGCTTACGAGATGTCCTTTCTCAATCATCGATGTCGTTACCTGCTGATGCTCGGCAGAGAGGTGTGTAGTCCTGTGATCGGTTCAAGGGCCTTGATTCTAATTGATTCCTTTAGTGGACTCTCTGCTAAATCCTTGTACTTGCAAGAGCGTTTGGAAGTGCAAATGCAGGCAGACTACAGCCTCCGGGTCATCTGTTCCTGAAAGCCCAGCTTCTGAATTGGTCGGTGGTCTCTCGACGCTTGCCCAAGCTGCTGCAATGTGCTGCGCCTCCTCTCCACCCCCTGCCTCTATCTCACGTTTGTCGCAATCTCTTCCCGCGAAGAAACTCATCAGCAGACACCGTCCGCGTCCCGAAAGTCCGCACTTCCCATCTAGCAAACGACAGAAGCATGATGCAACCTACTCCGTTCCCTCGCAAGGACCGGACCTACCTCCGATCCTCTATGGACAAGCATCATCGCCTCCATCCTCATCTTCCATCCCGATGCCCGAATTTACATTTATGCCTCCAATGAGCCAAATCACCTCTTTTGCTGGTTCTGGGTGCACTTGTGGCGTCGAGTGTGCCTGCCCGGGGTGTATCGAGCATCGCGGGCCGGGCCATGCCAGTCACGACCACAGAGATTGCGCAGAAGGATGCGGCACTTGCGTTGACCATACTCTCGGGATTGCGCTACCTTCTACCAGCTCCTCGCAAGAGACGAGCACGAGCTTCCTTGATCGCTTCTTTGCCAGAGCGGCAGCCCTTCCGCCCCCTCCAGCTCATCGCAAAATGGCATCAATCCGCCTGGACCCCATGAACACGACCGTTTACGATGCCGTCAGATCACAAGGATTAGTTAACCTGCCCAAGCTGGAGTGCTGCGGCGGCCAGTGCAAGTGTCCCAGTGGAAATTGTTCCTGTAGGACTTCCTGTGGGGGTTGTTGCGACGACGAAAACCTCCCAACCGATAGGGCGGCTATGGCTGACCCTGCGCTCCCAATGGAAACCATGCCTCCAGCGCCAGTGTTACGAAGTTGCTGCGCCGGTAAGGTTTGAACGTTGAACAGCAAGTATCTTTCTCTCTCTTCCTTGTATTTGGTAGCCATGCAACGGCATGACTCGAATTTCTCTTATGCTTTCCCCCCGCTCTTACGGTTCTACATTGTACGTCGTGGAATACAATTTTTGGTGGAGTCCTTAACAGGCCAAGCAATATGTACATTGGTTGAAAGAAATCGATGTTGATCTTTGTATCGTTCGCAATAAGTTGGTTGGTTGAGAGATGGTGGTATCTTGAATGGAATCTACACACTTTGAACAGGATCAGATAGCTAGCGAGGTAAAGTTACACTGATGCTACTTACGTGTCATCTAGAAGAGGAAAGAGAAGGGAGTAGAGTCAGTAATGAAAACTTGTATTGCTGTCCTTTCATACCATCATAATGGAAGAGTGTCTACGGGACAGTAGCATCAGGCAAGGCCAAATCGTGAAACCGAACGATCACGTACTTTCTTCGGGTTATCTGGAGCAGTTCGTACGTATCTGTCGTTGTCCGCTGGCCTAAAAAACCTCAGTACAACCGAGAACACAGCGAGACGGACTTGGACACAAACCGTTCCTTCTTCTGCGATAGCGGAAGAAGCATGAGCCATGTATCAACCATACAAGCTTAAATCCCACCTTGCACGATGCTAGCATGCTCTGTAGAGTCACACAAACCGCGATTACGCTCAGGACGGGTGACCATTCGCTTCCTAAGATCGATGCACAGATCTGAGCGTGATGGAGGTTGCAGTCTATTTCATCGGGTCATATTCTGCAGCATCGTAAACAACTTACGTGCCCATTAGAGTAAACATGCTGGCACACGGAATAAACGTGAGTTTTCATTCGTTCTCCGGCTAATCTGGATGGATTACACGTACTGGATGGACGGGCGCTTCCTTCCCATCTGTGACGACGAACTGGACAGCGGGCGATGATATTGGGTACTGAGCATCGAATCTGAATTGGAGGGTGTAAGCCTCTCCCTATGGACCCACAGCACGTAGAGTAAGAGGTCGACAAGAAGGATGAGGGGAGTAGGAACGCACCTGGTATTGGGAGTTACCCATGACCTCTATCGTAAACAACCACTTCGAGAAGTCACTGGCATCGACCAGTGTGATACCTATAGACAAATGTTTCAGAGTTAGTCACAACCGCCAACCCTCGGAATGTGGTGCAGGAGGATTGGACTGCAATTGTCAAGCAAACCTGCGAGATAGTCTTCTGTAGAACTCACCAACGGGACAACCCTCGGACTGAATCTCCCGCAGTTCCTTGGCTAAGCGTCTTGCGGATATAGACCCCATAATTTCGTCACGAAAAGGCGCAAGGAGAAATCAATTTGGATTGTGGTTGAGAAGTAGCAAGAGATGCGATCCAATAGTAATTAACGCACAGCCACCGATGCCTGATCAGCGCTCACTTGATCAGACCTACTATAGCGTATCCGGTGGAGGGAAAAAAATAGGCAGCAGTTCACTCTAGAAGGAGCATGTCATTTGAGGCGGATGCCCCATGAATGGGCGAAATTCGTTGGAGTACTCAGCATCTCCGCTAGAGATCTTCGACCTTCGCCGTTGCTGGAAGCGATAACCAAGCAAGACCAAACATCAGTTCTCCATAAATCCGCCATTTTCGCGACTTGTCTCTTCATGTCTCCCTGCTTTAGAGTCACTTGCGTTCCCGTATCTTTCAGAAGGGTCTAGCAGGCGCTCGTGGGGAGATAGAGCATCTCCCAGTCCTGCACGTCCTTAAACAAGGGTGCTACGTCAAGGCAGTCCTTGTCTAGAACATGTATGATACACCAATAGAATACATTTCTCTCTTTTTTAATCTACGGTCGAAGCATGCACCTCCAGAGCACAACTACGTACTGGTTTCAACCTGCTATGTCATCTGCTGCCTTCGCCTCAGCAACGCGTCGATTTCTGTCTACGTTGATCTCATCCAGAATTCTCTTCGCACCATTTTCCAATAGTATGGTAGCCAGCTTCTCCCCTACCTTCTCTGCATCATCAAGAGACGCCACCTTTTCCTTCAGGGTGTGCTCAACGTGGACCCGCCCGTTGACGCTGGTCACGCTGCACGTCATAACGAGGACTTCTGCTCCATCTTTGTTCACCAGATTACTGGTGACACCGACAGGAACACTGCAACCTCCTTCCAATACCCGAAGACATGCTCGTTCTGCTGAGCACTTCCAGGCGGTTTCCCGATGCGTGAGGACCTTGCACAACTCGATCGCTTCAACGTCGTCGCTCCGAACCTCCACGGCCAGCGCCCCTTGGGAAACGGCGTGGTATAGAGTCGGAGCCACGATGTCCGACGTTGCACGGTCCCCCATTCCCAAGCGTACAAGACCAGCTTTCGCGAGAATTAAGGCAGCGAATGGGCCATCTTCGGCGTCCAATTTAGCGAGACGCGTATTCCTGCCGAATCCAGTTTATTAACGGCCTAGTAATCAGAGATCGAGCAAGTAACTCACAGGTTTCCGCGCTACGATAAGACATAAATATCAGAACGCAGGGAGATTTCTGCAAGGCAGGAAGCTCACCACGTCCTGAAAAACCAGATTCGGATATGTACGCTTCAGCTGTGCAACTCTACGAACGCTGCTCGTCCCAATGACACTTCCGGATGGGAGATCGCCGAGGGTTTTCCAGCTCTTGCCCTTCTTTATGACCAGACTGTCCACCGGATTCTCGCGTTCCAAGATCGCGCCAATGATGCAACCCTCTGGAAGGGTGGTCGGAACGTCCTTCAAGGAGTGGATCAGCATGTCGACATGATGTTCCTTCAATGCAACTTCGAGTTCTTTTGTCCAGAGGGCCTTTCCTCCTAGGAGATACAGCGCTTGGGACTGGTTCTTATCGCCAGCCGTCGTCATAAAGGATGTAGTGAAGGTCGGGGAAGATTCATCGGATGGTGGAAACATTGTTTGCAACGATGCGAGAACAATGTTTGTCTGGATTTGAGCAAGCTGGGAGGCTCTTGAGGCGAGAGTGAATTGTCGTGGCATGGTCGAGGAAGAGTTTGGATCGCTCTTTCGTTAGGCGCTCTGTCTAACCCTTTTTCTGTGTCAAGGAATTCGATCCGGAATCTTGCGGCCCGTGAACAAGGTGTAAAGCGATAACGAATGCGAATTTCCACGATGAAGGGAATCTAGATAACGACTTTGTACAGCTTGTTGGAATAACTACAAATGACAGACCAATAGTGCTGCAAGGGTACTATAAGACAGACAACCGAGTGGAAGTTGGTAGAATGAGGGATAACCGTTACAAATGTGTATGGGCAATAATAAAAGGCATTGGTCACAGGAAAGCAGGAAAACAAATGGTCGGGAAAATATGCCGTTTTGCAAAATACAATGCAGTGTGTGGTATGAGTAGGCCAGGAGTGGGAGGGCATGTTAGACGAGCATGTGAACAGCGATTGAAAATGTATGTAGTAGGATAGATTTTGGAAGTAGAAATGCACGATACGCGCCTGAAAATCGAACTTGATTAAAATGATGATATTGTTGATGACAGAGCGTTCGAGTAGTCCACCGCGAGAGCGAAGAGGGTTTTACATTCCGTATCCAAACGTGGAGCGCTGGTAGGGATCATTCAGCGAGCCTCCGAGACTTCCAAAGGCGGGGAGGCTGGCAAACGACGCAGTCGGGAATGACCCTCCATGAGGTTGCGGCAACCCCTGGTTGTGGCTAGAGTTGCTTTGTAGAACGTAACCATCGATGGACTGAGGTTGGAGAGAGTGCATCTGAGTGCTCAGGTGCGTCTGTCCGAACCCTCCTTGCCCTGGCATGGAATACAATCCGTTCGAAGCGCCGTAGACGTCAGCCAAAGGATTGCCAACAAGCCCCTGAGGCAAGTGGCGCCCGGCGCCCATCCCTTGGTTGCTGAGGGCCATGAGGGCCTGCTGGTTTGCAAAGCCGCCGCCAAAGTGATCCATTTGCTCACGTTGCAGTTTGTTCTGGATGCGCTTTCCGTATGGCGTGTTGCGAATGAGAGGCAGCACAGGGCGGATACCTTCCACCAACAGGGCCCTCTGGGTGGGATCAGCATAGTCCAACGCGGTCTGCAATGGTTATTAGATGGTGAACAAGGAGGGATCAAAGCATGAACATACCTGGACACAGTAGTTGCCGTAGGAATCCCGCAACAATTTTTCGAGACGGGAGCGGTTCAGCAATTCCTCGATGAGCAACTTCCTCGTGTTGTGTTCTGCGACACGAATGCACTACGACCATGTCAGACAATGTGCCACATGCGACTAAAACATGCCAACCTTCTCGATGACGTTGGAGCTGAACTTCTGCACAGACAAGGCACATACGTTCCCCGAGAATTGACGAATGACAGCGTCACTAAAGCGGTTGTCGTTTAGGTCAAGGATGTATTGAACGACCTTAGGAGCCGCATGAGTAAACGAAGGTCGATCGAAGACAAGGGCGAAGGTCGACTTACATAGTTGCCGTAAGGATCCTGGACAAGCGTGAGTGCATTGTACGTGATCTCATTCACAAGCTGCACGCGTTGCATCTCTGATGCGTGATCGATGCAGCGTTGCAACACGCAGCATCCATGACGATGAGTGGCCACTTCGACACAATTCGCCGCGACGGCATTGTAGATGAACTGAGTGGTTGATCAGAGCGGGATTTTAACAGAGAAATCGGTCCCACGTACTTGATTATCCTCCGGCGCCAACTTGTTCAAGCATTTCTGTATTACATGGTTACCGTTCAAATCTTTGATGAGGACCACGACGTGCAGGCTGAGAGCACGGATAATGGAATGGATCTGAGCATTGTACCGATGGTCAGCCTGCTGTTTGGCTGTAAGTTAAGAAGAAAAATAAAATTTGCTCGATGAACTTGCCTGTCGACGCGTGGACAAAAAGTCAATCATCTTTTGCACAGCTCGAGTTCCATGCATATTCAAGGAAATGTTAACAAGATCCTGCGCAACAGACTCGCAGATGACATTTCGTTGCTCATCAGTCGAAAATTCCAACAATTTCTGACACAAGTAGTTTCCGAAGGGATCTGAAAATGCGTCAGCTTCAAATCAGTGGGTAAGGAACCACGCTAACCTGTCATGAGGTCCGCGAAATGACCGAACGTTTCACGGAAGATCATGTCACGATGTTCGGGGACACCTTCTTCGAGCTTCTTCTGCAGGTATCGGCAGCCATGTTGGTCCTTGCATAGGGCTGGGATCTCGCCTTGTAAGTCTTCAAGACGGGTGCCTGCGAAGCGATTGACTAACGAAGTTCACGATTAGCTCCCAGCATCGCGTAATAAGAATAAAGCACGTACATTCCCGGTCCATATCACCACGCTTGTGCTTGGGTCCATGAAGTCCGTTCATCTTGCTATCAGTGCTGGCACGACTTGATAAGCTGAGTCCGTATCGAGTACCACTCTGCGAAGGATACAAGCCTCCAGGAGTAGCATTGGAAGTGCCGAGAGCAGCCGAGGGAGCCGTACCCGCACGAGCTGTAGACTCAAAGCCATAAGTGTTGAAACGCGCACTCTCTGCTCCGTTGCTAATACCGTAAATCGAATCGTACTAAATGGGCAAGAGATAGGTTAACCATCAAGGGTTGCAGGGTTCGATGAAAGTTGACGTACATCATCACGCGCTCCAGACTGGACAGAATTGTAAGTCAATGAGCCACTGTCATAAGGACCCGACGGAATGCGAGAGAGCGAGGCTTGAAGGTCATTGGCGCTGACAGAACCATCAGAGATGAGATTCGGGGTAGCAATACGACCGTTGAGGACTTGCAGATCTGGAGTATGAGGTGTACCAGGAGTCTTGAGGAGATGGGAGGCAGTTGTTGGCATTCCAAGAGGTGTAGCAGGCACCGAGCGCGTCGCGCTACCGAGGGCATCGAGAAGGCTGTGAGGTGACCCTCGTCGAGAAGTAGGAGCTGGTCCTTGAGGGAGAAGAGGAGTCCCTGACGCCGAGCCAGTGTTAACAAGAATCTTGCTTGTGATGTCATCGTGGGGGCCAGAGAGAGTTAAGTTGGGGTTGGTCACTGTACGACGCTCTGTCCTTGTGCTAGCACCTTCTGGGCCACGGGGATTGCTCGCGAACTGAGGCCATTCTGATGACTTCTCTCGAGTGTCCAAGATCCTGTTTGCGAAATGTGTCCGAGGAGAGGTCTGGGGAATATGGGCTAAATCCAAAGCTGCAGACGCCGTCGATATCTACTTCCAGGTAAGAACAAACGATCAGACCAAAAAGGGCTCAAACAATTCACCTTGTTCGGGAAGGAGTTGTGATACTTGTCGTCGTCCGAAGTAGGAAGATTCCTCATAGCATCTAGTTGAGAAAAATCAATACGACGATTCGGTCGTAAACTGATGCGATTGACTCACTGTGCATCTCCTGATCCAACTGCTCATCCAACATCATCCCAGCGTTATACGTACTCGCATACCGTGCTCCCTCATCACCTCCATAACGTCCGTTCCCTCTGAGTAAAATTGATGCCGAAACAGGAGCTGGGACCGGAGAGGCGCGGTTCGATCGATCGCCAGTCATAGACAATCCTTGAATATGGACAGCGAGCTCATCGTCGTGGCTACTAGCAGAAGTGCGCCTGCTCGCAGGCATACTCTTAGCCCCGGCGGGGCGGGCAAAGCTGTGCCCGTTGGTGGAAGGGCCGGTGGCTAAATCAGGGGATAGGTTAACGGACGGAGCGTATGTCACAGATTTCCGTTTGTCCGCTGCACTTCCTACGGCCTTCGAGAGAGACTCCAGGTCGGCTGACGGACGGGCTTGGCGGCCGTTGTTGAGAGCTCCCTCGCTGAGCTGGGCGTCTAGGCGAGGAGGGGTGGTCGGAGCGGAAACCGCTAAGTGCTGAATGCCGCCATTAGCATTAGGATCGTAAGGAATGCTGAGCAACTCCTGAGCTTGTTGCTGCTCTAGAGCACGCATTTGATCCTCGAAGTGCTTGCGCTGAATCAACCGTTGCCTCTGATGCTCCATACGCTTCAACTCGACACGCTGGCGAGAGACAGGGGCAATTAGTGGGCGAAATGTGGAAGATTTTTGCCACTCACTGCAGACATGTCGGGCAGATTACTTCCTAACCTCGCGGCCTTCGAGTCCCGATGAGTCGAGGTCCATTGGGAAGACGAAAGAGGAAACTCACGGAGTCGGCAAGGTCCAAGAAGGCCGGTGGACTATTCTTCCTGTCGTCGGAAGGGTGATTAATAGTAGGGGAGATAGTATTTTCCGTAGTGTTCATTTTCGCAACAGAGATGCTTGTAACTTTTGAGAGCAGTGAAGGACAGAAAAAGCGAGGGGTATTGGTGAGGTATTATAAAGAGACGAGAGGAAGTAGTTGAACAATGGGACTCCTAGCGTGAAAATAGGAACTGGTGAGCAGAAATAGGCAATGCCACCAACAGCGAACTGACCTGGGAAGCAGCCGAGGCCCGTCGTAAGGACTGATGTTACAAAGCGCCAGAGTCTGAGCTGGAGGAGCAATGAGGACAAGACGAAGGAGACGACGGGGAGGACGGACTCTGTTGGTGGCGAATTTTGGACAGAGGACGGTTTCGAAGGACGTAGTGGTCGAATAAGTATGGTCGCTGGGCAGCTACGTTTTGGTCCCTGAACTCAAAAGGCCGGCAATTGCCTTGGAATTTTTCAACTCCGGTCTCTCTAGCGATTTCGCGTAAACCAAGGGCGAGAACACCCAATTCCCCTTCTCCACTGGTCTATAAAATAGTCTCTTCAGAGTCGACAGTCTATATGTGATTCCAACTTGCCATCATGATCTTTTTTCCCCGCACTGACCCAGCACCGCACCTGGGCCCCTATCTCAGCGGACCGTTGCAGTTCACCGCCCCCAATGGCCCGATATTTCCTTGCTTTTGGCCAACCGAGGCACCACCATTTCGCCAAAAAATCCTTGTCGAGACACCACTCTTGCTAAACGCTGCTAGAGGAAATTTTCTACCTTCGCATCAGAGCCGATCAGACTTCGTCTCGTCCCTGTATCCAGGCGTTGCGCAACCAAATATTTTAACCTGGATTGATGCCTCCACATGCCTGTTCTGCATTGGTGGACGCTAGCCTCCCTGTTCAACATCACATCAATGAAAATATTCCCTGTACGTAACAGCCGAGAAAGAGGTATCATTAGGGTAAATAATATACCTCATAAGTAAAGGGATTGTACACTATTCTAACTCTACACCCTCTTGAAGCGGGAAAAAAATCCGTTAACTCTGCGCCCCTTCTTCGCTCGCTTGACAAACATCGGCCACACCGTCCAGTTTGTCGGGGCCCACGCCATGGATTGTCATTCGATCCTCCTCATCAATCTCACCCTCGTCAGGCTCTACGGCGTCTTCGGAACCATCTGCCGGTAGCCCTTCCACATCGCCTTTCATCAAGGTGTTGTCGGATGCTTGGCTTGCGGATGGATAGCGAGCACGAAGGAAATCCGTGAAAGGTACAAAGCCCAGGAAAGACCGACCCTTGCGCGTGTCGTCGGTAGCCGCTGTAGGCGTGCTGTACCCGCTGGCGTTGGGAGTTGTGCTCCCAAACGCAGGCTGAGAACCTTGCACATGCGAAGCCTTTGGCGTCGTAGAGTCGTCGGGTACGGGAGATGATTCGCGAGAAGGTGTTGTTAAGCCCGATACGGACGAGATGGGAGAGGTCGGTATTCGCACAGGTTGCGACCTGCATTCTCGTCAGTTCGTCACTGAGACACGCTAAAGGCGCACTTACGAAGGTTTAGCATTAATGTCGTGAGTTAGCGTAAGTAGAAGGTTCTTGAGATTAGGAAGTGTATGTCGCATATCCAACGCTCGCAAGTCGCGGTCGGCCATAAGCTGCAGAGGCAGGTAAGTGACAGAGCTGGATTACAGTTCGATGTATTTACCATTTCAATATCTTTGTTCAAGAGGAATACCCCATACTCGAATCGATAGGTATCAACACCTTTCGAGAATAAAGGAAACCTGGAGGCTGTTCATTGAGCGACGGATCAATCGATCAATGAGGCGTGAAAAACTCACATTCTAGGCCCAACCATGGCAGAAATGCCATCTCTTATTAGACTGCGACTCCCAATGCAAGTCACCGGGTAGATAAGATTCTTCTCCAGGTATCCGGCAAGAATTTGCAGGACTTGGGCCACATATCCAAGAGCAGTCGCCACTGCTTCCTCTGTGACGTCCTTGTAGTTTGGTAAACTCAAAGGCGGTCCTGGGTCGTTGGAGGATAACGGAATAGGTAAGGGAACGTCCAATATCGTGAAGAGTAGATCGGGGGGCGAATAGAGTTCAATGGGAAAGATTGTAGCGAGCATTGATAGAAGGGACGTTTGTGCGGAATGGATGTCTTCTCGAAGGGTTGTCAGACGATTCCTGGGGCAATGTTAGCTCAAGGCCGTCATGAAGCTCGAAATGAAAATGTACCTTTCATTGGAGATAGTAGGGCCATTGTCTGTGTCCGACACAAAGGAATCTCTGGCAATGGAAAGTAACTCAGCTCGCTCCTTGAGCTTCTGCGCGCGACTGTCCGAGGCGCGTTTCCCTGTACCCAGAATGAGCCCGAGAAAGAGGGCCGTACGCGAGAGACTCACGCTCAGTGACTTCATCAACAACCGCGACATGGATACGCCGCAGTTCCTCGATGCGAGCTTCCCGTTCGGAAATTTCGCGGCGCTTCGAATAGCGCGGATTAGAATATATTTTTTGAGAAGAGACAAAGATTGATTACCAAGGGAAAAACTTCGTCCTTCTCCAAAAGACCATCTATCTTCCTGGTTACCTCGTTCACGGAAGACTCATTGTCCAAGATGCAAGACTGAAGCGTGACAAGTCTGAGAGTGCTTCTTGAGTCAAACCAATCGAAAATCCCTGCCGTTAGACATACCTAAACAGCTCTTGCCAGCTAATGGTCTTTGCAGTGTCTCTAAAATCAAGGGTATCGTTATGGCCTTTATGTCGCCGCCGACGTGATAAAGGGACGATCTCTGCAGCCTGAATAACATCGGAAGGCGCATCAGGCCGAGAACTGTCCTGCTTGACTTTGCGGATTTCGGTCTCAGGATCAGATGTATACCCAGCCGAAGGACTTGACGAACGGGAAAAAGTCTTTGAGGCAGAAGGGAGGTAAAATGCGCGACCGGGTGGTGTCAATGTGATCACGATGGTATTGAAGGGTAGTTGGGAGGTTCTCGTGTCTAACTAGATATTTAATGAATGAGAACCCTAGTGAGCGAACTGAAGAATACGTACATCGTCGGGGAGAAGGATCAGCTTATCCAAGTCGATCTCCCATTCATCCAGCAATTTCCAGTCCTGCACGACGTCGCCCGAGAAGTCCTTCGAGGGGGGCTGTTTCTCTTCCTCGTCTCCTCTTCGCGGAAGTGATGTTCTAACCCACGCCTCAACCTTCAATGTCCGATCGCCAATATTACACCTTGAAGGAAGATCGCACCCCGAGCGCGGGTCAAGGGGAAAGAAAGGGTTGGTAGACGGTCGGTGTATAGGAGAGAAGTAGACTGGGAGATGCAAAGATGGTTTCGTTGGCTCTCCCGTCTCAATTGGCAGGGATGATACAGACTTTCCCTTGCCATGAGAAGATGCAGCCCCATTTCCAATGAAAACCATAGCTTTTACTGGTATTTCACCCTTCTTCTTCATCTCCGACGCACTGAATGCTGTTTTCGATGCTGGTGCTGACCCAGGAGGGGTGGATCGACTTTTGAGCTGTGGGCTGGATTCCTTCGAAGCTTTATTCATTGTCTTTCGGCTGGGGGGGCTGGCGGGAAATGTTGACTTCAACAGTGGCGCAGAGCGTAGAGGCGCGGCTGATTGAAAAGGAGCGTTTGCCCCTGACCCAGAGTCGACATCCGGCTTTTGTGGGATGGAAACAGCGATGAAGGTTTCGACCAGTCTGGAGCCAATAATACGCTCCAGTGCGGACTGGGAGTTCTCTGGAAGGAAGGAATGGGTCGACAGCGTAGATGAGGATCCCAACGGTACGATGCTGCCTGCTAGATGGCTGCTGCTTGAAGACGTCATAGAGTTCGTCCGAGCGCGTTGGCTTCGCATAGAGTGACTGTTCCTTGAAGCTGTAAAGGAGTGCGGTTTACTGGGGCTCGTAGACACATTTCGAACATCCGCAAATGTGATCTTGGTCCCAGATGGCGCCCTTCCTCGCGTTTCTGGTGAAGTAACCTTGTCCTGCTCAATAATTCCATCGTCCCATGTAAGGCTCCGTCGTGTCGCAGTAGAATTGGTGGAGACCCTCCTCGTGCGCTTTCTCGAAAGTATAGCCCCAAGATCATCTGTAGTACCAGTTGCGCTGAAGTGGGATGGTTCCGCTGGTTGGGTTAATGCCGAGGTAAATGCATCGCGAACGGGAAATGGGGTCAAGTTGCGAATTTGGATGCCAGTGACATGGCGTATTCTTCGCTGAGGATTGTTGAGAAAGTTTCTTCGGTGTGTGCTGTAAGATGAGGACCTACCGGGGTTAGGTGGTCGCCTTCAACGGCGGGTTGGACGGCAGACGTTGTTGCACTCGGAAGCATCGAGCGCTGACAAGGCTTGCATATGGATCAATACGCGACTCTGGGCATGGAATCTAACAGTATACTGAGCCAGGCCAACGAGAACAACACTGGAGGAGGAAAACCCAGAACGGGGAGCAATGAAGGAGAATGCTGAAGACAGACTTGCAACACCGGGCATCAACCGGACATGTCAGGATATTGTCGCTCCCTGATTAGGAAAGCCACAGCTCACCTCCGTCCACCATGTCCGCCGAACAGAAAGACTCCAAGGCCATGCCCCCGCCCCCGCTGCCAGCTGAAGTAGCGAAACCCAAGATCTTGGAGCCGGAATTTAATGCCCTTTCGCGCTGCCTCCAGGTATGAACGGCGTCACGACGCGTGTTGCGCATGTCTCATGGACATTGCCCAGGACGCTATGGTCAAGGCTGGACAGATATATGGGTTCTACGCGGACGCACGTCGACTGTGAGTTTCCAGTACTCTTACACTCAACGAAGCTGACATTTCCGGGCATGCAGTGGTGTCGAAAAGCACATATCGAATCCACCCCGTTCCCTAACAGCTGGTCTCGGACGCGACATCGAGAGATACGACCAGCTTTGCGACTCCATCGAAGCTCATCTTGCAAGTCACAACACTCCGTTACACGATAACACACGTACTGAAGCAGTGTTTCCTGTTAGCTTCGCGCCATTAGCGTCCTGAAAAGAGACTTGCGGCGAGAAGAACAACGCATTGCGGAAGAAGAAAAACGGAAGAACGCTGAAGCTATGATGCTTCCTCCTCCTGTTCCAGACACCACAAACAAGGATGTATCAGATGGCGGCAGCACAAATCCGCGGAATTCGCCTGTTGTCAATCCGACACCAAGCAGAAGGGCGTCGGTCATCTCAATTTCATCCCTCCATCGACCACAGTTCCCTCTTAAACTTGATCTCTCCTCCTCCTCGCTGCGAATTTCAGAAGAGGAGGCTGCGATGTTCTCTAAGGGTCTTGGATCTCCAGTCACACTTGCACCGAAATCTGCTCGTCCCATGGGATCCAACGAATTCCCCCCAGACCTCATAGCTGCCTTCACCTCCATTCCACCGGACAACGTTCATGGTCATACCATTGACCTCACTCTCCCAAGTCCCATGGTTCAACAGCCCACAATACCCCTAGGCGTCGGCCTCGGAGACTCCTCCGACAAGCCCATCGAACTCGATTTGGACTCTATGGACATCGAAATGTCGAACATGAACAACCTATTTGGAGGTGAGCATGTGCCAACAGCCGATGCGAATGCCGCACACGACGGCCTTTTCTCACCTGCGCTCGTCGAAGGCGGAGGCCAGATCCAACCAGGAGATGAAAACAATGACTTCGACATGAACGCAGATGATGACCTTTTCGGAGATTTCACTGCGCCAGGTGATATGCCTTCGGAAGCTGCTGTCGGAGGTGCTACGATGTTGCCCGAATCGACCTCGGTTCCTTCACCAGGAAGCTTGTTGGCTCAATTCTCATCCACGTCCCACATTATGAACACTCAGCCGTCGTCGAATCCGGCTGTACCTGATGGCGCTGAGGGCTTTGACATTCATTCTCTGGATCTCACCCACCTTGAGCCTTCGTTCTTTGGCAACCCACCAGACTCCGGCATGAATTTCCCCATGGACATGGATGCCTTTTTGAACATGAGTTCGAGCGGCGGTGAAGAGAAGACGGATATGAATCTGTCTGGCACTCATAATCCCACATAAGTAGCAGGAAGAACGTGCACCTGATTCTTCACTGTATTCGTTCCGCCTCTTAGGATATTTACTTTCTTCGTAGAACTCAGAACTGTGCTTGGACCCTTGTCATACTTATCTTCCACTCAGATTGAACGCCAGGTTCCATGTCCAACTCTCGCTCACCTCGATCGACGAAGTTGTGGAATCAATTTCGGAGGTATTTTGCACAGGTGTATATCGAGCCATGTGGTCTCATGTGGTTCACTTTCCTCCACACCTGTCTGCACGTCTTGCGGTCAATAACGGTGCATCTGACTGTATAAGGCTTCTTGAAAGTCCTGTCTGAGTCGCTGGACCAAGTGAGTTGCAACGCGTTTGCCATTTCATTGACCATCACGTCGACGTGATCTACGTCGCGCCCAAGCCGCGCCGTCAACTTGAGCAATCGCACCGTATACTTACGTATTTGCTATCGCCTCCCAATTCACATGCCGAGCATCACCCGCGCCAAATATAGTCCCCTGATTATCTTTTTCTGCCTCCTTCCACCAGCCTTCCATGCGAGGTGGATCTCGGATGTGTGCGATTCGACGGTCGCCGTAACTCGTCCTTGTGAACTTGGCCACCCCGCACAAGCATGCGCGTCGTGCACATGCTGTCACCTATCATGTCTGGGCTATAAAAGACAGCTTTATCTTGCCCGATCGACGTCCAGGTTTGCTCCCATCTCCCAACACTCTCGGTAACGGTCGTAGCCAGCATGAAAGTCGAGCTCGTCGCGTTGGGAGTTGTGTCTGCTGCGGCTGGTGTTTATGGATGGGGTGCGAGTGGACATCAGACTGTCGGGTGAGTCGACCTCGAAAGACGTCGCGCAGGTGTTCGTTCTTAATGGTCATCTCTTCAGCTATGTTGCGATGCAGGTTGGTGTTCTCTGACTGACAGGAAATGATGGACGACGCTGAAAAGGTCTGCCCTATTTTTAGTTCCTTTCTCCAAAAGCTCTGGAGTTCGTGCAGACGTCGTTAGGTTCGACATACTCTCATTCTCTTGGACCTGCTGCAACTGTACGTCGCACGTCCTTGCATTTTTTAGCAGTACGATGTTGACATTTATCGATCAGTGGGCCGATGAAGTTCGATCTCAATCTGCGTACTCATGGTGAAGCACCTCCGCGACTCTCCCCCAAAAAGACCCTTAACCAAAAGTTCGAAGGTCCTCCGTCCTTCACTATGTCGACGCGGAAGACGACCCGCCCGACTCCTGCTCCGTTGAAGAGTCAAGAGATTGTGCCGACGGCAGATGCATTCGTGCGTAGCGACTATACGCTGTCTTGTCCTTTTGCTGACCGTTTCTACGTTATCTCTTGTAGTGACCGCCATCGCTAACTACACCTCTCGCGTCGTCGACACCTCGCTCTCAGATACACAGCGCCAAGAGGCGCTCAAGTTCTTGGGTGGGTTTATTTTTTTCTCTCCGTCCAATTGTCGAATATTGACTGGGTAGTACGTATCGGCAGACCATGTAAGTAAATTCAGAAGCAAAGCAAAATCAAGACATTCACACTACGATACTCTCAGTTTGTTGGCGACATTGGACAACCCCTGCACGTCGAAGCACGCGCCGTGGGCGGGAACACGATAAGCGTCCAGTGTAATGGCGCCACGACCAACCTGCACGCGCTTTGGGGTAACTGGTCCATCATGCATGCATTCTTAACCTGACGTCTTCGGTGCCAGACTCGGGCATGATCAACAGGCTCCTCCCGGGCACCTACAACAACTCAGTGACCAACTGGGCTAACACGTTGGTGAACCGTATCAAGGTATTTCTGTCGATGGCATTTACGGAATGGAACGCTGATTATTCTCAAGTCTGGACCATACTCCTCACTTGCGGAGTCTTGGATCTCCTGCTCCTCCACGACCGAGCCTGCCAGGCGAAGCGTTGAGGACGATATGCTCGCGCTGTTACATCCCCGCGCTGACGGCACTCTCGCGTGTCCGCTCGTCTGGGCTAGAGACTCGAATTTATTGGATTGTGTACGTCGGCGTTCAATGTCCTGAAACTCGTTCATTAAATTCTTGAATATCTTCCAGTCCACAGTCTTCGATTACACTACTGGAGAAGACCTCTGCACTTCGAGTTACTACACTCGGAACATCCCTCTTGTCAGTCGCGTGCTTTTCGGTCTTTTCAAATTTCTAACTTTCACGCCAAACTAGATTGAAACCCAGATTGCAAAACAGGGTTTCAGGCTGGCAGCATGGCTGAATGTCTTGTTCGACGGGGTGACCAGTCTCCCCTAAGACAGCACTGGATTATTGTACAAGTAGATGATCCTTTCACGATAGAGTGTTTGGGTGTTAGTGTATGATGGATGAGTTGGTGCTACTTTTAGCTAGTACAAGAGGAGAATGACGAACATCTATGACACAACTATCGATCTACGAGGATATTGGAGCTGCCGTTGCTGTCGCTGCAGACAGTGAGGAAGGAGTAGATGCGACGTATTTATCAAGCCTTTTGCGCAGTAGGTGGTCGCTTCGAATGCCAGTTACCTGCAGCATCTTGGCGAGGCCTGTAGCCAACCGCAGTCTCTCTTCCTCATCGACGGTATCTGTCTCTAGGAGTTCTTTGACCGCACGGGCTAGCCGACCCTTTGGCCGCGTAGGATTCGGACCTGGAGGGGCTTTAGGTATCTTATGCTTTGCTTTCGAGTTCCCTTTAATTTTTGGGGTGGCGAGCAGGGGTTCCACGACTTCTGTTCTGAAGCGACGGTGAGCAAGAGAGGCAATGGGAACGACACGATCTGGGGGACTGGCTGCTTCGGCGCAGGATTCAGCAAAAGCAGCGTCCTCGGGCGACCCGTCATCGGGATAGCCCCACTTCTTGAGCTCCTCGAGCTTCTTCTCGCGCAGGACACGAGAGATGGCCTCTCGCGAGTCCTCGAAGGATATGTTCTTTGCCACGGTCTCGATCACGTCGGTAAGGCGGAACCAGCCTCTGTCCTCGTCGACGGCGCGCTTGACATAGTGGCGATTGACATAGTTGAGCAGGCGGTTGGCAGACTGGGCGCCGGCGTTGTAGCGATTGAAGGACGGGACGAGATACTGAACGAGGGCAATGTCGTCGATTGGGGCGGCGAGACCGAGCTCGCGGGCGGCCTCTGCGAAGTACTTGTCGAGCTGGTCGTAGATGTCTGGTCCGGAGCGGGTGTCGGGGGGCGGGCGTGCGAGGGGGAGTGCGTGTGCTTCGCCCTGTGCGGTGAAGCTGGGGGGTGGTCAGTGGGGCGCATGAGGTGAACACTGGAATGCGGTTCACTAGTTGTAGCAGGCGGAGTGGATGCCGGCGTAGAGGCCGAAGTCGAGGGCGGGTGCCTTTCCGTTTGGATCGGTGGCCGGGGCCTTGATGATGTGGTCGAGCGCGGGGTGGAGGTAGGCCCAGAGGGCGGAGAGCGACGTCGCTGGGTTTGCGCTGCCCGATGCATGGTTGAGGATGGGCATGATGACGGGACTCGCCAAGCGTGATCTGTGATTATAACGAGGGCACCACACCGGCCCGCCCCGTGATCGTCCCTGTTCTCAAAGGCGCCTCTCATCCTATAAGTATCTCCGCCGCCATGGCCACCTCTTCCACACCATGGACAGCTTCACAAAGGGTATGCACTATGTATATGGTCAGCTTGTTTCTCCTTCTCTGCCCTTCTGACGCTGACCACCCTCTTTCTCCCAGACGCGGCAAACAACTCGTTCGTCCCCGCACCGTCGTCGCCGGTCGACCCATCCTCCAACACCATGAAAGAAATCGACGCGTCGTCCTTTGTCTCGAATGATCAATACACCCAGTCCTCCTCATCAAAGGACCCCTCCGACGAGCCGCGTCGTAGTAGGCACCCCGACCGCATTCCACGGCCCCGCAACGCTTTCATGATCTTCCGCTCCGAGTTCTCCACCGGCGCCAAAATCAAACGCGACGTCGAGCACGACCACCGTCAGATCAGCAGGATTGCCGGGCACTGCTGGAACCAAATGTCCGAGGCAGACAAAGAGCCCTGGCGCCTCAAAGCCGAGCATGAGAAGCTCGAGCATATGCGCAAGTACCCCGACTATAGGTTCACTCCTTTGGTCCGGGAGAAAAAGCCGCTCAAGCGGAACACAAAGAGGAATGGCGAAGATGACAAAGAGCGCTGCCGACGCGTCGCAGACTTGCTGCTTGCTGGGAAAGAGGGCGACGAGCTCGCCACTGCCATCAACAGCCATACGACGGAGGACGACGGCTTTCCCAACCCTTCTAGCACTCCTCCTCCCCCAGAGGCTAAATACATCCCTCCATTCCGTAGTCCGCTCTTCCCACCGACCCAGGCCACTCACCACCATTTTCCTGCAGCCTTCAACTCTCCGCCGGTACGTTCCGCAGGTGTCTTTGCCTTTTCGTCCATTTATCATTTTATTTTCAGGGCGAGTCTTCTCATTACAATGGTTACTATCATGCGCAGCACCACGCTGCTGTCTCTCAGTCGCAGTATGCATCCGTGAAGACTGAAAGCGCCTTCGCATATTCTAGCCGTCCACCGTACCCGGAAACACCACACTACGCACGGTCGCCATATTCACTTTCACCCGCCGAGTATTCTCGTTCCCCAACTGCGTACGCAACCTCTTCGCCGTACGAGCCAAATCTTCCCGTTCCACCCCAACCACCGCGTTATCCCGCAGGCCCAATCTACCACCAGCCTGCATCCTATCCCGCTTCACCGACCAGTGCCTCGCCGACGACATATTATAGCAGCCAATCCGTGCAGATGACGTCGACCTCAACAGTGAATGCTCCACAGCCGTACACATTCCAACCAAACCCAAACGCGTCGAGTGACCACAATTCGTCCCATATCGTCTTTAGCAACCCGTTCGAACCTCAGCAGCAGCACCCTCGACCTCGACCTCGTCTGAATTTGGCGATCAGTCCTCTTGACCCTCTTGACCTTGATTTACCCATGTATTATTCCAACCACTAAATACCTTTGCTTTCCAGCGTCTATCGCTTGTGTATACTACTACCCTACAATTCGTTCACCTCTTAGGCCCTTTCCTTTAAGAAATTGCGCCACATGTACACACTATAGACTTTACAATAACCCTCAATCCTTCCCTAGTATCTCAAACGCACGAACACCTTCCTTTCCGAACAGTGTGGCGCACGCGATCACATCAGCACCAGCCTTCCTCATCCGTTCAGCCGCCTCCTTGGACGTCACACCTCCCACGCCAATGATTTTGATGTCGCTCAAGCCTGTCTCCTTGTTCTCCTCTGAGAGCATCTGGCGAAACCTGTACACGTTCCCGAGTGCGAGCGGGTGGAGACCATCACCTGCGAGGCCGCCCAAGACGGGCGGGACGGCGAACTCGCTTATTTTCGTTTTCGCCTTCGCGTTGTCCTTGTCCTTTCCCGTGTCCTTAACGTCGCCCGTTTCCTTGGGCACCGTTTGCTCGGAGAACAGGAGCGAGTTCCCCAGCGTATTCGTGCACGTCAGAAACGCAAACGGATTCGTCTTCTCCCTTCCAGGGGGGGTGACCGCAAGGGAGCGCAAACCTGCCATGACCTCCATATACTGGTCCATATGCGTATACGGCGGGAGCTTCATCCCCAGCGTCAGCGTCGGGTCCTGCGCGAACGCATCCCCGAGCACGAGGACGAGCGGCCAGAGCGACTTGAACGAGTACCCCGACGGCGACGCGTACGAGACGTTCGGACACGACGTGTTCAGCTCGACCCCGATGCGTGTCTTTCCCGAGGGCCGCTGGTTGTCGAGAAGCTTCGTGCGTAGCTCCTGGATCGCGTCGACCACTTGCGCGATCTCGCCTGCAGTGGAGGCAGTGATGCTGATGATGATGGCTTTGTTGGAGGAGGCGTGCGAGGTGAGGATTCCTTCGACCCATGTGAGGTATTGCGCGAGGGGGTAGGGTGAGTACCCGTAAGAGTTAATCGTCGTTGTGCCTGAGGCAGTGAAGGCTACCTGGAGCAGAGGCGGGGAGGGTTCGTGGGGATTGTAGGGCCGGGAATAGGCTGTGCGTACGTACTGTGTGTTTCTCATCTTCTTCGAAGCCCTTCAGAGTCGCAGTGCGAGTCGTGATCGCCCCTGTGTATTCAGACTCGTACAGCTCGGTGAGCTGTTTGAAATCAGACGACCATGCGCAGGAGGAGTTGAGGAGGGGCGGGGAAATATCGATGGTGTTGATGAGTACCATGGTGGTGGTGGTGGTATAAGAGAAAAGAGTGTGTCTGGGCTGTGTCAATTAACGTCGAGAGCTAAGTAGGCGTGCGTTCATCGTATCAGGTCAAGAGAGATGAAAATCAGCTGACGCCATATGCGCGCTATAGATAACACAATCCATGATCGACGCGAAACATAATCGACACAGAAGTTGGACCCCGGATATCGAGGCGTAGCGGAACTGCGGGGGAAAGAGGAATACAATAACAGTTGATACATACAGAGGGCAAGCAGGAGATGTGTATATGCGGTCACTTCAATAGCTCTTCACGGTCTAGTACTGACTTTTCCAACTTGATTAGAATCGTTGTTCTATTAGGAAATTGTGGATTTGGTGTGTTGTGGGCCGTCACTCTTGCGGGCTGAAAGAAACCATGAGAACGAATAAGAAAAGAGAATAAACTAACGTACGAATGATAGCCCATCAAGAACAGCCTCCACGATCCCAGCAGTAAACGACGAACAGCTTAACTGGCTCATATCTCGAGGAACGGATATGTGTCTCTCAATGGGAGGGTCGTTGTCGATGATCATATCTACACGAATCAGGTACTGCAGGCACATAGAGAGAAAAGCTACTCACACTCATCCGGGTTTTCCACGCTTCTCTCGATCGCGTCCGCAGGCTTGCCAAAGACCGCTTTCCAGACTTGCGTGTGGACCATCATGAGCACGGATATGAGCTTGATTTCGCGTTTTGGTGTCTTGGAGGATCCCTCGGCGCGCCAGACCATGAGTTCGATGACACGGGTGCCGATTCGGTAGCCTAGGGTGTTCAGTCTGCCTGCGGTTCAGACGACGACATCGAGGAGGGTGCGTGTAACTCACTGGCGTTCCAGGTCGTTGATCCCGCTCACTCTCTTTTGGGTGTACTGCACAATCTCAGAGAAGAGGAACGCGAACGCCGCCCCAGAGACCTCTGCCCCACGGGTCTTATTCAGGTTTCTGTCGTAGATGTTGGGGCGGTTAGGCCCCGCCTTGACGATGCTGGCGGCTCCATGTAGCGAGGGTGCCGAGGGGAGTGAGAAGCGGGTGGACGATGTGGTCGGAGAGAGGTGGTCGACGGAGGAGAGGGACGAGTTTGAGACGACGGAGAGACGAGGATGTGGTTGAGCGTACGCCATGGTTGCCGGACGCGGTCCTGGGGTCCCGGTGCTATATAATCACGGGCCCCTGCGCTCCGCTGCTTGAAGTTGATGCACTCCCCTGGTCCCTCCCCGTCCGACATTCAGTCCCACCTCTACACCTCCTTTGTCCAGGCCAGTACCTACGATGTCGCAATTCGCGTCTCGGGTACGTGGAACGCGGTCTATAGGTTGCATCGGGTGGTCTTGATCCAATCGGTAAGACTCCTCCCAGTTCTCAAGAAATGACATTGACCCTGCTTGGTAGGAGTTCTTTCGCTCTCTATTCACTTCGGGCTTTTCAGAGGCCTCGAACAAGCACGGTATCCACCGCAATGGAGCGGACGAGATCAGTGTGATTTTCGACGACTTCAATATTACACGGCCAGGTGAGGATGTATCTTGTCGTGTGGTACGCTTGCTCTAACATTTCTCCTGTCAGCCTTTGAGTAAGATCGCCCTAAACCGTTTTGTTCGTGTTCTCATAACACCCTCCAGGGTTTGCATCTCGCGTCTATACGGTGGAGGGCCCATCTTGCATATTTCGCCTAACCTAATCGCGACCACCAATTACCCCTTGACGCCTCCATTCTCTGGTGTCTCCCTGTCTGATGATGTGCCCGCGGGCCATCATCTTGCCACACCTCGCTTCTTATTGTCCCTGCTCGCGACAGCCATTTTCCTGTCCATACCGTCTGTCGCTTCCCAGGCACTTGCATTGATTCTCAAGACTGTGGGGCCGACGACAGTCCTCCAATACCTCAATTTCGCCTGCGGGAAGTCGCTCACATACTTCCACCCCATTCCGGAAGACGTTCAACCTGCAGCTGGCCTCGCAAATGTAGCCCTCATGTTAGATGATAAGACATCCATGGCGGCGACTACTCGAGCAATCGAAGGACTCAAGATCGAGCCATCGCACGAGCCAAACGCTTCGATGGATGGAGCTGCGTCAAGACCACGTAGTGAAGGTGGTTCTTCTGACTCAGACGGCGAGTTTGAAGATCTCGCGGACAGTGGTCCTTCCTACCACTATGGCGCGGTCTCCGACAAGATCGGAGAGGCCTGCGCCTGCTGGCTTACCCGTTGGGCGACCGACATGCTGCAATTCGAGGATCGCGACGCCAATTACGCCAACTCTGACATCCCGGACTCCCGAATGCGCTCGAAGAGTCTTTCCAGTGTTGGGACAGCCGATACCAAACCTCTGCCAAGCATCTTGGTCAATTCGCCAATCATATGGGGCATCGGAGGCTTGAAAACAGAATGGGTCGCTGCGCTTGTTTCTGCGGACACGTTGTTCGTCAAGAACGAGAGGGAACGGTACAATTTTGCTCGTGCCGTTGTTGAGCTGAGGCGGAGAGATGGGATTATCGAGCGGGAGGAAAGGATATGGGACAGGATGTTCCAACATGGAATCTATTACATGAATATGGTGAGTTCTATCCTTTCCAACGACTAACCGTAACTGATTTTACCGACCCAAGACATTCGAAGATATCCTCTTCATCTCACAGGATATCTCTCCGATCACCAAACGGCCCTATGTGCCGCTGTCTGTCCTGCAAGCGTCGCATTGGGCCCAATCGGTCCTCCGAAACCAGATCACCTCCCGGCCAAGCCAGTCTATTTACAACCCCTCAGGGAGCACGATTGGAACTACCTCGCCGCCACCTCGGGACAAGGAACTTGGGATAACTTGGACAACTGCTGACATCCTTTCAAAGTTCTCCGAGGCTGACCGGAACGAGACGGCCTTCGACAAGAACAAGCCCTACTTCCCAGTGTCGTGCGACCAGTCACTCCGGATTGGAGACAACGGAAGCAACCCGACTGGAACTGGGACTGGAACACATGTGTCCATGGAAGAGCTGTTCAGTTCTTCGCATCAGCATTCGCCGGTGCAGCCACGAGCCACCGGTCACGATAACTCGAGCAAGATTTCCACGACCGAGGCGAATTTCTTCGGAATATTGACGCCACGCCATGTTGCACGTACCTGCGTGGATTCGGACCCAACTGGAAAGCTTCGCTGGACGCCGTACCCGCCTTATAGATTTTCTGTTGAGTTCTGGGACGTTGACTTCTTGAAGGAGAAGTCGCGCCTTCACTCACAGACTATTTGGCATGCGGGCAGTCTCTTCAACATCTACGTCCAGCTCGTCCGCAAGAAAGGGCAAGCCCAGCTAGGGATCTATCTGCATCGTCAATCCTCAGTCGATCCTATCCCAACACCAAGTTCCCCGTCCACGCCCCACTTCAGCACTTCAGGTAGCGATCGGCAACTCCATCATCGGAAGCCCTCATTGCCCTCTCTTCTGAGCCAAGCAACACCCAGCAGTCCTACCCATTACTCGCCCTCCATACACCCGCCATCAAGGAGCAGCACACCGAGGATAAACTCCTCATCTCCTTCGCCCCCCTCTTCCCCACCAGCCGTTTCTCCTGTAGGCTATGGTCCAATCCCAGTGTCAATCCCAACATCAACTCCCACTTCGGCCCCCCAGCAGCCTTACCGCGACCCTCGCTCCTCGATCTCAGCGTACTTCGCCATCAGCTGCGCAAGCGCAACGGGCTCGTCGCAGACACGGTTCAGCAGCGCGCCGGATACCTTCACGGTAAGCCAGAGCTGGGGGTGGAAGTCGAGCTCCTTGAGGACGGAGGAGTTCTTGGAGGTAGGTACGCAGGCTTTGCCGAGCAGCGTTTCGAGAGGGAAGGAGGTGAGTTTGCGGGCGACGGTGGTGTTGGGATTGGTTTGATTAGTGTAGTTCGTGTATCATGTATGCTGTGGATGGTCTGTTGTTTTGCTATCTGAATTAATTTTTTCTCTACTCGTCCGAAGTTCGAATGCCTGAGTCGTGCGTCTGAACGTGGTGGCTGTGCTCAGTGATTGCCTCCGAAGTACATTCCCGTACATAATTCAGGCCTTCCTTGCCTCAAACGGCCACCCTAGTCCGCACACTATCCTCTCCCACCATACACGGCCTACCATGTCGTCCGTTCGCAAACAAGCTCCACGTCTAGCACGACCAGCTGCGCGCTATTGGAAAGGCAAGGCACCCAAAGGTGTCACCGAAGTTGACTCGGACTCCGATGCTGAGGACGCCGGCCTGCAGGAAGAGGGCCCACCAGAGGAGCAGGATGAGTCGGAGGAGGAGATTGGAGAGTTTGGGATCAAGCAGGAACAAGGGGAGGTGAAACCGAAATTGCTAAATATCGCGTTAAAGGATGTTAGCGTGTCTAAGGATGGGAAGGTGATTGTGGCTGGACGCGAGGAATCTGGTCGGACGGCGATGGAGCAGGAGGATGAAGGTTCGTTCATCTCGTTCACGTGTGAATGCGACGCTCATGCACTGGTTGGCACACAGAAACGTCGGAAGAAGAGGAGGAATCAGAAGAAGACGCCAAACCTAAGATTGGTCGCGCTGACGAAGTAGAGGAAGAGGTTAGTTCGTTTCTTCTTTGTTCGACGTCATCTTATTTGAATTCTTTCAGTCTAGCGAATACGAATCCGATTCTGAGGAGGAAGAGAAAGTGGAATTCCGGCCCGTGTTCGTCCCAAAGTGAGTGCTGTAATGTCCTATGCTAGCGCTCGAGTTACTGATTGTCAACTAGGCGCGCGCGCGTAACAATAGCTGAGAAGGAGGCGATTGCTCAGGACACCGAGGAGGCTCTACGGAAGAAAGAGGTGGAAGCTGAGGAGCGGAAAAAGCAAAGTCACGACCTGGTTGCTGAAACTATCCGGCGGGAATTGGCAGAGAGTAAGCAATATATCCCATGCACGGCTACTACCCTTCTGACACCACTTGCCGTTTTGAAGAGGAAAAAGAGGATGAGATCCCAGACGTCGATGATACAGATGGGTTGGATCCTGCTGGCGAGTTTGAGGCATGGCGGTTACGGGAGCTTGGGCGAATAAAGAAGGAGAAGGAAGAACAGCTGGCACACGAGAAGGAAAGAGAGGAGATCGAGCGACGGAGAGCGATGCCGGAGGAGGAGCGCCTGAAGGAGGACTTGGAGCGTGCGCAGAAACTTAGGGAGGAGAAACCCAAGGGCCAACAGAAGTTCCTGCAAAAGTATTGGCACAAAGGAGCCTTCCATCAGGTTCGTACTTCTCTTCCACGTTCAAACTTATATCCTTATCCATTTGCAGGATGAGGAAATCCTCAAACGCCACGACTATACGGAAGCTACGGAATCTACATTAGACGTTTCGTCGCTACCAAAAGTCATGCAAGTGAAAAACTTTGGGAAACGAAGTCGAACAAAGTACACGCATTTGGTGGACCAAGACACGACAAGCGGGACAGGTGGGTTTGGCGGTGTTGCGCCTGTTCGCCCAGGAGGCACTGGGTTGGAAGCAGGCGGTTGCTTCCTGTGTGGTGGTCCCCATCTCAAGAAAGGTACGCTTTCGAGGACTATTGCTTCTCTTGTGGTTCCTGACTTCCTGCAAAGATTGTCCGCAAAACAACGACTCTGGAAGACCAACGGGGGCGAATGCCATGCAGTCAATGAACCGACGGCGTGATACAGGAAAGGACCGCGAAGGATCGTCATGGAGGCACCGAGACGATTCCAGAGGCAGCAGTTGGAAGGATGACCGCGACCGCCGAAATGGAGAAGATTGGAAGCGGGAGCGATATGATGCTCGGGACAGGGACGAGTTCTCGAGATCGGGGCGCTATCATGAGGATTCGAGGAGGAGTCGGAACGATGAGCGCCATCAATTGCGGCGGCGGTCGAGGGAGCGAACGCCAGAGCGGCAGCGGGACAAACGTAGACGACTTGATTAGTCACCAATACTTACGTCATGCGTGTCGGCTATCTCGGGAAATTGACTTCCCGGTTGGGGAAGGTGGCGATCTCGATCACATGCGCCTCTACTCCTTTCTTGTCGCCATGATTTTCCTACGAAACGATGTGATGTCCCCAACTTGTGGGCTAGCCTATTAGTAATTTTCAGCGTGTTCGCGTCGTACCACCACCTGTCGCTGAATAGCATTTCATACCCAACGACTAAGGATATCAGCCATAACACCCCCAGCTAGCCCAAGCTTCGCAACGCCAATACATGCCGCAAACCGTCAAGGTTGCTGTTGTCGGGAGTGGTCTTGCAGGACTCACGGCAGCGTACCTTCTCAAGAAACCGTTACATAGGGAGGATGTCGACTTTGAGGTGCATGTGTTCGAGAAGGTGCGTCATTCCGCGTTTGCGCTCCAACCTTGGTCTGAAGCGCTCGGCGAAGGCCTCGTCCATAGGCATGGACTCTGCCTCAATATCTGTTCCAGTGTCTGGCGACCAAGAATGGCGCGTCGATGTACCCATGAGATCCTTTCAAGGAGGTATGAGACCTACTCAGTGCATTTACGTTCCAATGTTAACCTCTTCAAGGGTACTATACGCAGCTCATTGCCCTTTACCGTAGTCTGGGCGTCGATTTCCGCCAAAAGAACTTCTCGTACTCCTTCTCCGACCTATCTCCTGGGCGTAAAACGCGCCAGCGTTCAATCACGACGTCGTTCATATACAATGGTGCTTCTGGACGCGCGGGGATCAGCAAACCGTCAGGCTTTAGCGCGAGTCCGCTTCATAAGGATGCCACTGCTCTCCTACGACATGCATGGGGTACATGGACATGGCTCCTATATCTCGGGACAACGCTGCAGGTCGTGTTCTGCTATTTGATCACTATATACCATGCCCTGCCATATTGGAGACCAAGAAACATACCAGACCTCACTTTCAGAGAATGGGCATCTCGAGCGACACCGACGAACTTCATAGCGCGGCTGATAGGCATGGACACTGCCTGGCAAGACTACATCGAAATGATGTTTATTCCTCTGGTGTCCGCCGTGTGCACCTCACCAGAGGATGTCGTATTGGATCATCCAGTCGAGGAAATTCTGGGTAAGTGGCTTGTTACGGAACAGTGTAGTCATCCCAACGTGTTTCATAGATTATGTCTGGCTTACTCTCGGGACAAACCACTATGTGGTCGTGAATGGTGTCTGTGACGTTGTCGCTCGTCTGGCCGCAGACCTCCACCATATCCATTTGGCTTCACCTATTTTGTCGATAAAGCCTGATCCCCGCGACCCTGGATGCGCCACAATTTCATGTTCCACGGACGGTGAACTCAAAGAATATGAGGGGTTTCGCCACATAGTTTTCGCAACGCAGGCTTCCGGGGCAGTGCCCATTCTATCAAGCTATTCACAATCCTTGGGCAGTGACCGAGAAAACCGCAAACAGATGATTGCAAAGCAAATCGAATGCCTGCAATCATTCTCATATCGTAAATCCATCGTCATCAATCACTCCGATGACACACTGCTACCTGACAATGCTCAAGACGTGCGGGATCTCAATCTTCTTAATCTCCTGAAGGACGCTACCCTCTCCAGTCCTTTGGATTCACGGCCATCTTTGCCCAAATTTCCGGACCTCTGCGTATCTCCTACGCACACAATGGCGACCCACGTTTTACCTCGTCCGAAAGGTCATGACAGCCAGATACCCAGACTTTTTCAAACCACTAATCCCATCATCCCGCCCAAGATGGACACGATCCTGAGCGTCGCGACTTTGGAACGGGCAGTTGTCAACACGGAGAGCAAGAAAGCCCTTCGATTGCTTTGTGTAGCCCAGAAGCCCAAGTGGTATCAGTGCCCATATCAAGCTAAAACACAACTTGGGGAACTGCAAGGAGGGAGAACAGGTTCAGACGATAGCGAGGCACCAAGCATCTGGTTCTGTGGGTCATATGCACATCTTGGAATCCCCTTACTCGAAGGCTGTGTTGTCAGTGCTCGGACGGTGGTGGAAGAAGGAATATTAAGGTCCGAAGGTGTGCGATGGAAAGAGGAGCCGTGGACAGCGTAGGACATATCATCTTTGGGCCCAGAATATAGTTACACACTGCTAGGACTGCTTCATGAACGAACTTTCTTTTGGATTTCCTTGTGGATATCGAAGCTCGGACCTGTCTCCAAGCCTAATCAAACGGTATTAGAACTGTTACGACGCCGTGGAATTCGAACGAACCTATGAACACGTCCGAAGGATCAATCGCCTCGTCGCGACCCATGAGGATGTCAAGATGGAGGTTGTTGTGAGGTACCGCGAGCGTATGCGGTGTCTAGTGGTTGTGTGAGATCTGAGGCAAGAAAGCGAAGCAATATGTTCGTTACATTTGCAACAATCTTGCGCTCCATCAGGCGACGCATAGGAGCGTGCATTCCATAGAGGTTGCGTTCCAACGTCAGTTTCAGATTATCTTGCGTAGCCTCCCACTATGAACCAAGATGTGAGGCCATACACTTGGAAAGATAATGCCCACACACGTTCTCTAAGCGATCCTGCAGACCACTTTGGGACTTTGTTTCAGCTGCAAGACTGCGAGGTCCATATTGAAGGGTGTCGTGAAGTCCCAAGGAATTCGTGGTATCCTTGATCGAGGCAGACTTGGAGCCAGTGGCTGGGATGATTCTGAGGGATGGTTCCTAAATGTGAAGTTGAGCAGCCGGTCCACGACGATGCTTAGCTACGTACCATTGGTATAACGCGGTGGCGAAGGACAAGTTGTGAATCTGGACGACGCGTAAGTGAGAGTGCACGTGATGCTCCCACTGACGTTTCTGGTGCAGGGTCCGAGCCCTCTGCTCAGCATCCTGATTACGCCCACCGGTCTAGCGACTGCTCAGCCATGAATTCTCGGCCTTCAAGATCGTCGAGTATTCCCATACCCAGGAGTGCCTCAGCCTCGTCATCTGCGCGCAACATCGAGTCTCTTATATCCATCCCCTTTGTGTCCCCCGGAAGCAGGCGCCAACCCCCTTCCCCTGGTCCGGCCAGACAGATTGGTGAACCCCGACGTGTCGGCGTCTCCGATGTATCCAGGCCGTTGTCGAGTACTACTGGTGGCATCTCTATCTCCCCTGCCAGGTCGAGTGTAAGGTCGATATCCACGGTTGGGAGTGTAGGCGGTCGTACGTCTTCCCGTCCCGCATTTGAGCCGAGAGTCGTCCGTGGAATGGCCACAGAGGCCACTCCAGCCGAAGCGGAATGTCCCCCTCAACCCTCTACTTCCCCGTCGCAGCTCCGTCGCACGAGCATGGCCAGTGTGCGAGGCCCACAGAAGCCCATCGTACCCCAGCATGTCGTTCGCACAACGCCTGCCGCGTTCCCTAGACCCGCTTACCTTGACCACTCTGCGTTACGACATTTACTGCAGATTGAAGGCCCTGCGCCTCCCATACTCAGCCGAAGGGCTGATCCTTCTGCGAGCATGACGAGTGCGAGGAACCAAGCGTATGCCAATGCTTTGTCTGTTTCGTCCGACAACGACGACACCCGTAGTGCTTCTTCCTCACCCATCCCTACGCCCCTCCCTCGTGTGGATCAAATCCTCAAACTACCTACTCGATGGAGCGAACAGGATCGAAACCCTGGCCTCAGTGTTTCCCCTGACGGACGTGAATTAATATTCAACGGTCCGTTCTTTAATCATCCTTGCGGAGTAGCTGTCCTTATTCACACGCGATTGTAGGACCATCCTGCAGCGCTGAGAAGGAGGCCGCCTCTGCACGAACAGTTTACCCAATCCCTCGAGCGTGTGGCATCTTTTACTACGAAGTTGAGATTCTGGGAAAGGACCAAAAAGCGTAAGTCGCAAGCTGCCCTACGCACTTTCCATTTGAAGAGCTCTGATAATGCTTCTTAGTCACATCAGCATTGGGTAGGTTTCGATGTCAGTCCCGCTTTCCTCGTTCTCACTCGGTTACAGTTTCGCCAGCAAATCGGGAAAATTTGTCAGGCTGCCGGGGTGGGATGCGAATTCTTGGGGTTATTATGGCGACGATGGGTGCGCATTATCCCCTGAAAGAAGCGGATTCCAATATGGCCAGCCGTTTGGCAGTAAGTGAATAAAGTTTCATCGATGCCGTGTGCTCAATTCCATTAGCTGGTGATTTTATAGGATGTGGCATTGACTTCTCAACGTACAAGGCCTTTTATACCAAGAATGGAATCCTGATAGGTACCGTAATGGCTTCGAGCTTTGGCGTCGCGGTGTTGATTGCTTCTCCTTTAGGTCCTGTGTTCGATAATGTTGGCAAAAACGGTGACCTCTTTCCTTCGGTTGGCATCCAGCATACGGGCGAATCGATTCGCGCCAATTTCGGTCAGGACCCATTCAAATACGATATCGACGATCACGTCCGACAACAACGTGACGTGACTTGGAATAAAATTCTGAGCACGTCCCTCAATCGCAGTGTATTGCACGGACGCTACCGTAGGACTGGAGTTGGTTCGATTGCGTCCATTACCAATGACACAGGAGTCCAGCAGTCTCTGACTGAAGAGGAGTCGAAACAGGTCCTTAACCAACTAGTGATGACATATCTTGTCCATCACGGTTACGCCAAAACGGCGCATGCATTTGGAAGGCAGTGCGAGGGACGTGATAAAGGCCCGTTGAAGGAGGCCTCAAACACAAGTGGCCACGATCCCGATGTCGAAATGAAAGCATCATCATGCACCTCCGAATCTGTGGAAGTTGACATTCAATCCCGCACAAACGTCGTGAATTCTGTACTTGCGGGAGACTTGGATTCAGCGATTGGAACCCTTCAGAAAAGTTATCCAACGGTTTTGGAGGCCGACGACCATATGCTGCTATTCAAGTTGCGATGCCGGAAATTTATAGAGCTGTTCCTCGAGACAACGGAAATGAAAAAGAAGATGAAGGAGATGAAGGAGAGAGAGGCTGCGAAGAGCAAGGCTCCAGAAGTACCTTCACAGGATGCCTGGATGGACGAAGAGATGAGCATGGACATTGATGAAGAGCCATCCGTTCCAGTACCTCACCGCCGACCGTCGATTGCCCCCTCCCCAATGGGTCATACCAAAGAACTTGATGGCGAAGAACTGGAGTCGCCTGACACCATTTCTGCCCAATACGAGTCTGCGTTAAATGCTGCTCTTGCCTATGGCCAAACATTGACCAACGACCATCAATCCGACAACAGGCCGGAGGTGCAGCAACTGTTCAAGCAAACCTTTGGGATTGTTGCCTTCGAGGATCCGCTCAACCCGAGTTGTCCAGTGGTGGATGTTGCTTCACACGATTCGAGAGTGGCTCTTGCGCATGACGTCAACCAGGCAATCCTCAGTGAGCACCTTGTTGTTTTTCCTAATCGCTCGTGGATGTCGACCTTTTCTCCACCCTTGCAGAATCCCAAGGACGTCCAGCACAACCTGCTCTGGAAACTCTGTACCGTCACACCGCCACTGCCATAACCCAACTCGGCTTGTCTGGCGTCGGAGCTGCCGCATTTGCAGACATGTCGAGGGAGTTCCTGCAACCTTAATTTATCCTTGTAACAACCTTTTTTCACGACTATCCACATCCTCTGCTTTTCACGCTGACAATTTCCAGAATTCCGTAATGCTCTTCCCTTTTCAGAAATCTTCCCTCCTTGTCTCTGCTTTGAAGTGTTTTCGATTCTTTTGTATCTACAACTATTTGAGCGTGTAACATAACGTGTCTGCTATACATCCCTTTCAACTCCCTTCTCAGAGATTATAAATAGGTAGTAATTTATCCAAAGAGAGTGACTGTCGGCACAGCGGACATTCAGCCTAATCACTAGGTCAGTGAAGGTACTCCATGAATATGGAATAAACTCACCTTCTCCCTGCCCCATCCCACAATACAATTCCAGCAGAAGAGATGCCCGCATTCTGTCGCGCAGCTGTCGGTTCTCTCCTCCAGACATAGCGTACATTTCCTCGATTCTCGCAGAACATCTGGGATGGTAGCCACTTCCAAAGCCGTTCTTTCGTCTTCTTCCGCTGGCTTCGCTGGCTCACTTTCAGGATTACTGTCCAGCAAAACAGATACTGGTCTGTCGTCGATGTACATTTCGCGGGGAGCAACCGTTCGAACTCGTTGCTTTCCTTGGCTAGCAGCGGAGGATTCCGATTGGCATTCACGGAGAAACACATGCAAGCGATGGAGAAGACGGACGGCAATCATAATTCCGAGCAATGAATATGAAGGAGGTCGTGTATGAGGGTCTTCAGGAATAGAAGATAGCTGGAGGGTTCTGAGCTTTGTACAAAGAGAAAGCGATCAGGGACAACGTACATGTTGGATTCCCATTAGCCGCTTGACAAGGTCATAATATGTCCCTCGCAAATAAAACACAGCCAAGTTAACTTCTGTCACTATTGAGAGAGCCGTTGGCAGTCTTCGAAGCCATTTTGCAACCTCCGGATGTCTGTGGTTTAGTGTTGCACTCTGGCCCCATCTGCCGAGTATATAGGGTGGGGCAAAAGAGATAAATATGAGGATGACCCGTGAAGCTGCAGAGGGGGGCGCTGATCTGGCCCACGAAGAATACTGCCATGTATCCGTGTATTCCTCTCCGAGTGTCTGAACGGCTGCAAGATCGGTAAGGACAAGAAATTTGAGGTGAAGAATCCATCAACCTACCTCTACCCGTTGTGAGCCCATAATAAAGCAGCTTGACTACCAGGTCCAATTCTTTATCCCATCGCGTTAGCCATCGAGTTCCTTTGACGTTAATGAGCTTGCTGAACATATAATCCATGCGAAACCAACCTAGCCATGCGCGTAAGACGTTCTCAGCTTGATCTTTCAACGAAGAAACGTGATACAAGTCCCTTTGGTTCGCGCGGACTAGTAGGGTGAGCCTTTATACAAAGGGATAGATTTTCGACGCACTTATTTGAGCTTGTCGGGCGCGAGGAAAGGCGAGAATGGATGAGCTCGACGCGCTCATGATGGGCCGGGTAAGGCAACCCTGTTGACGCCGGTTTGGACCAGAAAAGTTCCGGAATGTTGACCATCACTTCAACGTCAGCAACGTCCTCCGACATCTAAAAACCAAGAACTCGATGCCGCCTCCACCAGCTCACTATGGAGAAGGGCCATCTATTTGGCAGAAGAGTAAGTTTTGTTGTGACTTCATGAGTTATGCTCTTACATGTAACGTTATTCTATTTTAGTGAAGTAAGGCGCACAAGTCTGACCAATGCGGTAGATGCTCATGTTCGTTTCCTCAAGGATGGGTGCCATCATGGGCGGTGGTGTTGGTCTCACTATAGGATTTATCTTTGGGTCATGGAGCATTCTGAGGTACGCGGCGAATTGGTCGGTTTGGCCGATGGATTAACTTTGCAACGCCAGACAAGGAGCAGGCCCTCGCGGGGTGCTGGCTACGCTTTCTCAGTACATGCTTAGCAGTGCTGCTACATTCTCTTTTTTCCTTGCCATTGGATCGGTACGCACGAATACCACGCCTCCATGTATCGGCACCTCACAAATTACCTAGGTCATTCGGAGTGATGGTCTTCCTCCACATCTTCAAGCTGCCCAAATGCAATTCCTTGCTCCTGCATTGTCCGTTCGCTCAAAAGCTGAAGGAGCACAGCTCATGAAGGCGCGATGGGAAGTTGAACGTAGACGGCTTGCTGCATCGAAGGAGTGACCACCAAAATCCTTATCCTGTCGTTTGATAATGCTAATAACCTCATTGGTAGCTAAAAGCAAGGTTATGTCCACGGAATTCTGTTTTTCCATGTATCGGTGTGCGCCTACTGGATGACAACCATTTCTGTTCTACCTTAACATTCTCGCGTAATGGCATCCCTGCTCTTCCCCGTTTCATTTTAACATTGCAGCGTGTCAGTTTGGTATGGATTTCTCAAGACTCCAGAAAAGGATGGCGAAGAACGAATGGATTGTGCAGAGCAAGCCAACGTGCACGGTGGTGTGACACTAAAATATCGGTAAGAAACTACACTACTGTCGAGGTGGAACGGTGAACGCGTCTATGCATCCTATTGCAAACATCGTCACGTGGAAGCGCTTTCCTTGTTGTTTTCCTTCCTGCTAAAATGTTCTTTGGTGAGTACCACAACCTCTCCATAGACAAGCGGCTACTAACCTTCTTGGCAGCTGTGCCAGCAGCATTTTGAATGCCTCCAACGGCCCCGGTCTGGGATTTCTTTGTCAATAACAGCGACTGCTGGTGGAACTCTTGCGCTCACCTTGGCTCCAGCAGCGGCCTTCTCGGCACCAGCTGTTGTTCTAGCAGCAGCACCCTTAGTGGTACAGTTGCAGCACCTGTCGCGGCGCTTTGTCCAGCAGCTCCTGCTCCTGCAGCTCCCGTGGCTGCTTGCCCGTCAATGGTGACAGTGAACTACAAAATACCAAAGCTGGATTAGTAATAAATTTACCACGTAGACGACACCATCGAGGGAGCCGTGTTGGGCAACAGGCACCAGTACGGGTTGATGATTTGCAGCGGTGTTGATGGACGAGACCTTGTACACGCCGGCAGGAAGACCTCCAGTCACGTCGGCAATGAGGACACCATTAGAAGTGGCAGCATTGAGACCCTTGAAGAAATTCTCTTGGGGTCTGTAGGCGTGGTTTGATCGAGTGCGGAGAGTTGCTCGACGACAACATGTGAGTGGCCGATGATTTGTCCTTGAGCGTTCAGTTTCTGTGGCGCTGCGAAGTAGTTCTCCTGAGCGTTCACGAAGGCACCGGTTTGCATGCCTTGGATGACCATTGCGATGGTGAAGTGTGTGTTAGCCTTGAGGGTATCACTGTTCTTAGGATCTGGAACTTCGCTGACGGCATGTTTTCGTTTGAAGGGATAGCGCTCATAGGTGCTGGATTGCAAAATCCAGTCGTGATCTGTTTTCCATTGGTAATTGGAAGATTCGGGACGGTCAAACAAAAGTTGATGAAGTTATTTGTCGACGTCAGTGAAGCAATTTGACCTGTGATGACAGTCAGAGTGCGCCGTTTATCCCCAAAGGAAGACCATCACCTGCCTCGGGGATATCTGAAAAAAAAAACAAAGTTGAATCAATTGGCTATGATTTTGACGTGTTACAACATACCTTGGCCGTTGTTTGCAAAGCCGCTGACAATGACTCTCGGATCGAGAGCTGAAATTTCTTGTGAGTTTCATTAGGGTCTACTATGAAAGCTTTGACCTACCTACTCAAGGATGTTTGTGGGTCTCCGTGTCGCCGTTGCCTGCTGCAGCACTGGAAGTACCGTTACTATTGTTGTTCCCTGTCGCAACACCGGCGGCGGCGCCTCCTGCAGCACCGGTAGCAGCACCAGCCGTAGCACCAGCACCAGTGGCTCCCTAATTTGAGAATGAGGTCAGCAACGAGCCTGGGGATAAAGAGAAACTACTCACCGCAGCTTTTGCAGTGCTCTTGCCGTTGTTGCTCGCGTTCACGTCCGTGTTGGCGCGTTCTTGCCAGTGTTCGTGCCTGTGTTATTGTTCTTCCCGCCGAATCTGCCTGAAGATTGGCCGAGGAGGCCCCTGTTGTTTCCGAAACTTCTACTGTTGTTTTTGGCATAAGCATAAGCAGACAGGGCCAGAGAAATGGCAACCAAAATAGTGGAAGTCTTCGTGGCAGAGGGTGTGGAAAATAAAAGAAAGAAGGCGACACCAGGAAAGCAGGACTAGCTGCGATAACGATACCCGATCGCGAGTGGAAAGGCAAAGGAGGGAAATGAACGAACAAGGGAGGAAACAATGAGAGGAAGTGCCCCCCAGACCATTTTTATACTCGAAATGCCTCACTCACGGTCTCTAATGCTAGACTCCCTGTATATATGTAGTGCTCGTGCGACCTTTTTAGCCAGACTGGCGCCCTCCCAGTTTGACTTTTTCGCTGATGTGCGTGCTATTCTTCCACGACGACCGTGACGGCTACTATCACGTACAACGGCTTGCAAACCGCCATAGTGTTGCAAACGAGCATTTTGCGACCACTCGCCGGCCACATCCTGCACATTTCTTGCACGGGATTTACTCAATAGCATCTCAGCTTTCTATACATGTAAATTTTGTGTAAAAAGACGCAGGTAGGATAGAGACAAATGGAGAACAACGAGGCTTGGCCCGATTTTCTGGAGCTCTTTCGGTCATGGCTGAAAATCTATTTTACAGAATCTCTTGAACTTTGTACACATGCTCTAAGTGTCAATTGAACATGTGTGCCGATTACAGAATATTCCGCTCATTCCTTGTGAAGATACATCTTGAGAATTACTGAGCGTGACAGATTGGGACTTTGCATCCAACGCCGCTTCGAGATGTCACGTCTGTCCGCCTGTGACTTGGCGTTACGAAAACTTTGCAACTCCCTGTTTTGAGGAGTGGCACATTCGGCTTCCCTCCGACAGCTATCCTAAAAAAAACTTGACATTCGAGTAAATAAGATGTAGTCCTATCATCGTGCCAAATCTTGTGAAAGTGGCTTATGTACTTGTAGAACCCGGCGCAGTTTGCAAAAAAGTTTGCAACTCCTCAACCGTGATAGTATTGACCCACATGCGCCTAAACCTCGTCCTTGCCAAAAATTCCGTCCAATCACTTCACCCCTCTGCGCGGGCATGGCTGGCAAACCAGCATAAAGTCCTATTTTTATCTTCAGAACGAGCTATTCTTATTCAAGGACACCTTTAAATCAAGTTTCTTGATTTTCAGGGGTAATTACCCTGTCGCTACAACTGCTTCGCGCGCACTCCAACTCAGAGCAATCCGATAGTTCTGACCCAAAGTCCAAGACGTCGGGACTCGTGGAGCGTTGATTAGCACGTCCATCGTACCAGCCGAAGTCCTCGCCGTCTCAAACGTCTCACCAACCGCAGAGCCTGTTTCTCTCGGGCTACGACGAGGTGGCCCTCTGATCTCCTTGGCGATTCTTGGCATGCCCTTCGGCGGCATATCATACCATTTCGCGGATCCAACACCTAGTGACCTACAGCGTACCAAAAAACCCCTTTGAGCGTTGTTTCTTTGAGGTGCATCGGGCACGTGGAATGTCCCCATTGTCCACCAATGAGAACCATGCGATTGAAGTTGCCATCCTTGATAGCACTGCAGCACACCGCCTATGAGCTCCGCAACACCCATAGGTACCACTGATACCACCATGACTACAACCACCATCATTGTTGATGCTGTATGTCTCAAAATTTGCTTCCCAACTCGATGTTCTGTTCGACACTGACTTGACACATAACGTCCTTGCACAGGTCTTGTTCGACATGGATGGGTAATTTTCCACTGGTGCGGACTGAAAGGGTCTTGTCTTCTTCCTATTCCGTGCTTACGGTTTCACCTCTGCGCAGTAACAACACGCTTCCCTCACACCCTGAAAGGAGTCTTAATGGCACAGCACTCTTATCGACTCCACTCCAGGTGTCTTGAAGGCCTGGGAAACCTTCACCATCGATTATAACCTCAGCGATTCCATTGCGATAGCGCATGCAACACACGGGCGTCGTCTTTATGATACATTGAAGGAGTTTTGTGGAATCACTGATGAAGACCGTCTGTTGGTTCGTTGTTCACCTTCGTGTTCAGCCCGAGAGGATCCGGCTGAATGGTACCCTCTTCACAGGAAGAAGTCGATCGTTTCGAAGACGAAGTCATCAAAGGAGGCCCAACAGCTCTACCAGGTGCTATTGATCTGTTAGCAAAGGCAGGGGTTTTGAAAGGATTTAGTTTGACGTTGCCTTTCTCATTCCGAATAGTTATCATCACACCCAACAAGTAGTCCCAAATGGACAATCGTGACGTCGGGTGTGCCCATTTCTGTTCCTGATCGAAAATTTCGTTGACTTACCACAGCTTCAAACAAATACGCGCCGAGGGCTTTAGAACGCTCCGGGGTAACCCTTCCTTCCCGTCAAGTGATTACATCCAACGACGTTGCGCACGGGAAACCACATCCCGCCCCGTACTTGGCGGGTGCCGCGGCGTGTTTAGCCGATCCCCGAAGCTGTGAGGCATTGAACTCTCACTTCAGCTCTCGACTAATTCTATACAGGCCTAGTCATCGAGGATGCCATCTCAGGTTTAAAATCAGGTTGTGCAGCTGGGTCTCGCACACTAGCTGTGTGTACATCCACCAAGCGGACAACTCTGCTGGAAGGCGCGAAACCAGATTTTGTCGTCGACGATCTTACAAAGTGGGTGCTACATCTGTGCCATCTTCTCCTGAAAGATGACGTTTTTTTGATTCATTTCCTTCAAGGGTCACTGTCGATGTGGTCGATGATAAGATCCAAGTGACCATCGACCACTCTTGATATTCGGGGGAGATTTATTGCATCTGGGTTCACGAAGAGTCAGCGTACAACTTCTTCCATCACCAAACATCAAGTTGAATAATCTCGTTGTGTACGACCTCATTCTTGTACACCGCACCGTCTAATTCGAGGTCCAGAATGAGGGATCATCGATCATATTTACACGATCGAGTGGGCGCCAACTTCGCAAAATCTCAAAGCTCCATTCCTAGAAAGCCTATTCCGAGGCCGAAAATAAAGATTTCAAAGTTTCCCGTTCATTATTCCCCGGAAGCCAAAGCATTCTACATGCTGCCAACAAAGCTGGAAACGTGTTCGGCATGAGCGCCGTCGTCACGAACGAACATCCAATTGGTTGTGCACCGCTCGGCGTCATTTTCATGATCCGTTCTTGTGATGCTGTCGTGATGCCTTGCTGATGTCGTCTGATGCCCCTCCTTCGCGCGCTGATTCTGTTGAAACATTCATCCGGTATGCCAGGGTATGCCCTTTGGTCTCGGCATCAAGGTCGCCAGATGGTATATAAAGGTGGTTCAACGGCTTTATCGAACCTTGCCTTTTGTCACTGGCCCCGGATCGTGGTAGTACCTCCTTCCCCCATTACCCAACCTCTCGACGACCTGGTGTCGATCAGCCTATCTCTAGCCCACTAATCTCTAACTGTTCGCATCATCCACCTCACGATGAAGTTCACGTTTGGATTTGTCACCTTGGCTCTTGCGCTGAGCGCTTCAGCTCTTCCAGTTAGAGTTACCAGGAGGGCACAAGACCTACAGAATGGCCCGGAAGCCATCGCTCAACTGTATGTTCCCTTACCATTTTTAGGCCGATTTGTGCTCATTATGCCCTTTGCAGCGAAAAACTCAAGTCAATCACAGCCGATGTGTGTGGCGAGCGGCATTGCTCTGATAAATTGAACGTTGCTGTAGGTTCTACTTCATCATCTCCACAATCATCATTCTCAATTGCTTTGTGTAGCCCGTTGAACCCCGTCAAAACCGTGGTCAGGTAAGTTAATAAGACCTAAATTTAACCTTACGGACTAACATTTGCGTAGGGTGGCCAAGGACGAGGACGCGGACGCGGACGCGGCGGGCAAAGGAACGGCAACAACAACGGCGGCAACAACAACGGCGGTAACGGTGGCGCTGCCGCTGCCGCTGGTGCTGGTGCTGGTGCTGGTGCTGGCGGCGCTGCTGGCGCGGGTGCTGGCGCTGGCGGAGCTGCTGGCGCTGGGGGTGCAGGGGCAGGGGCTGCTGGCGCGGGTGCAGGTGCAGGTGCAGGTGCAGGTGGCGCAGCTGCGGCTGGCGCTGGCGGTGCGGGTGCTGGTGGCGCTGCTGGGGCTGGGGCTGGCGGTGCGGGTGCTGGTGGCGCTGCTGGGGCCGCTGCCGGTGGTGCTGACGCAGGCAACGACAATGGCGCCAACGCTGGAAATAACGGCGGCGCCAACAATGGTGGTGGTGCTGCCGGCGCCGGCAACAACGGAGGCAATGGCGGCGCGAACAACGGTGCTGCGAATGCCGGCGGTGATCCCCAAACCTCGTTGAGTAAGTTAAATAAATTGTAATCGGCTTGGTCGTTTGTCTTACTTTTACACTTTCCTAGCCCTAGACCCGGCTGTTATCGCGCAAGGCTTTGCCAACGATGGACAAGACCAACCCGCTGATGGTTCGTATTTTTCTTCTCCTTGGATGACGGTAATATTTTAATTCTGGTTTTTTCTCCGCCATAGGTCAAGTTGCATCTTTGACTTCGACCAACAACTTCATCAACTTTTGCTTGACTGTTAACCAACCCTTGACCAATGGTGCCCAAGTGGCTGGTGGGTCTTGCAACCCAGCACCGATGGGGTCGATCCCGTCTAAGGGTAAGATGCCATCGTCGAAGTTTGTCTTCCCCAAGAACCTCGCGACCGTCCCGGCGAACCAGAAGTTCACCATCCAGATGGCCATCAAGAACCTCGAGACTGGAAACTTTGTTAACGCCCAGCAAAACTATTTTTCCGCCCCTCAACAACTCAATGCGCAGGGTCTCATCCGCGGTCACTCTCATGTCGTCATCGAGCAGCTCGACTCGTTGGAACAGACCACCCCAACCAACCCCGAGGCCTTCGCTTTCTTCAAGGGATTGAATGCCGCTGCTCAGGGCGGTATTCTCACTGCCGATGTCGATGCAGGGCTCCCTGCCGGTGTTTACAAGCTTTCTTCAATCAACACTGCTTCCAACCACCAGCCCGTCCTCGTTCCGGTTGCCCAGCACGGTTCCTTGGATGATGCTATCTACGTGAGTAGTCTCTTCTGCATTCGATTTCGGCCTATAGTCTAACACTTTACCAACCCAGTTCACTGTTGCGTAATTAGTTCGTCACAGCATTAGTGATACCCTGCATAATTAAGTTACCCAGAATTCGTCCGCGAGTTCCCCACAATTCAAGGCTTTGTGTTTGTCTAAATTAGATGTGGGATCTGAGAACAAGCGCTTGCGCACTATGGATGTCCAATGGGCTGATGTCCCAGTTGTCGTTTTATTGCAAGATTATAGATAGCATCTACGCAATGCGCCGAAAAAAAAGAGGAGGTTTGAGAATATGGTCAGAATGTAGGATCTATTTAGCAGGCTCAGCGTCTTCAAGAGGCGGGGGACCATCATCGTCCGAGTCGTCGTCGTCATCTGCAGGAGCAGACGATCCCGACGGTCCTGCGTCCAGGTCGCCGAAACCACCACCTGTGCCACCTGCACCACCTGCACCCATCTGGGCCATCATCTACGACACGATATCAATGTAATCCACGCGGCAAGCCTTAAGCTATACTCACTTTCTCGAAGTCCATCCCTCCACCCATACCGCCCATGCCACCCATACCGCCCATGCCTCCCATGCCTCCCATACCAGTCATGGGGTCCATATCATCAGGAATATCATCCTTCGCACCATCCTGCTCATCTTCATCGACCCATTTGCTGAAGTCGGTCTTGAGGAAAGCATTTTTCACCTTCTCTTTTGTGAGCCTTGGCCAGTACTCAGGCTTTTGCTCTTTCTTGCGAATGATGAGGTTGAAAGATCGAGAGTTAAGTTTTTTCACAGATTTCTGAGGATTGAGAGATGGAAACGTGTAAGCCCTGATGAGATAGAAACCGCTTATTGGACGAACCTCAGGGACGACCTCGCTGAAGAACTCGAGGTCAAAGGCATACTCTTTCGGTTGGCTGTGGGGGATGGGTAAGATAGACGCCGATGAGGATGACCAGGGAACCTTACTCTAGACCAGCCTTGGCCTTGAAAGAAATGGTGGTCGCGGTCAAGTTGTACTCGAGAGAGTTTTCGACGATGTCTGGCAGATTAATGGTGATAAAGAGGATGTTCTGCGGGGCGCGACAAAGGTAGACGCGTCAACAACTGATGATCGCGATGGATGCAGCGAACGAACCTTCTCTTCGTCGGTTTCAGAGCTTCGTTGAGCCCAGAGGACTTCGGGGTGTTGGACCATCGCGTCTGCGTCGTGAAAGGGGAGGCGAAGAGAGGTTTAAGAGTGCACCGTCTGTGGAACCCTCCAGAATCTTCCCCGCATCTCCGCCGGCAAACGGCGCGCCGCTGCCGGCCGGCATGTCCGTCATCTGCCCCGAGTCCGACATGCCCTTGCCTTGAACGACGATGTGGTATGTCTGCTCGCCGTCGCAGTTGTGCTCTGCTCACTCTCTGCTAGGTGCACGCGATGGTTTCTTCCGCTTCTTCTTCTGCCTTTACCGACGGCGCCGCCCTATTTCTTAATTCTCTTCCTCCTCTCACTGACTATGCATGCAAAGCCTTGGTGAGCCGTCACTCTCCTCTTTCTTTATCCTGGCTAACAATACTTCAGCTTTTATTGCATAGTTCTACTCACCACGCTTTTCATCTCCTCGTGTTACTGGCAGCCGTTCCCTATCGACAGCCCGCTTACCACTCCTTGGGCAGATAACATCACCACTTTCTCCGATGCTCTCAATGCGACACTCTCGTCAAACTACACCAGGCCTCTGCCTCCCGTCATGCGTGCTGCTGACCGTTGCTGGTGTGATTTCTCTGGCGGTGGCCTATTCGAACCGTTCAATGTCTCGCGTTGGGAGTACAACAGTGTCCGGCGGCTAAGTCGTGAACTTATACGCCAGACCAAGGCTGCCGAAAAAGCAGCCCAGGATACTCCACAAGAGGCTCCCCAATCTGGCATCTCAACTGAAGTTCTTACGCCTACGCCTACGCCATCGACCCTCAATCCAGAGAACATTTGGTGGCGCTTGTTTCACAGGCCAACACCCTCCACGAGTTCCGCAGACGCAATCATCAATCACCCGGCAACTGCAATGAGCTCTCGACAACCAGCGACAACAACGGAGCAACGAACTCAGGTCGTTTCGACGGCAGAGTCGATGGCCCAACTCCCCCTTCTTCGGAAACGATATGACCTACGACCGTATGGAGTTGGGCTAATTATTGATTGGAGTTGGTCAACGTAGTCGAGCGGCTGGCGCGGACAGACAGGATGTATTGCACCCCCTTAGAGGCTTCTTGGTATTGGCCTGGAGCAGGTAGTTCATGTATATTGTAGCCCTAGCAAATGGTTGTTGATGAATTGTGAAAATGCAGCAACGTTGTCTTGTTCGAGCCGCAAGAGTCCACAGATGCGTGGGAACGTAGCCCAAAAGAGGGGTGGCTCCGACTGTGAATTGCACCGCGACGACCATCGACGTCAGAAACCGGCTTCAACAAATTTCTCTCCTTTAACCTCTTCCTCCGCAGTTGTTGTCCGGATTTCTACCTCAGCATGGGGTCAGAGTCTAGGGGACGCTCAACTGAACAGCGACGCCAGAAAGCGCGGGTTGGTGCAGACCGTCCAGTCACCGAAGGAGCCTCAACGTCCTCAAATGGTCTCAGCAAGCTCGAAATTGTCCAGAAGACGCTCATGGCTCCTTTTACACACAAGAAGGCAGACTCCACTCGTATTCTATCAGACCGTACGTTGTCTAATTCCATATCATATACATTTGCCATATTTGTTTCCTCACAGCGAATCCTGTTTCTTTAGTTGCCCCTGTGATAATGACCCCTCGCATGATGAACTCTGCAGCAACTGTGTCGTCCAAACCCCGCGCTTCGGTTGGAGGCCCATCTATGTCTAGCTCAAGACTAGACTTTGCCACTCTTGGACGTGCTCCACTACGATTAGGACTGGGTTCAAAGCGCATCACGTCGGGTGATCTCCAAATATTCGAGGCAGCTGAAGAACTACTGGAGGCAGAAATCCCGGAGCCCACCGGGGCCGCGTCAAATTTTAGTTTGCTGCGAGGTTTCAACGCGACTATTCCGAGCTCCGAGCAGAGCAAGACGAGGAGACGACAAATGCGGAATGTTGACACACCGCGTCTTGGCCTGAAGAAGCTCGGTATGAGTGCGCGAGGACTACTTGCGGATGACGAGGATGAAGGACAGAGTGTGGCCAGTGAAGATGACGTCGTGGTCGTCCGGAAAACTATACCAGGACAGAAGAAAAAAGGGAGGGAAAGTCTGAGCACGGCGAAGAAGCTCGGAGTAGAGGAGCTGACGCGACAAACGCAAGAGATTATGCGGGACAAAGAGAATATCCACGTCAGGAAGGTACGAGGTCGCGTCTATTAGGGTTCCGTCGCCGTGTCGCCGTGTCTCATTCGACGAGCAGAGCTTGGTTAACAGCGAAATCGAGGAGATTACGCATAAAATCCATGCTCTTGACGGGATCAGAGCAAAGCTCGAACAGGATTTGCTCAAGCTACAGGAGGACGAGCTGGAGCTGGATGACGAACGTACGTGAAATAGCTCTTCTCGAAATAGCTTTGCTCATCTCTCTCCTAGTGGAAGGCGTGAAGGAGAGGATGAAGTTCGAGCAAGCGTCCAGTCGCCCGGCAGATCCTTCAGTGCAGAATCTACACCTTCCCCAAAGCTCCCGTCGTCGTAAAGGTCAGCTCTCAATAAAACATTATCCCGTTGGTTTTTCACAATCAACGTTCGATAGGTCCAGCATTCCTCCCTTCCGAACACGACGAGCTCCCTCCTGGTGTCGCATTTATGGTACTTTTTGCCAGCACTATTGTAATTCTCCTACTTATCCACCTTTAGACTCTGGAAAGCCATACCACGCCAATCATTGCTCTGGATTTCTCAGAGCCTTACGGCACTCTTGTCAGTGCCTCCCAAGAAGACGCACAACCTCGTGTCTGGGACCTCCTCTCTGGCGAGGAGATCGGCAGACTACGCGGCCACATAGGCGCAGTTCACTGCTTGCAAGTTGAAGATCATGTGTGTCTGACGGGTGGTGCGGATGGGAACGTCAGATTGTGGGACCTAAGACGTGTTGATGACGACGATGGTTGGGGCGAGGGCATGGTGCATCTGAGCAATGTGCAGGAAGAAGACGAGGATGGCGACGAGTCCCAGCCAACCAACGGCATCCGTCCATCGTCGGAACAGCCTTCTGCCGATAAAGAGAGTGCTTGTGCTAGGCTTCTGGAGGGACACACGCAGGCTGTGACGGCGCTATATTTCGAAGACGAATGCCTAGTAAGGGGTTTGAGTTTCATTGCTCAGCGAGACTGATGCTCTTCACAGGTAACTGGCGCATCAGACAAGACCTTGCGGCAGTGGGACCTTACGACAGGGCAATGCGTCATGACCATGGACATTCTCTGGGCCATATCACATCCGCCAACTGGAAATCTGTCTGCCTCACTTGCTACTCAGTCCTTCCCTGGCAGCTTTGCTGTTCAAACACCGCCTTATGCTGATGGAACGAGAGACATCTACGAGGACTTCGTGGGTGGTGTCCAGTTTTGGGGCTATGGGCTCGTCAGTGGAAGCGGAGATGGTGCTGTCAGAATGTGGGACAGTAAGTCGGCTCATTAGGTTTCACGGACTTATATTTTTGACATCGTGATACAGTGCGGACTGGTCAGGCTCACAGAACGTTATTGGGTCATACTGGCCCGGTAACTTGTCTACAGTTCGACGAAATCCACATTGCCAGTGGCAGTCTGGACAAGACATTAAAGGTAAATCGTGGTTTTTATTCTCTTTCTGTGCTCATCGCTCAACTTTCTTGCAGGTCTGGGATCTTCGGACTGGTGGTATATTTGAAACTATTCAATTCGACCACGCAGTCACCGGACTGCAATTCGACACTCGCAAGATCATCGCCGCGACTGGTGAGAACGGCATTAAGGTATGCTCATTCCACTTTTCGCTTCATCTCTCATATTGACCAACTATTTGCCCAGATCTACAATCGTACAAGCTCACAGCAGTCCACCTTTCTCACCAATGGCCATACAAGACCCGTTGAACGACTCCGGTATATGGACCGCTATCTCGTGACGGGTGGCCGGGATGCAAAAGTCAAAATATGGTCGTTATAGTATATAGAGTGCCAATAGTAAACTACTAAATAACAGGCTCCGTCGTCTACAGATGCAACGGTTGAACGTTGAACGTTGAACGTTGAAGGCTGACAGAAGGGTGGTATTGTCTAGATTTTGGTGGATAATGGACGGGCCGAAGATGCCGGGGGAGACGAGAACGGTCACCTGATCAGACCCCAGGGTCGCGTCGTTCGTGTTCTCCAACTACCTAAATTAGTTATTGGCTTTTGCCGCTCGCCACCACCTCAGCTGGCATTCTCTATCCCCTTCTGCTCGAACTTCACGCCCATTGCGACACCCGTCTCTAACAAGGAAGTTAATGATAACCAACAACTCCAAGAAAACTTCTGTGAAGCTTGCTTCACCACGTCGGGTAGAACCTCGGCATGTTGAAGTCATCCCAGACAGCGAAGAGGAGCGTCGGGAGTGAGTAAAGCACCTTCATACTCCCACTCTGGCTTAATTCGATCATCGATAGACGTGCTTCTCCGACAAAGAAACACGGTGAAGTGATTGAAATATCCTCTGATTCTGACGAAAGGTATGCTGTAAACGCCTTATTTTGGTGCCCTCTGTTTTAAGCAGCCTACCAGTGACGAGGGTTATTGTGGAATGAATGAAATCGCAAGGTGTTTTTCATATATCCTTTATTGAAACGATCGTCACTAACGACGGTCTCGTAGCATGGGAGGTACTATCCAGACTCCCAGGAGGCCACTTCATTCAATCCGTCGAATAATAGAGAGCTCTGGCGAAGAGGATAGCTCTGAAGTTGATGTTATTGAGCTCACAGATGATTCAGACGAAGAAGCTGTTGTTCCGCTCCGTCTTCCCGGCTCTGGGTCCAATGCCACAGTTCCACAAGAGCGGCTGCAAACACCTCCATATCCATATATGCCGAGAGTCAATGACGGTGTCATCGTGTTGTGCGTTCCTTGCTCTACATACTTCATAATATCTGATGACGTTATAGCGATGAACCGAGAAACGCGAAGACACCACTGCGAACCTCCATAAAGAAGAAACAGGCTTTCATGAATACACCCACCAGAGGCACCAAAGCAACTTTGTTCGGAGACGAAGATGGACCCAGCATTTCGAAAGTCGCGACCACCCGCATTGCCGGACCTCCAGCTTCAGGAGCAAGACTGACTCCTGCCACCCAACGTCAAGCCGCAAATGTCACTCCTCGTACCCCCCGTGCTAATACTAAGAAGGCCCGGAAGCTTGCAGAGCAACAGCGACTTCGTGACTATGCTCAGCATCTCTTCATTGAACTCAATGAAACTGTCTTTGATCAAGGACTGCCTGGTGATACAAAACTTAATTGGAGTAAGAGATTGTTGACAACTGCTGGAAGAGCCAAGTTTCATCGGTCAGGCTAAGTGCATGTGCTGAGAACTATATTGTCCTAAAGTCTTTATTAGGTCGAAAGAAGGGGTGCAGAGCACGCAAATAGAGCTGGCGGAAAAGATTCTTGACTGTGACGGCGAGTCCTCAAGGCTTGGTTGTTGAACTCCTCTCAATATCCTATATCCCATAGAGCGGATCAGGAACACACTATCGCATGAAATGTGCCATTTGGCCACATGGGTCATTGATGATAACTTCAAAGAGCATCATGGCAAGGTATTCAAGAAATGGTCAGTTGGAATTACCTTCTGTCGGACTTGACTCTGGAATGCTTTTCCTAGGGCGGGCAAGGTCATGAAAGAACACCCTCATATCCATGTCTCGGTGAGTAGTTCGTCTTCATAGGAGCAACATACATGGATTAATTCTTTGATAGATCAAACACGACTATGAGATTTCGTATCCCTTCGAATGGAGTTCGTTCTGCTTCTTCCGAATATTTCCTCCCCTGACCGACCTCACTAGAATGCGAAAAGTGCGCCAAGGTGTAAGTTATAAAGCCAAGTTTGCGACGGGGATCTCTAACAAGCTTTCTTCACTAGTTATGGCCGCTTCACGAAGTCCATTCGTCCGGATGAATGTGGTACGGATTTCCGTCCCCGATTTTGCTTCGGACGTATGGTAACTTTGGTTAACTTGTAGTCTGCGGCGTTTGTAAAGAAGGGAAGCTAATCCCGCAATTCACGACCAGGAGTGTGAAAAATACTCCAGTAGTTAGTCGGCTGGCAGCGGCGAAACCACAGGGTGAGTTTGATTTCTTGCAATTGATTTCTTGCAATTTCTACCTCGTTCGCTTAAACAAGGCCAGATTCACCTCGTGCTGTACAAGACAAGGAACGTGCGGGAGCAGTAGCAGCCTCGGATTCAGAGGATTCAGTGATCGAAATTCTGACGAAGACTTTAGCTTCTACATCCCTCGTCTTATAAGCTATCATTTATGCAACAGTTTTTGCATATACGCAATGGTGAAGAGGTATCAGGATGCCCAAGGTATACAGCATATACAATTACAGCAGGGTATAAAGCTATAGATACATAGTATAAACAGTCTCCAGGAGAACATAAGTATCAATTGGCACGACGAAGAAAAATAGGCAACCTGGTGCCCGCACTCCACTCCCCAGTGACATAGGGTCGCGTCAGAATGGAATTGAACTTGCTGATCTTGACATCCTCAGCAGAGCTGAATTCGTAGTTGGCAATAAGAACCACAAGGAAAATCTTCATCTCCGCAATACTGAACCGATGTCCCAAGCAGGAGTGAGGTCCGTAGCCAAAGGTCATCAGGTTGTTGAGGCCTGGTTTAGAGGGATCCCACTCTTGCACATTCTTCCATCGATCGGGGCTAGAAAAATCGTTAGTGGACCGGGGCATTGGAACAAAAGGCGACTCACTTAAATTGAAGAGCGTCTTCGCCCCATACGCTCTCACTGTAGTTGAACCCTTCAATGGGGATATGCACATAGCTGCCTTTCCGGATTTTGACATAGGACTGCTGTTCGCCTTCAGCGACAGTCTTGCCATTGGCCAACGTGACGGGATGAGAAATGGGGATGTAATCGTCCTGCACGGCAACTCGAATCGTTGCGTGCACAGGAGGGCAGAATCGCAACGTCTCGCGTACGACAGCGTCGAGATAATATAAGCCTTCAATGGTCTCCAAACGGCCCTTGGGAGGACAGGCACAGACGGTTGCCCAATCGTTGGGTCTATGAGGGCGTGGGTTGCAAGTTGTGCACTCATGGAAGCCCGAGTCTGCGGAGGTATCCGAGAGATATCCATCATCGGCATTGTAGATAGACCGTATCTCTCGTCTCAATCGGGTTTGAACAACGGGATGCAGGGAGAGGAAGTGAATGCACCATGAAAGAGCCATCGACACGGTGTCCGAGCCGGCGAGCAGAAAGGTAGAACACTGGTCAAGGAGTTCTTGATCAGTCAAACGCTTGGAAGAGTCTTCTGAAAGATTTGATTTTACTGGTGGTCATTAGTACCAGCTGGTAAAGAGTGTCCTGAAGACACATACTGAGTAGCGTGAGCAAATCTTTGCTTTCATTGCCACTCTCTTGTGCGTCGAGATAAGCAGCCTTTTTCTCGGCGACAATTTTCTTGCCAGCTTCTGCAATGATACAAAGGGAGGCGTTTGTAGTGGCAATGTCCTCCGTCACCTATTATAAATAAATCAACGCCAATCGTTTTAGCGGCAGCTAGGAAAATAGCTCACAAGGACTTTTCTTATGATGGGGAAATACAGTTCCAGAATCTCCCGTAGCCCTAGGCCTTTGTCTGCGATATCAAACATGCGTCTGTAGGCGGTATAAACTTCCTCCGAGTCGTCTTGTATTGAATGAAAATCGTAGTTGAATCCGGCCAGTCCAATCACGTCAAATGATGCGCGAGAGATCCAGTGGGCAAGATCGACAACAGAACCAGCTGAATCTCGAGCAGGCATTGAAGCGTGAAATCCTTCTTCTTGCTTGATAGTGACTGCAACGATATCCTTCCAGCGCTCCGACAGCTCTTCCGCTTTCTGGAAGAGGATGGGAGTCATGTTTCTGATCGACTGATACGTGAATGCAGGAGCAATGATTCGCCGTTGCATTCGATGTTCAGTGCCCTCCATCGAAAAGATGCCTGAATACGGTTGAGGACGCGTCACCATCGTCGCAGAGAACACACGCACCTCTGCCAATTAGTCTGCCCAGAAAAGAGCGTGTCTGCCATGGTTTCTCATAAGCAGGTGAACTAAGGATATGCACAATAGATCGAAAGTCGAAAGTCATTAAACGATAATCGTGCTACAAGGCGGTTAGAAGATTACGAGTAGAAAAGTTGAGCGAGGACGCACTCTTCCAAATCCATGGAATCTAAACGTCTCTCCAAAACGGGCTCGCCAGTCACGGTGTGTATCGACACTTAAACCTGGGCTGAGGAAATAGTCAACAACAAGGGGTAGCAGCTAATGAAGCATCCTTACTCCATGACTTGGCGGAGATGCGTTTGAAATACTGCACCGTCGGGTCCTGGTATATGCCTGAGAGGATCCGAGAGGGGCCGAAGACATATCATGTTGATGAACCAGATGAGACCGCGAAGGATGACAGTGAACACGGCGACGCCGCACATCTTGAGGAGGAGGATGGGGAGGTCGTGGACGCTAATGTTGGCGCCATAGGGTGCGACAAAAGCGCTCATTGTGGTTGAGGGGAGAGAGGATGCAGGGCCATTTGTTCTGTCAAGCGTGAAGCGGGACCCACAGAAGACAAGGCGGTGATCAGCACTTCCCTCTTCGGAACTCCCTTTCTTCCCAAGTTGGCACAAGGTCTTTCGGGCGGAGGCTGAACTTTATTCAAGTCCTGTACAGCTAGTTACATAAGCTAACGCCCACATCAATCATCAAGCAAAGGCATCGGTAAAGGTAGCTTCAAGATCCTCGGGCACCGTCAGTGGTCTCTCAGCCGTCCTCTCTATCTCACTTACATCTCTGGATTGCAGACTCGCGTTAATTAAAAATGACACACGACGCCGTCTGGTTCTCTCGTCCCCGCAAATTCGGAAAGGGCAGCCGTCAATGGTACGACTACCAATCTTCAGATTCTGGCAGATGCTGAAGGCGCCTTAATAGCCGCCTTTGCGCCCACCAAGCTGGTCTCATTCGCAAGTACGGCCTCGATCTCTGCCGTCAATGCTTCCGTGAAAAGTCTGCTGCTATCGGTTTCGTCAAGGTGAGCGGGACTTAAATTTCGCGAGGAATGTCGTTTGTTGAAGGACTCTTCACTATACAGAGCCGGTGAACATCGTTAGCTAGCGTCACTACAACCTTTCTACTGGCACAATCGATTTCATTACTCTTATGCATTGCCTGCAAGAAAGTCTAGACCCAAGTCACTCAAATGCATCCTGTAGATGCAAAAATACGTCTTGTATTTGCGACTGGGCGTATACTTCTACAACAGTCTCTGCAGCGCTTACGGACTGCATTGAAGCAAAACTGGTGGCCAAAGTCGTACAGGGAGTTCGGTGCAGGAGGGTGATGTATTGTGGAATGCCTTTAGGGAGAGAATAAAACTCGTAAGCTTCGTCTTTGGCATTGCCCGGCAGGAGTAAGGAGTCGTAATCGTGGTGCTCTTAAGAGGCTTGTTGGATAAGTGTGATATTGTCCCCCTTGAGAAGAATACGCCCTGGATTAAATATGAAGTTGAGAGGATTGACGGTCAGAGCACATTTGAGTATTGCCATACCTAGTTCCCTTCTTGGCTTGGCATCCTTGACGTAGACCTCCGCAGCCTCGTCTATCACGACATTCATAAATTCATCGAAACCCTGTTGAGATCAGCGGTCAGATATCGGATGCGGGCAAAAGATAGAAAACCAACGATGATTCTGCCTTCTATCCGCATCTCAATATTATCGTACAGCCAAATCACGATCTTTGTTCGCTATGCACGGTGTCAGATATGGGGATATAGAGCGAAGGCCGACGTTTACTTGTTGAAGATTTTTGAAAATGACATTCTAAGTGAATGGTCAGCAGATTGAAGCGTCTGTAGATGGAAGAACGTACGATGGGTTGCACCATCACGCGTTGTTGACGGCCTGACATCTTGACAATAGTTTTTGGATAGTCGCGAAAGGCGTTGGTGGATGAGATGAAGTTCGACGCTAAGTTCAAGTAGTGCACACTGCAGTCCAGAGAGGTTAGGGTTTGCGTACACGTGACAGTGACTTTGCTTGACGACTTGGGCAATCAGGCGACGCGTCGCAATACCACCACCCATGGAGGTGAGGCATTTGCATTATTGCATCCCTGAGTTCTACTGAATGCACAAAATAGGTCTTTGCGCCTTCAAATTCCTCGACTGCCGCGGCAGTCACATTCATCACATTCGTACAAGACCTCAAGAAGAAGACGAAAGCATGGGGTCCAATGATTGAGCTCTGTGCAAACGGAGAGAAGACTCTAGAGCGCTTCAGATACCAATTTCCGGAAGATTGGCTGTACAGTGACCAACTGCGCGGTGAATGGAGTGCTTACAACGAGATATTGAAGAGGAAAAACGACTCTATCCAAGAGCAACTCGGTATGCCATGTCACGCCTCCTATGTGCGGCTATTCTTACGAATTTCCCGGTAGCTGGGCTGCAATTGAAGATCGTGGCAGAAGACAAGATTGTGGAGAACAAGATCAACGACATACTGCTGGAATGGGAACAAACTCGTCCAGTGCAAGGGAATATGAGGGCCGACACTGCAATGAATACCATTAACGTCTTCGAAGGAAAGCTCAACCGTGTGCAAGAGGAGTACGACCTCGTCTGTCGCGCAAAGGAAGCCCTGGATCTCGAATTGACGCGTCACACACGTCTCGAGCCTGTTTTCGAAGAGTTGCGCGACTTAAAGGCGGTTTGGACTGCGCTCTCTGGAATCTGGGGCCAAATCAGCGAGCTGAGGGAGCTTTCGTGGGCTACGGTGCAGCCGAGGAAGCTGAGGCAACAAATTGATGGCCTCCTTACTTCCACCAAGGAGATGCCGACGAGAATGAGGCAGTATGCTGCATTCGAATATGTGCAGGAAATCCTGCGGGGCTTGCTCAAGTCCAACTCTCTCGTCTCTGAACTCAAGTCTGAAGCTCTCAAGGATCGCCACTGGAAGCAACTCTTCAAGAATCTCCGGCTTCCATCTCAGATTAGTTTGCCCTAGTGAGTATCGCGGTTCCTCGACTATGCCCTGTTTCATGGAAGTGTATTTCTTAGTATGACGCTTGGACATGTTTATGATTTGGATTTGAAGAAGAATGAGAGTTTGATCAAAGAGGTTATTATACAGGCTCAAGGAGAAGTAAGCTTTTCTCCTCGTTGGACGGTGTCTTGCATTCACCTTATTTGGTAGATGGCCCTCGAAGAGTACATCAAGCAAGTGAAAGAGACTTGGACAAGCTACACTCTGGATCTTGTCAATTATCAGAACAAATGTCGTCTCATTAGGTACGGTCAGGTTCAGATACCCCAGTCTTGTTAAGTGACACATCCTTCCAGAGGTTGGGATGACTTGTTCAACAAGTGCAGCGAGAACTTGAATTCCCTCACTGCCATGAAGTTGTCACCATATTACAAAGTCTTTGAGGAAGAGGTATCTCGCCGTCTGTAAATTTCGTGAATGGTGACTGAATTTTTTTGTAGGCCGGATCTTGGGAGGAGAAGCTCAACAGGATTCACGTTCTCTTCGGTGAGTGCCCTGCGGGAAACGACATTCATGCGTACTCACGACATGTTAGACGTCTGGATCGATGTCCAGCGCCAGTGGGTTTACTTGGAAGGGATCTTCTCTGGCAGTGCCGACATCAAACATCTTCTCCCCGTCGAGAGTGCTCGCTTCCAGAACATCAACTCCGAATTCCTGACGGTTATGAAGAGGGTCTACAAATCCCCCTTCGTCCTCGATGTTCTCAACATCCAAGGAATTCAGAAGAGCTTGGAACGTCTCGCAGACCTTCTTAACAAGATACAAAAGGCCCTGGGTGAATACCTGGAGAGGGAACGGTCTTCATTCCCTCGATTCTATTTCGTGGGAGACGAGGATCTCCTTGAAATTATCGGTAACAGCAAAGATATCCTCCGCATCATGAAGCACCTCAAGAAGATGTTTGCTGGCATCTCAACGGTTTCCCTTGACGAGGACATTACGCAAATCCAAGGCATGGCGTCTAGAGAAGGTGAAGAGGTTCCTTTTACCGAACCAATCCTCCTAAAGGACTACCCAAAAATCAACGACTGGTTGGCGAGAATCGAGTCAATGATGCGCTTGTCGCTGGCCAACCTCCTTACGGATGCCGTTGCGGAGCTTCAAACGTTCTATGGCAAGGGCTCCCTTGATGCAGACCAGTTCATGGCATGGATGGAGAAATATCCTGCTCAGTTAGTTACGCTCGCTGTCCAAGTCGCTTGGACTGCCTCTGTTGAAGGCTCCTTGGAATCGTCTCAGGTGCCAGATGCCTCTCTAGAAGTCATCCACCAGGCACTCGACCTTCTGGCAGATATTGTATTGAAGGAGCTCCAGCCTGTTACTCGTCGTAAATGCGAACACCTCATCACCGAGCTCGTGCATCAGCGAGATGTCACTCGAACTCTTATCCAACAGGGCGTTCTCGACTCTAAGAACTTCACCTGGCTTTACCAAATGCGATTCTATCTCGACAGATCGATCGAAAATCCCTTGGACCGACTTGCGATCAGAGCTGCAGACGCGACATTCCCATATGGTTGGGAGTATCTTGGGGTCGTGGATAGGCTTGTCCAGACTCCCCTTACTGATCGAGTGTACTTGACTTTGACTCAGGCACTTGACAATCAGCTAGGAGGAGCGCCTTTCGGACCTGCTGGAACTGGTTAGTACGCTCGTGATATTTTGAGCCTCACGATTAACCGGACGATTGCAGGAAAAACTGAATCGGTCAAAGCACTTGGAGTGCAACTTGGCCGCTTCGTGCTTGTCTTCTGCTGCGACGAAACGTTTGATTTTCAAGCTATGGGCCGTATTTTCGTTGGTCTTTGTCAAGTTGGAGCATGGGGCTGCTTCGACGAATTCAATCGTCTCGAAGAGCGCATTCTCAGTGCCGTCTCTCAGCAAGTACAGGCAATCCAACAGGGTTTAGCCCTGCTAGTAAAGAATCCAAATACAGAAATTGAACTTGTCGGCAAGAGTCTCAAGATTAGCAAGAACATCGGTTCGTGTCCAGCTATACATTTAGTTCGAGATGCTTACGGTTGTGTCAGGTATCTTCATCACCACCAACCCCAACTATGCTGGACGTTCGCAGCTTCCTCCTAATCTGACGAAGTTATTCAGACCGTAAGCTCCGCGACTCTTTGCCTGTATCGCGTCTTATAGTATTCACAGCATGGCCATGACGCGTCCTGATCGCGAGCTCATTGCTCAGGTCATGCTTTTCTCACAAGGTTTCCGCACGGCAGAGTCGCTTGCCTCCAAGATTGTCCCATTCTTTAATCTCTGTGACGAACAACTGTCACCCCAACCCCATTACGACTTTGGTTTGCGTGCTCTCAAGGCTGTATTGGCAAGTGCTGGTATTTTGAAGCGTGAACGCCTTCAAAATTCCCGTCTGGAGGGCGAGGACGTTAGCGCTCTGTCAGACAATATATCAGAGCAGATCATTCTCATTCAAAGCGTCACCGAGACGATTGTCCCAAAACTCGTGGCAGATGATGTTCCCCTGTTGACCAGGTAAATTTTGAGTTTTATTTTTATCTTCCCGTCAGTTGCTCATAGGCCCATTCTAGCCTCCTTGCCGATGTGTTCCCAGGTGTTGACTATCTGCCTGTTGATCTCGAAGCCCTTCGGGAACAAATTGTCAAGGTTTGCGCGGAAAGACGCTTGGTCGACGGAGAGCGTTGGATATCCAAGATACTGCAACTCTATCAGATTCAGAAGATTCAACACGGTTTGATGATGGTTGGGCCTTCAGGAAGTGGAAAAACAAACGCCTGGCAAGTTCTTTTGGCCGCCCTCGAACGTCTCGACGGCGTAGAGGGAGTCTCATATGTCATCGATCCCAAGGCGATGCATAAGGATGCTCTATATGGTACCTTGGACCCAACCACCCGAGAGTGGAACGACGGACTGTTCACTCACGTCCTTCGTAAAATTGTGGATGATGTTCGCGGAGAAAGTGGCAAGAGGCACTGGATCATTTTCGATGGAGACGTTGATCCTGAATGGGTCGAAAACTTGAATAGGTTCGTTTCCGCCCATTTTTTCGTGAATCAGAATTAAGTGTGACTTCCGCAGCGTTCTCGACGATAACAAGCTCCTGACATTGCCCAACGGCGAGCGTCTCAACCTTCCCCCGAATGTGCGCATCATGTTCGAAGTCGAGCATTTGAAGTATGCGACTTTGGCCACCGTCAGTCGTTGCGGTATGATCTGGTTCAGCGAAGATGTTGTTGAACCCTCGATGATGTACCGCAATTACCTTTCAACGTTGGCGTCGGTACCATTGGACGCCGACGATGAGGACGCAGGAGACGTTCTGGGACATATAGCTGGCCCGACCACGGATACATCTGCAAATCTGGAGAGTCAGAAACAGATCGCCAACATGCTCGATCACTATTTCTCGGAGGGTGAGTTGGTCAGCTTGGCCCTGAATTTTGCGGAATCCATAGAACACATTATGGATTTCACCATCACTCGAGCTCTCAACACCCTCTTCTCCCTCGTCAATAAAACCGTCCGGAACGTCATCGAATACAATCTACAACATTCCGATTTCCCACTGGCCCCAGAGCGCGTCGAACAATATGTAACCAAACGTCTCCTCGTCAGCATCATTTGGGCCTTCTCTGGTGATGCTAAATTAGATTTACGAGCAGAATTGGGCGAATTCCTGCGCAAACACACAGGAATAGATCTTCCCCCACTAGGTTCCGGAGGCTCATTGATCGACTTCGACGTGCAAGTTAACACGGGAGAATGGATAGCCTGGCAATCTCGAGTCCCCGTCATCGAAATCGAAGCCCATGCCGTCACCGCCTCCGACGTCGTCGTTCCCACTATGGATACCGTTCGTCACGAAGAAGTGCTATACTCTTGGCTTTCTGAGCATAAGCCCCTCATGTTGTGTGGACCTCCTGGTTCAGGGAAAACCATGACTCTATTTAGCGCGCTTCGCAAATTGCCCGATATGGAAGTTGTGGGCCTTAACTTCTCCAGTGCGACCACACCCGAACTTATCCTCAAGACGTTCGAACAGTACTGCGAGTATCGCAAGACTCCCAATGGTGTCATCCTTGCTCCAGTGCAGATTGGTCGATGGCTTGTTGTTTTCTGTGATGAAATTAATCTGCCAGCGGCTGATAAGTACGGTACTCAACGAGTCATTTCGTTCCTGCGACAACTGGTGGAAAGCGGCGGATATTGGCGGGCCAGTGACATGGCCTGGGTCAAGCTTGAGCGCATTCAATTTGTCGGAGCTTGCAACCCTCCGACAGATCCAGGGCGAGTGCCTCTCAGCCATCGTTTCCTTCGACATGCGCCTCTGGTGATGGTCGATTACCCCGGAGAAATTTCATTGAAGCAGATTTATGGCACATACAATCGTGCTCTACTCAAGGTTTTACCTAATTTGCGCGCATACGCAGAACCTCTTACAGATGCCATGGTCTCGTTCTATCTGGCATCCCAGAAACGATTCACGACGGATATACAGGCGCACTACGTCTACAGTCCGCGTGAACTGACCCGTTGGGTTCGGGGTATCTACGAAGCCATTCGCCCTCTAGAAATGCTCTCTGTTGAAGGCCTCGTTCGTGTCTGGGCGCATGAAGCCCTTAGACTGTTTCAAGATCGTCTGGTCACGGAAGAAGAAAGGAATTGGACAGATGACCATATCGACGCCGCGGCCATGGAACACTTCCCAACAATCAACAGGGAGGAAGCCTTGGGCCGCCCAATTCTTTATTCCAACTGGACGTCGAAGAACTATATTCCTGTTGACAGAGACACACTTAGAGAGTACACTAAAGCTCGTCTTCGGGTCTTCTACGAGGAAGAACTGGACGTTCCTCTTGTCCTCTTCAATGATGTCCTCGACCACGTCCTTCGCATTGATCGTGTATTCCGACAAGTTCAAGGGCATTTACTGCTAATTGGTGTTAGTGGCAGTGGGAAGGTGAGCTCAACAGGTTTGTGCATTTTTGGATCTTTTTTTCTTATTGTCACTTTTAGACTACGCTGTCTCGTTTCGTGGCCTGGATGAATGGCTTAAGTATTTTCCAAATCAAAGTTTCCAACAAGTACACCGGCGAAGACTTCGACGATGATCTCCGAACTGTTCTTCGTCGGGCAGGCTGCAAGGGCGAGAAGATTTGTTTCATCATGGACGAGTCCAACGTTCTCGATTCCGGATTCCTGGAGCGAATGAACACACTCTTGGCAAACGCTGAAGTCCCTGGACTTTTTGAAGGCGATGAACATGCAGCATTGATGACAGCCTGCAAAGAAGGATCGCAACGTGATGGATTAATGCTGGATTCCGCCGAAGAATTATACCGATGGTTCACTCAGCAAGTCGCAAAAAATCTTCACGTCGTGTTTACGATGAACCCCCCTGAAAACGGTCTTGCTTCCAGAGCGGCAACATCTCCTGCGCTATTCAATCGTTGTGTGCTGGATTGGTTCGGTGACTGGTCTGATCAAGCCTTTTACCAGGTTGGCATGGAGTTTACGCATACCCTGGACCTTGACCTGCCGTCGTACAGCCCTCCTGCTCACTTCCCAGTTGCATATCGGGCTTTGTCTCTGCCTCCCGTACACCGCACAGCTGTTGTCAATGCCCTAGTTCATGTGCACCAGTCTTTGCATCAGATCAACCAGCGCCTAAGCCGTCGCCAAGGTCGATACAACTATGTCACTCCGCGACACTATCTCGACTTGTAAGCTCTTTCCTCCATGGTGTCACTGCCCAGTCTCAACTAATTTTGCCTTCCAGTATCAATCATTATGTCAGACTGTACACAGAGAAGCGCGATGAACTCGAGGAACAACAACGTCATCTGCATGTCGGTCTTGACAAGCTTAAAGATACTGTAACTCAAGTCGAAGAGCTCCGGAAGAGTTTGGCTATCAAGCGCTCTCAACTAGAGGCCAAAGATGCCGAAGCCAATGAAAAGCTCAAGCGTATGGTCTCTGATCAACAGGAGGCTGAACAGAAGAAGGCAGCATCAATACAAATTCAGGCCGAGCTCGCAGAGCAGGATCGCCACATTGAACAGCGTCGGGCGGTCGTCATGGCTGATCTCGCCGACGCCGAACCGGCAGTGCTTGAGGCACAATCTGCCGTTAGTAACATCAAGAGGCAGCATCTGCAAGAAGTTCGAACCATGGCCAATCCCCCTGAAGCCGTCAAACTCGCTATGGAGTCGGTCTGCACGATCCTGGGGCACAAGATTGATAGTTGGCGTACCGTTCAAGGTATCATCCGCCGTGATGATTTCATTCAGCGCATCGTCAACTTTGATACCAACACTCAAATGACGAAGAGCCTTCGAGAACTCATGAAGAAAGAATTCCTCAGTAGGCCGTCCTACAACTTCGAGACAGTGCAACGGGCAAGTAAGGCTTGTGGACCGCTCGTCAAATGGGCTCTGGCTCAAGTGCGATTCTCCGAAATCCTGGATAAAGTTGAACCCCTCCGCAACGAGGTGCAATCTCTAGAGAGGCAAGCGGAAACAACCAAGAAGCAGGCGCAGGCCATGGTCGAGATGATAGCCCAACTGGAAGCGAAAATCGCGAAATACAAGGAGGAGTACGCCCTTCTTATCAGCGAGACACAGACCATCAAATTCGAGATGGAACGCGTCCAGGGTAAAGTCAATCGTAGCATGATGCTGCTCGAGAGTTTGTCGTCAGAACGCGGAAGATGGGAGTCAGGCAGCCGTACCTTCGAAGCTGAGATGAGCACCATCGTCGGTGATGTCTTGTTGTCGGCGGCATTCCTGGCATATGGGGGGTTCTTCGATCAACACTACCGAGAGGTTATGTGGCAAGAATGGTCAAACCATCTGGCCGAGGCGAGCATCAAGTTCAAACCAGAACTGTCCTTCACAGAATACCTCTCCACGGCTGATGATCGCCTCAGCTGGCAGTCGAAATCTCTGCCTTCTGACAACCTGACTACTGAGAACGCCATTATGCTTAAGCGCTTCAACCGCTACCCGCTTATCATCGACCCGACTGGGCAAGCCACAACCTTCCTGTTGAATGAATATAAGGAACGAAAGATCACTGTCACTAGCTTCTTGGATGAAGCCTTCCTCAAAGTGTTGGAAAGTGCCCTTCGGTTCGGAAATCCTCTCCTGATTCAGGACGTGGAGCATCTAGACCCTATCCTGAACGCTGTTCTTAACAAAGAAATAAGACGAACGGGTGGTCGTGTGCTCATACGATTGGGAAGCCAAGATATCGATTTCTCCCCGTCATTCACAATGTTCTTGTCCACTCGGGATCCATCCGTGGAGTTCTCGCCTGACATCTGCAGTCGTGTCACTTTCGTCAACTTCACAATGACAAGAAGCAGTTTGCAAAGCCAGTCCCTTGATCAAGTGCTCAAAGTCGAGCGACCAGACACAGAACGCAAGCGCACCGATCTAATGAAGGTCCAGGGCGAATTCAGACTCCGTCTTCGAACATTGGAGAAACTTCTCCTGCAAGCACTCAACGAATCATCAGGCAACATATTGGATGATGATAAGGTCATTGACACCCTGGAAACCCTCAAACGCGAGGCAGCCGAAATCACGCGTAAAGTGGAGGAAACTGATGTGGTCATGCGTGAAGTCGAGCAGGTCACAACCGAATATTTGCCTCTAGCGCAAGCTTGCAGCTCCGTATTCTTCGTATTGGAGCAATTGAACCTCGTCAATCACTTCTACCAATTCTCGCTGCGGTTCTTCCTCGACATCTTCGACTACGTTCTGCACCACAACCCGAATCTGAAGAACGTGACCGATCACGGTCTTCGTCGCGACATCCTGCTCAAAGACCTTTTCCTCGTCGTCTACAAGAGAACTTCCCGTGCCCTCCTCTATCGGGATCATCTGATGTTGGCCATGCTTCTTGCGCAAGTCAAGCTTCGTGGGGTTGAAGACATAGGAGACGAGTTGGAATTTTTGTTGGAGAGCGGTGACGGGCTTGCAGCTGCGGCTGCTGGTGCAACTCAAGCACAGAATCATCCTATCCTCTCTTCTGAACAAATTCTTCGCCTTGAGATCTTCTCCAAGCAGAGCCTGTTCAAACCAGTAGAATCTCATATTTCGAGCCATGAAGCAGATTGGGTACCCTTCCTACAAGCCGCTGATCCTGAAGGCTCGGTGCCCACACCTTGGGATGCTAGTACACGTACGTCCACCGTCGTCCCACACTATTTCAGTACTAATTTTTCTTTTTTAGCCGCTGTGGAAGCCATTCGATCTCTTCTGCTCATCAAATGCTTCCGGCCAGACAGGCTAGTGCAATCGACTGCTCTCTTCGTGCGCGCCGTGTTTGAAACAGACATCTCTGCGGAGGCGTCCTACGATTTGGGCTCGTTAGTAGCTGAAGAGATCCCAGCAGCAACTCCGGTGGCTCTCGTCTCCGTCCCTGGCTATGATGCCAGCTACCGCGTTGAGAGCTTGATCAAGAACACTGGTGCTCGGGCTACCTCTGTTGCAATGGGGTCGCAGGAAGGCTTTACGTTGGCTGACCAAGCAATCGCAGCGGCAGCTCGTCAAGGTTCATGGGTTCTCTTAAAGAACGTCCACCTGGCACCGTCGTGGCTGGGTCAATTGGAAAAGAAGCTGCAGACTCTCAACCCACACCGCAGCTTCCGCCTCTTCTTGACAATGGAGGCGAACCTCTCAATCCCCGTCAACATTCTCCGTCAATCACGCTTGATCATGAACGAACCCCCTCCAGGTGTTAAGGCGAACCTCCTCGACTCTTTACGCACAATCACACCCCAGCGACTGTCGCAAGGCCCGGCCGAAAAAGTCCGTCTTTACTTCCTCCTGGCCTGGTTCCATGCTGTCGTCCAGGAACGACTCCGTTACGTCCCACTGGGCTGGAGCAAGTCGTACGACTTCAACGACTCCGATATGGCATCTGCGTTCTCTACTATCGACACATGGCTGTCCAACGTCTCCCGCGGACGGGCAAACCTTGACCCGGTTACAATCCCGTGGGACGCGCTGAGGACACTTGTCAAGCAGTCCGTGTATGGCGGCAGAGTCGACAGCGACTTTGACCAGAAGATCCTTGACTCCTTCGTCGACTCGCTCTTCACGCCAAAGGCGTACAATGTCGACTTCGACCTCGTGCCGAGCTTGTCCAACAGCCAGACACTGGCTGCTCCAGAGGGTACAAAGATTGAGCACTTCTTTACTTGGGTGCAAGCCTTGCCAGAGCGTGAGCCTCCCTCTTGGTTGAGCCTTCCTCCGACTGCCGAGCGCGTCATTGCCGTCGCTCAAGGTATGTTTCGTTGTTATTGCAGTTTAATGGATGCTGACACCTATCGATAGGAAATGAACTCCTTGGCAAGCTGCGCAAGATGAGGATGTTGGCCGATGACGACGATGAATTGGCCTCCACTACTGCAGCCAAGTCGCAGACGTCTCAGCAGCCTGCATGGATGAGAACACTGCTTGAACGGAGCCGTGAGTGGCTCGAGTTGCTGCCTAAGGTACACCCAGCTTTTTTTTCTCTCCTGCGAAGTCTGATTTTCTTTCACTTGTACCAGACATTTAGCACCCTCGCCAAGCCAGCAGCTGACCATCAAGATCCTCTGTACCGTCTGTTCTCCCGCGAAGGTGCCATTGGCCGCCGACTGCTCGGCAGCGTTAAGAAAGACCTCGAAGATGTTGTCAAAGTATGCCTTGGAGAGCTCAAGCAGACCAACCATCTGCGGACACTCATGAGCTCCCTAACGAAAGGTACTATTCCGGACCACTGGCGCCGGTACAAGGTCAACAAAGCTATGGCTGTCTCCGGATGGATCGCCAACTTTGCGCGGCGGCTCGTGCAGCTCGACCATATCGCATCACTGGACAACCTGAACAACGTCGAGGTATGGCTTGGAGGGCTGTTCTTCCCCGAGGCCTACATTACGGCTACACGGCAGGCGGTGGCGCACCGCAAGAAATGGAGCTTGGAGACACTGCATCTGAGGCTAGACATCGAACGCGTAAATGACCCTGGCTCGTTCGTCATTGACGGACTGGTGCTGGAAGGCGCGTCCTGGACAAACGATCGCCTTGCGCTAAACGACGGAGATGCGGTCCGGTTGAACCCCTCGCAGCTGCGGTGGGTGCAGGTCGACGAATCGAGTCAGGAAGGCCTGGTCAATCTGCCTGTTTACCTCAACAACGACCGGAGCGACGTGTTGTTCACCGTGGACTTGCCGTTCGACAGCGCGGCTGGCTCGCTGGTTGCGACCCGGGCTGTTTGCTTGACTGCTGGAGGTTAGACTTTCTAGACAACGATGTATATATCCCATTTTCTTGACATCCATCTACACTCAGTCGCCTATAATACTTACCGCACACGTGGAAGGACTTTCTTTTAGATGTAGAGTAGTTCATTGAGATACCATCACCCTTACGACCTGCTAATATTTTAACGTCAATCATGATCTATAGTCATTCTATAACATCCGCGACGGTGCTCCCTGCGACGACCTCTAGCACTTTCCAGTCTATCGAAATGTCAAAACCCTCGAATATTTTCCGTGCGTCTTCTGCAATGGCCTCATAGCCGCCTGTTGCCAAAGCAAGGATCGTCGGGCCTGCGCCAGAGAGGCAGATCCCGAGCAGGCCGGGATGCGTCGCTGGTGTTATCGAGGACGTAACCTCGGGAAGGCCTGGTATCTGCGGACAACGGGTCGATCGGTGTGCTGGATAATTAAGTAAAACCACGTACGAGGGTCTTCCGGTAGGGCTGGTGTACGCGGTCCTTCATGGCTTCGTAGATGAGATCGGGATCGGGTGGTGTTTGCCCGAGGGCGGTGGTAAGGACGGCGAGTCGTTGCATATTGAACACCTGGAATAAAAACCAGAGTCAGGCACCAACGCGAAGAGAAGAGGCAGAGTACGGACGAGATCTTTCCGAGAATATTGGGTGGGGAGGACCTCGCGCGCCTTTGCGGTGCTCAGCTCGAATCGAGGGATAATGGCGACGGCGCGAATGCTCTGCGACCAGCCGAAGCGGATGTAGTGACCGATGCCTAGCGGAGGAACTGGAGGGTTGAGGCCCCAGTCCTCACTCGCATCGGGGGGATACTCCGGGAGGACTTCGCTAAGGGGGACACTCGCCGCCTCGGTCGCCTCTTCATCCAGCTCCTTCAGATACGACCCTACGAATCCACCAACGAGAGCAGCCGTCACGTTATCGGGATGCCGCTCGACCATCAGAGCGAAATCGAGCAGGCGTTCGGTGGGGAGATTGAGGTTGCCGATGGCGTTCCCGAGGAGGACGCCTGCGATGACGGCAGCGCCTGACGATCCGAGGCCGCGGCCGAAGGGGATCTCGTTGCCGACGCGCATGGTGAGGTGGGAGGGGAATCGGCGGACGCCGTTGCAGCGCAGGACGTAGAGCGCGACACGGGTAGTCAGGTTCTTGTATGCGTCGAGGGGGACCTCGTCGGCGCCTTCGCCTTCGTAGGTGATTTCTGGCTGGACATAGCTTCCTGCGGGTGGCTCGAGGGGGTACTCGACTCCGAGGTGGAGGTGGAGGGAGAGGGAGAGGCCGACGACGTCGAAGCCGGGGCCAATGTTGGCGGAGGTGGCTGGGACGCGGATGGACAGCTTGCGACGGCTGGCCATTGAGAGACGAGGCGCCTAAAATTATTGATCTGATACATTGTTGACTCTCAATGCAAGTGCCAATTACTGTACGTCATAATCTACGCGACTAGTGCTACCGTGCGGGCTGCGTGTACGGCTGGAAATAACTCTGCTGCTGGTATCCCGTCCCGTTCGTCGTCGCCGTCCGCAAATGAACAGGCAGCGTGGGCACAGCCTGCCCGAACGTTGTCCCACTCGCAGATGGCGTCGCTACCACCGTGTTCGCCACCGCCGGCGTCCGAGAGGCTGGCGTTGTCCCACTCGCTGCTGTCCCCGCCGTCGCACCGAAAAAGCTGCCATAGGTCGTCGCAACCGCTGCAGGGGCAGGGGCTGGAACAATCGGCTGCGGTGTGCCACGACCAGACCCTGCACCGCTCTGCACACCAGGGTACTGAGTATACCACGAATAACCATACGGCTGTTGTCCAGTCGCTGCACCATAAGGCTGTTGATTTGTAGCCCCTGCCGTATACGCCTGCTGACTGTAGTATCCCTGCTGATGAGATCCAGCAGGAAGGGTGTAATTCGGGTAAAATGAAGATGTTGTCTGACCGGGTTTGTAGGGCGTGTATGAACTCGTCTGTGAATGATATCCCTGCTGTTGCTGGCTCGCGTATGCATATGCGTAACTGCCAAACGTATTTGCCGTGGGAGCAGGTGCAGGCGTTGTGGGTGTGGGTGTGCTCGCAGCAGGGGGCGCCGTAACAGCTCCAGGACGCACTTTGACTGTTGAATCATCACGAAGCGCCGTGGTTCGACCAGAAGGTAGTGTTCCGTGCCAACCAGGTGATGGTTCTAGTGCCAGTGTGCGATGAAGTTTATGGAGCACCGTCGGGGGTGGTATTATGCCCGGACGCTCGTCGGTGGATGACCGAGGGCGTAGGGAGGAGAGAGCAGCCAAGGAGTCGAGAATGGCTTGCGCTGCAACCAAAAAATGTCAAAATAAGAATGTAGGATGATATTCTTAGACAAGGCGTACCTGTTTCCCATTCCTCGGACCCTTCTTCTGCATTGCTCGTCGGATGCTTCGTCAGCCGTTGCTTTTGAAGTTCTTCGAGCCTTCGCAGGGCTCTCTGATTTCTTTCAAGAAGTTGTTGCACAGACTTTTCCAATTCAAGACTGTTGAGCGCCAATTTGATAGATTCCACGTCTTCAGGGGGGAGTAGGGCTTCGAGTTCGAGGTCTGGAATGGGCTCTTCCTGTGAGGTGATCTCGGGTTCGTCTTCGGGAACATCGACGATCGAGCCTCTGCCTTCGAGGCGTTCCCTCCTTTGGAGCTCCCGTAAATGCTTCTTCTCCTCTTTATACCAGATGACTTCGCCAAGCTCGCGTCTCCCTACGTCCTCGCCATCCATGTCGAATGAGGGAGCAAAGCTAGAGTAAAGGCCATAGTCGAGGAAGGCGCCCGTTCTTACTCGTCGATGGGGCAGGGTATTTTTTTTCTGGGTGGATTGCTTGGGGCAATAAGAGCCTAGGGTAGGGGGAGGTTTGTCGGAGGATGACGATGAAGGCGTAGGGAAGATGGCGACGAGCTCTGCATTGCCAGTTTGGAGATTGGAGGTGGAAGCGGATGAAGGGAGCAATGAAGACCACCAGTCGCCGGATGGGAGGTGTTGTACAAGGGCGTAGCTGGGTTTCGGGCGCTGCGGTGATGAAGGCTCGTGTATGCTGGTTGATTGGAGATGATCGGTGGCCTGGACGGTCTGGTCGAGGAGGAAAGAGGCGAGATCGCAGAAAGCGACCTGCTGTGCGGCAGTTTCGGAGAGTCTTGAGCGAGGATGCGAAGAAATGGGGCGTAGTTGGGCGATGGCGGCTTTCAAGAAAGAGACGGGGGTTGATGCTGAGAGGAGTGAGCGAAGAGAGGCCTGGGAAGCGGAGTCTGGGAGCGGAAAGACGCGCTCGAGGAGTCCCTGTCTGTCTTCCGTCTCTAGCACTGACAAAATAGCGTGTCCGTCGATGGTGGTGTCGCTGAAGGGCACTGGGGCGTCGTCGCTGCCGTCGTCGGTGCGGGCGAGCTTTGCGGGCGCGCGTTGTGTGGTGTCTGCGCTGTCTGCCGAGTCTGTGGGCCGTTTTCGCTTGAGGTCTGCAGTCGTTGACCGCGTCGCGCGCGCCATCATGAAATGCGAGAGCAAAAGAGATTCAAACTCCGCCGCGGCTTGCACTCTGCCACTGTCCACCACCGCCTCCGTCATGCGCGGCCCCATCCGCCCGCTGCTGCGAGCCCAGCTGCGCTCACGGCCAGCCAACGGCCACACCGCCTTTCTCCCCCAAATACGCAAGCTCGTCTTCGAGTACTGCGACAAGTGGCCCTCCTCCGCAAACACACGCACCTACATCCACGCCCACATATACCAGCTCGCCCTCGACAACCCCCACGTCGAGGTCGTCGTCAAGCAGCGAAACCAGAGGGAGCCCATCGTCCGCGGCTTCTACGGTCCGTGTCCACTTCTTTGCCCCCCAATGCCCCCGCTCCTGACCGCCCAGCCCGTCATCTCCAGTCAACACCCGTGATAAGGTCATCCCCTTGAACGATTTGGAAGTAACAGGAATCCAGAAGAAAGTCAAGCTCCTCCTTGACTCATCCGGCGCAAAAATCGTGCCTCTCAAACGACGCGTCGTCGAGAGCACCACAGAGTCCACAAGGGGCATCTGGAGCGGCCTCCATGCGGACCCTCCCGTTCTGTAACTATCCCTAACTCGTATGACTCTTCTACGTGCCCCCCTCCCCTTCGCCTGTGTCTCCTCCCTCCGTCTCACCTAGATCACGTGACCATTCTCTGTACATTATGCTCCTGCCCCCGCATTGCGTTTTAATTTCATCTTTTCTTCGAATCGCCTCATTCATCCGCTCTACTTATGCTTCCCTACGCAATCAACGCCCTTCCAGAAATGAGGTCCGTTTTTCTTCGCATGTTCCATCAATCCCACACACGTGCAAACCGTGAGGCCTTGGGTATGTAGACTCATCGGCCTCCCTATCCGCAAGGGTCTTTCGCATCTCTTCCGCTAAACTCTTTAGACGGCCCCTTCTCCTTTGTCCCCCCTCATCATCTCCCTCGTACGTCTCCCTTTGGTGATTTTCCTTTCTTTCCTCTGACTTCATCTCGTAGATCATGGAGGCCCCTTCCTCGTTGATGCCTTTGTCCAGCGAGGAACTCACGTGGCTACAGGCCAGTGCATTTATCGATTGCCCACCAGTGCACCTTTTCCCTCGTTATCTTGAAAGAGCTTCACGCTAATTTTTTCCTCTGCAGACACCTCCACCGAAAGACGACGATGCATTTGTGCATGATTTGTCGGCATCCAGTTCGACGAGCTTTACGGCCAACAATTTCCCTCTGACTTGTGGCCCGCCTCCTCATCTCCGGCACAAGTCGGTGAGCATCTCTTATTTTTCCCATTCTTTACCAGCTGACTATATTTACATGAAGAGTGGACCTGAGACAAGTTCCTCAAGCTCATTGGCGTATTTAAATGGATCTGCTACGAGTGCGACTCCGCCACGAGTTCCAAAAACAGGTTCTGCTCGTTCAGAGTGGATTTACCGTCGCCCAAAATCTCCCACCAGCATACGCCAAAGGGCGGCGAATCCTCGTCCATACTCGCGGCCGCAACCACGGGTAATATCTGCTTCTCCCCCAACGCCACCTCTCTCCCGTTCTCGTTCAACTGCGAGCACTCGCACGACCAGGTTAATAGCCCAAACCAGCCCCGACCAGTCATTAATCAATAATTCAACGCCATCGTCTAATTCGCCACTGTCCTTGTCGACAGGTCCATTCTGGTCGACGATTCTACGACCGCGTTCCCGTTCGGAACGGTCCATGCCCCTCCTCAAAACGATCCCGTCAGACTCTCAAATCGTTCTGACGCCGCCTTCCACTCCCAAGAGGACGGTTTCCTCTCCGAAGCCGATGTTTACCCGGCCACCTTCAATTTCATCCACCCTTTCCAGCGTCTCGACTTCGAACTCTCCTTCATCCTCCCGATCAGAGAGCCCTGTTACCCCGGTCTCTATCTCTCCCTCTCCCTACGGCAGGTATCGTCGGCAAAACCTGTATCACCGACGCCACCGCCCGCAGCTCGAGAGCGAGTCAAGCCTGGCGCCACTGTCCTCTTCCTGCCCGCCTTCCAAATCTATTTTGACACGGACGGCGTCGGTATCCACGAAGGCCTCTTCGCATACCGTCAACAAGTCTGTCAAGTTTGCGGCGATTCCCATCGTTCATTATGCCAGTACGGGTTACTGGGATTTGGAGACTGTTGATCGGGACGCGAGCAGTATGGGCATCAACGTCGACGAGATGGATATGGGCGACCCGTTCGCGAGCTGCCATTCGCATCTCGATGCGGAGGAACGCATTGAGCGGCTGGAGATGGCGAAGCTCCGAGAGCTTCAATGCGCGACACCCACTCCGGAGCGAGAAAGGGAGAAGAATAAGGGCTTGAAACGCCTCATGAGCCTCAGTCGCAGGCCTGGCACGCCGACAGGCCCGACGATTAATACTGCATCAGTGCGTCCGGTCATCTCCACGCCTTATGCATTGGGTGCGTACCCAACCCTGGCCAGTATGCAGTCGACAACGTCACTGCAGACCACGAGGAACACAAGAGGGGAGTGTGACGGGGCAGGGCCTGGAAGCTCGGCTCCTCTTTCGACCCCTCGAGGAGTCTCTCTTCGCAGCGCACCCTCCTACGAAAGCTTCCGCAGCGCGAAGAGCTCTGCTGCTAGGAGTGTGCGCAGTATGGGAAGTGTGAAGAGCACTGCCAGCACAAAAGGTTTTAGGGGTTGGTTAGTACGTACTATGGGATGGACGGAATCTTGAATATCGATCTCGGTGCCTGAGGGTTTACCATGGATACTACTTAAGATGTCATTTATGTTGACAGCTATGCATACCTTATAACATTGCGATCGTAGACTTGTGGCACGTATGACTGCGGCCATAAACAAGGAAGAGTTGGTATTTACAGACAACCATGGTGAAGAGATGAAGCGAGAAAACATCTACGGCGATTCCTATCTGCCTGCGAGGCAGGCATGTATCGGAACGATAACATCAGGATGGCACACATCCGTTGGTTTGTTAATTGTGACCATAGATGAGAGAGGCATGGGCAGTGGGTCAACATAGAAAGAACGGGAGTCAGAAGAGCTATGATGAGAGGGAAATGTTGTGGAGGATTCGCGTCGAACAGTAGGAATATTCAAAGCCGAGTCCATGACGCTTCCATGGATTGATACCCCACTAGGCGCATGTTGTTGTCGTGCTCGTCGCAGTGCCCGCAGCCGATATTCTGTTCGAGAGCGCTCAAGTTCTTCCTCTTCGCTGTATGAGATCTCGTTTCCGTCAGCATCAAGGCGTGCTAAAGAGGAAATAAGTCAGCACGGGCATAAAACGACAGGAAAAGAATATACCCCATCCACGCCGAATAGACGCCCCCCTAGGAGGACCTGCGATCGTCGTCCTCACGAGTAAGCCGTCGCCGTTTTCCGGTTCATTGGGCTCTGCCGGTGATGATGCTTGAATTTCGGCAGGCGGCCGAGGTATTTGTGGGTCAATAGCGAACCACATTTCGTCGTTACCCCAATCTGCACTGTCGAGGTTCGCTATTGACCATCCGCCAACCGACGGGTCCGTAGGATAATAACGAAGCCTAGGATCGGATGTCACACGCGTTGCCGGTGTATAACTCGATGACTGGCGCATTGAGGCGTTCACTTCTGCAGCTGCCTGGTTTCTTTCGGCATATACGCCGGCAACAAGACCTGGGTCCATGTACGACCGTGTCTCGCGTGACCGCCACCTGCGGGCGTCGCGCCGAAATGTCGACACAGGAGGTTGCGCATCTCCAGGCGCCCGTGCAGCTGTCGAATGTCCATCCTGCATCTCCCTTGGACGTATCCCATCCGGGCCGGGGCTGGCGCGCCTTTGCGCTTCCAGAATGTCCCTATATTGTGCCGTCAATGACGCGAAATCGACACCTAATCTCTGGAGGTCCGAATCTGCGTTGCTTGTTGGGAGTGCGAGGCCGGCTTCTCGTGCCGCCACTTGCAACCCCCGAGTGGTGGCTGCAGATTGTGAGTTGGCACCTTGTCGTTGAAGCTGACTGAGATAAAACCACTCAGGCTGGCGAGAGAACCGAGGAGGGAGGACAGTAGGGGCTGGGGGGTTGGGCGCGTCCGAACCCGTACTACGATTCCTCGTCCGAGAGTTGGAGCCTAGCGCAGATGATTCCGGGGACGCGATGCTACTTTGTGCCAACCTTTCCAGCACCTCCAATTCTTGAAGAGCGTCGAGCTCTTGATTCCCTTCCTCCTCTCCGCTTCCTTCGGATAGGATAAGAGCTCGGTGTCCGGGTCTGATTTCGCTGCGTGGCGCTGGGCGCTGTGGCTCCTGACTTGACGATGGGTCGGAAACCTGCAGGAGACTTCGCCGGACTTGTCGAATGCGATTGTACGCCGCATCTAATGCCATGGAAGCGTTATGTAGGCTCCTTTGCGAGTCGACGTAGTTATGAGCAGTGTCCGATAGTTGATTGACCAAAGCTGGCGATGCGGTCCTTCGGGGCACTGTACTCATCACACTGGTGCTATCCAAGAGGTGTGATCAAACAGGCTTGCTTGGGAACACCTATTTCCGAAAGCGCGTTAGTGACAGTTGACCGATGAGTACCCCGCGCGGCAGTAGTCGTCAGTGATGGAAGTGGAATGGGTTGAACTCTCTGCAGATTGGTTTGATCATTGCTCAACAGAACCAAAATAGACCCACGCTACGCGATTGGTCGCTTATTTCCGTTTGTCCTGCTCCTTCCCAGACCTCTAAATGACCTTGAACCCCAACGCCCACCACGAAGGTCGAAATTCGTCCTGATTCAGCGCGGTGCGTCTCATAAAGGAGGGAATATATGTCGAAACAGGTTTTTCTCTGCATAGAGATCTTAAATGACTTGCGATGGGGTCTACAGTATACAAAAGGACTGAAGTGCCTTGCTAGATATGTGGATGAGGGGTGCGTAGTCTATGTTGTAACTATTGGCTGTGTAACGGATGTTTTTTATAGTCTTGAAACAAATGGGTAACCATTATCAGATAAGTTGAGATGTTCAATGTGGTATGTAAAAGCGGCAAGTTCCCCTTCAGCTTTCGGATTTCTTCACCAGTGAGAGGCCCCGAAGGCGATAGTAGAAAGGATTACTGCCGACGAAGAAAAGAGCTAGACCAAGACATATGATCAGAAGTCCTGCGGCGAGAAGACACAGCGCCATCCAACCACGCTGGATATGGTCGTACATCTTCGAAATGTTAGTTAACCATCTCCTTAGCGCTTCGATGAGACGCCATACCTGGCCACCAACGATAGGTCCAACTTTCCGGATTGTCAGAAATGAATCAAGAAATGATGGAGGGAAATGACCGACTTGATGTTCCAACCCCATATACGAGGTTAAATGCTCCATAAATGTGACCATCTAGCAATTCATCAACATAGAACTGCATTGGAGACATGTCCGGTGTAAACTTACAGCCAACGCCGTCCAGGTCGCGAGAGACAGCAGCTAGCTCAGCCGTTAAAGGGGACATGACTCCAGACGTGAAGAACGCTGTGCTACATAAGAATACAGTTGCTACAAATCGGGGGAAATAACTCACCTTCCAGGGCGAACGCGGCAACGAAGAGGGCGAGCCGATATTCTATAATGATAATAACCCACCATGGGATGGAGAATAGTAAACTAAAGGTGGCGGGCCACTCTGTCCCTTTTTTGTCGGCCCAGAAACCAGTGAGCGGAGCCGCTAAGGAACCAAAAGTCAAGTTAATGGTGACGGGCACACAAATGACTGAAAAGGTGCTGACAGAACATCGTGGGCACAACAGCAGCAATGAAAACAATCCCAACGGCCCTGGAGTCAAGATCCCAAACTCGCTGGAGGTGCAGTGGTATCGCAGGCTCTTGGCTACTATACACGATTCTGCGCATCGACAATAAGCGAGATCGCCGTCCACGAAGCAGTGGTCCCATACCCATAAACGAAAATGATGAATAGCGCGACTAATGCCCGCGGAGACCTTGAGAGGTCCGCCATAACAGACACCAATGAAATTTTTATTTCAGGTTTGGCTTCTGTGTCGGTGGCAGGCGGGGGTTCTTGCGAAACGGTTGTTTGTTGATCTTTAGCGGCTTCGACATCAGTGGACGCGCTCGGAATCTCTTGAATCTCTTCTTCTGCTTTTGTTTCCGTTACCGGAGACGGTGCGTTGTCTTCATTACTTGAAATCTTTGCTGGATCAATGCCCCAGACGAGAGCGTCTTTACGCTCGATGAGGATCAAGCGCCCAATGAGGTCCAAGAAAGTTGCCGAGATACCGAAGATGAATGGTCCTCGGAAGCCAAAGTGACTATACAAAAGTCCACCTACGGGGGGACCCACCACCATTCTACGGGATTAAAATTCTCGAATGTCACCTCAGAGCAAACGACTCACCCGAGTGATAACCCCATCATAGCGATTCCCAGTTGCACTAAGATGATGGTCAGTTGCTGCCACGGGGAAAAGAAAAGAGCTCCTACATCCAACCATTGAAGGAGGGCTAGAGTCGGATCTATACAGATAATATGTAGGCACGAAATCGGAGGGCGAAGGCACGCTTACAGCAATGCTAGCCCGACTACCCAAACCATGGAAGAACCAATGCCCTGGAGAATGCGGGCTATACACATGACAGGATAGTTCGGTGCTTCCATGAGCATTACTTGCGACCCCATGAGAACGAACAAGCCAAAAACCAGGGGTAGCTGCCGGGCATTGTAACGCTCAGACAGCATAGCGATAGGAATTGTAGCTGGCAGCTTTGTGAGACTAATTAGAAACACATTGCTTGACAAAGACGTACATATCACCAGACCGCCTGACTTTCAAGAAAGAATGGCGTCAGAGCTTAGCATGAAAACTCGGGGAGAGCAAACTCACATAGGCGAAAAGCAACCACCCAGTCAAAGAAGAGACGTTTGAATACCCGAGCAATACAAGCTGGAACGGCATGACAGGTATAATAATGGAATAAACGAGTAAGTCCACGGCTATACCTGGAATTCAGCGCCTTTGTCAGTAGCCCGATTTTGCAGAGTTTGACGGCCATGGTTCGTACCTAGGCCAATAACCGCAGTGACCAGCCACGAAGAGGAACGCCACTCGAGGCCTATTGGCTTGGTCTGAGGACCTTGGTTTAAGAAGAACATGACGGCGGTTGGGTGCCTTCGCAAGAATATAAGCGAATTCGTTCTGAGACCATCTCAGTGGAGATCTTGAAAATTCAACATGGAGTCATCGCCAGGGACGAAGACTCATCGGAAGCCGGACCGGGCCGGTAAAGACATAATCAGGTATTCTGAAATGAAATGCTGACTCCCACTGATTCCCTCTGACTCCAAATTCGCTGCATGAACCCTTTGCGGGGTTTCTCCTGTTCCCTGCGCCGCATTGGATCCACTCATCGAAGCTACAACTCTCGAACCATGGCACTCAGAACGGCCCACGAACCCCGAATACCAGTACCTAACGTGCTTGAGATTCATCTGAACCAGACCGAAACTTCCGTTTGCGAGCTGCTCGATGGGTGCACAAAATATTTGCTAGCCGAAAAAGGGATATCAACGTCTTGCAGAGTTGCTGGAGGCTGGGTTCGCGACAAGGTCAATTCAAGAGTTTTTACCTGTCTCTGTAACAAATCGAGCAGTCCACCTATTCTCCGTTTCCTAACAGTTACTGGGTTCGCAAAGTAACGACATGGACATCGCGTTAAGTGATATCATGGGGTTGGCATTTGCTGAGCATCTCGACGAGTATGCGAAACTGAAAGGTGTCGAAATGGGCACCATCACTAAGATTGAACAAAATCCAGACCAATCCAAGCACCTCGAAACAGCCACCTTCAAAGTATTTGGACTGTCCATCGACCTCGTCAATCTCAGAAGCGAGGAGTATACTGAAGGGAGCCGTATCCCAACGGGCGTCGTAAGCGTTCGTCATTTTGCATAATGGGCTACAGAACTCAGCGAGCTTTGCCTTAGACTTTTGGAACACCGTTGGAAGATGCACTTCGACGTGATATCACTATCAATGCTCTCTTCTATAACGTTCATCGCAGATCAGTCGAAGATTTCACTGGAAAGGTATGACTCGTTGGCTCTTGTAATTCATGGGGGCTGAACTCCCTCAGGGTTTGGACGACCTCCGCAATGGGACTATACGGACCCCTCTGCCTCCGCGGGAAACATTTCAAGACGATCCATTACGTGTCCTGCGTTGTGTTCGTTTTGCTAGTCGCTTTGGCTTTGATATGGTGCCCGAGGTACAAGACGCAGTGAAAGATCCGATTGTACAGGTAGCAGGATCCTTTGCAATCGGGATTTGTCTTGATAACTGATCATTTTCAATAGGAAGCGTTGGTCTCAAAAGTTTCTCGTGAAAGGGTGGGCGACGAGGTGACAAAAATGGTTCAAGGTGTGGCATCCCAGCTAGTCCCATGAAACATTATCTGATATTGTGTATAAGGACGGGATCCATTAAGGTCTGCCCAACTGATTTGTGAACTAAAATTATACCATTCGGTATTTTCTGTAATACCTGGCGAGGTTAAATCCAACCTCCCTGAATCCCTATTGGGTCAAGTACCGAACGAGGCACTAGGAGCTGCCACCATCCTGCATGCCCTGCACGCGCCGGAGGCCTCAGAACTCACACATCTCCATCCTTCACTCCTTTCAGTAGTCTCCGAGAACCCACTAGTGCTCGCACGCCTTTACTTGGCAGGATTGCTCCTTCCCTATCGCAGCCTCACTTACACCGACAGCAAAAAGAAGACGCACCCCGTCGTGGCTTCTGTTATTCGTGACTCACTCAAACTTGGCACTCAGAACCACTATTTGGATGGCATACCTGTTCTCTTTGCCGGTATAGGCGTAATCAAGGCTGGAATGGAGGCCCATTCAAAAGACCCTTTCGACAGAACAAAACTGGGGCTTCTTCTACGCAACAAATTTGTTCACAACCCACAGACAGGGAGTCATTGGTCGACCACCCTTCTTCTCTCTCTCATAACAGATCTCGTGCCTTCGTATAACACATCCCAAGACATACTCGATGGTGAGCCGTGATACCTCTGGAATGGCGTCGCGCAGCGTTCACTAATTTGTTTTTAGTATATGCAGCTTCCAGTGTTATTGATTTATACAACTCGTTCATCAAGACCATTGTCGATTTCGGGCTTCAAAACGACGTAGATTCCAAACCCTTGCTAACCGTTAGTCGTTTTGTCCTATATCAAGGCTACATTCTGATCAAATTGTAGGGACACGATATTGTCGTTGCTTTCAACGTCGGAAAGCCGGGTCCATGGGTAGGAAAGGTTCTAGAAGATGTCGTAGAATGGCAACTGGGAAACCCAGCAAAGTCAAAAGACGATTGTATGGAGTGGTTGCGAGGTCGTGGGGTAGACCATTATGTCACCGCGGAGGACAGGAAATCTGAGCCTGCATCTAAACGCCCACGAAGGAAGTAGGCCAGTCAGAAAGCAACTATGTTTCTTCCCGAAGAATTCTCGGCTACTTTGGCTGCTCTGCGTTTCGACCCTGCTACCATGTCCCGCTTCTTGACTGCATCTCGTCGCCCGACCTTTCTCGCAGGATTGACGATGTCGGGGCGTTTGACCTTGCCCATTTGTCTGCGCTTCAGTTTCGATGGCTTAGGCAACTTGAGGATCCAATCAGGAACAGTAAATCCTGCCTGAAGAATGACGTTCGCGATCCTGTTCATGTAAAGAGTCAGGAGATGAGGCGAGGGCGACGGCTAGGAATGGACGTACATCTTGAGGTACGGTGCGTCCTCGTCCGTAAAGAATGTTACTGCTTTTCCTTCTCTGTCCGCACGTCCGGTGCGACCAATCCGGTGCACATAACTCTGAATAGTTGTTGGGAAATCGTAGTTGATGACTTCTCGAACACCCTTGAAATCCATACCGCGCGCCATAACTTCTGTGGTTATCATTACCCAACTTTCTCCCTTGCGCATCCTGCTTAGAGAGTCATCGCGTTCCTTCTGTGTCATACCGGCATGTAGGCAGTCCACATTGGAAATCCCATTTAGAACAAGCTCTTCTGCCAGTGATGTTGCACGTGTTTGTGTGGAGGTGAAGATTAAAACAGGAGGGTCATAAGGCTGAGCGAGATAGGTAAGAAGACTTGGAAGCTTGGAAGGATCATCAGCAACATAGGTCAATGACTGCGCTATGAGAGGAAGAGGTGTGTCCCTGAGCAAGGGAAAACCACGGTCAGCATCAGGCCAGTCATAGGGGGAGAGGTCAGCACTCACTTCAGACCCACGACGACACGAACAGGATCATCGAGCATCTCCATGGCGAGCCTTTCAGCACCAGCGGGTAACGTTGCACTGAATAAAGCTTTCTGAAGCCTTGAATGGCTACAAGCCGCGACAATTTCTTGTATTTGCGGCATGAACTCGGTATCGAGCATGCGATCTGCTTCGTCAAGAACAAGATGTCGGACACTATGAAGGGATTGACATCAGCACATAAATAAATTGAAGAACAATGTGCTCACTTATTCAGCTCCAAGTTTCCTTCTCGCAACGCCGCAACTAGACGCAACGGCGTGCTAATGATGATGTCTTCCAACCAGTCAGATCATGTAAAAAGCGAGCATAAGCAGTTTAAATATGACTGACCCACTTTATCCCGTGCTGCTTTCTGAGATAAAGAATTGGCTGTTGCTTTACTGAACAAGACGAGCTTCCACTTTCGACCCTGGGCGAGCTTCAGACACTCATTGTGTATTTGATGAGCCAGTTCACGAGTGGGCACCACAACGACTGCGCGGACTCCTGTGCCGACGTCACCACTAGAGCTGGGTGCTGGGGAACCAAGCTTCGAGAATATGGGAAGGAGATATGCAAGGGTTTTACCTGTACCAGTCGGAGAGATGGCTGCTATGTCGCGACCCTTTTCAGTGTTAGGATGGAATTTTGGTCACAAAGGTCGGAGCGCACCTCTAACATAATAGGAATGCAATACGACTGTATGCTTGTTGGATCTCTATACCCATTGGATGCGAGGTTCGCGAACAGGTGAGAGGGGATGGTGTACGTCTTGAGCTCTTCAAATGAATCCACATGCGAAGGAACATTTGTACCCTTGGTGGTCACACGATGGGTAGTGCTTTTTCGTTCCTTCGGGGAAGTTTCTTCTTCATCCCCGTCCTCTTCGTCGCTTGCCGTCTTTCTTCTCTTCCCTTTAGGTTGATTACTAGATTCCGATGGCTTTCGCTTCCTGTTGTTCTGCGCGTATTTGAAGAAGTCTAGTTCAAGAGGGATCTGTCCACTCTCTGAGTTCACCGCGCTCGAATCTTTGCCTTGCGTTCGTTTCTTCTTCTGAGGTCCTTGGATCAATCCAACAAGGGGACGGTCGAAGGATTGCACTCACATTGAAAAGCTGTACTTCCGACTTTGATTTATCAAACGCAGCACCTCCGCGCGAAAGGAGACGAAAAGCTTCGTTTGACATGGCGACGAAGTCCTGATATTCCTCTCACTGGGCGGAATCTTGCATGGAGGCTACCGTCCACCGTGAAAGGGTATGAAAGGGTGGACTGGTGTGTGACAGAGAGCAGATTGGAGACGCGGCCCGGAGGATAGTTTTCCGCTGGCTGACATAATCCAGCCTATCAGTGAATTTAAAGTTCTCGACGATGGGTCAGTTCTCGAGGAGCTGCGCACGAGACACGTACGTCCCCGTTTTGTGGATAAAAGGGACCATTAGAATTCGACCCTACTAAAGGAGGTACGAAAAATTGTCTGTATATATGAATAACGTCCTGTGTACTAAGCAAAGCAGTCTGAACAGTCGATCACCAACCCAAATGTCGTGCTTTTAGTAGTACATGTATATCACCGGCCAGACGTCTAAGCCAAGGTCCAGATGGCACCAAAGACAGAGGCGATGGCCATCAACCCCGTGCCGAGGAGAGCGTTAGTATCGATCAAGCTGACTGCAGCACCTGTGTTTGTGCCGGGGCCACCAGTCGTTGTCGCGCCACCGCTAGCACCAGAATTGGCAGTGGTGGGAACAGCGGAAGGCGTGAAGACGGCGCTGGGGTTGGCAATGCATGAGCTAGCTGCGGAGCTGGCAGAACCGGACGGTGCCAGAGGGTTCACAGTGCCGTTACCAGCGAAGCTGCATGATTGAGCGTTCCTGTCGTTGGCCTCGTAGAACTGACTCATGACGTATGAGAGCTTGATGGCTAAACGAGCATAGAGCGTCAGTGAAAGAAGCCGAAAGTCGTGGGGGTCGGCTTACTCGGGTCACATCCTGAGAGACGGCCATAAACACCCGTTTGTCCATCTCCACCGATTTCGGTGCAAGAGCCCCCAGATTGGCCGAGAAGACTGCATCCAACGTTGAGGAGTTCGCCGACGACGGTGGTGTAATTGCTTGTGGCAGGAGTGAAGCGGCAGCTCAAGCTGCTCTCAAGGCAGTTGCATGCAGCCTCATTCGGGGTTGGAGGAAGAGTGGATGATGCAAGGAACGTGGAAGTAGAAGCAGGGCAAGTGGGGTAAGTGGCCGCAGCAACAGAAGATTGGGAAGGGGAGTTGATGAAAGTGACGAGACCGTACTGAGTCCTAAGACGGTCGAAATCATCGCTTGTAGTAACGGTGCGGCTGTCTGAAGAAACGGTGACCATACCAAACTGCCCTGCAGCGCTCTGGGCGGGGAAGTAGGAGAATGCAATTCCACCAGACCATACTGTGTTCATGTCAGAGCCGAACAGGGCGCCGGATTCTGTCCAGAGGCGAGGGGGTGAGCTGATGCAGCCGAATTCACTCAGGTAAGCAACGACGTTGTAGTTAGCGAAGGCGTTTGTGATTCCCGCATATGATGATTGGAAATTCGAGTCTCCACACCACGAGCTGGAAGTTCATCAGCCTTATGTTGCAAGTTATGGAGGCAGCACCTACTAATCATTAAGGCCATAGATATCAATGGCAGTTGCATCGGAGTTGCTACCCGTCAGGTCACACGAGAGGTAATTAGCCAAAGGTTCACGCCAGTTCGAAGCTCCATTGATTGCTGCGTAGCCCACGAGAGCCGAAGAGTCCTTCGATTTCCTGGAATAGTGTGAGAATTTGTAACCGAGGTCGGAGTAGAAGAATTACAAGTATGCCTTGGTGTCTCGGGCAGCGGCCTTGACGTAAGGCGCCACTTGCGTGGTCTCTTGAACGACAACCTCGTTACCAATGTTGTATGCCAAAACGTTGTCATATTTGCTAAAGGTGTCGATGGTGTGAATATATTGCTCCAGGATGTTAGTCGACCAGGAAGGTGAAAGGCGGTCAATTGAACCGTTCAATGGAAGAGCGAGATCGATGCTGCAGCATAATGCTCAGCAAAGGGTTAGGTCATTCAAGGAGAAGATGCTGACATGGTATAGATTCCGGCTGCACTGAAGGCGCTCATGCAGGCATCGTGGTTTAGGGAGGAGTTGACGCTGTAAACACGAATGGTGTTCACACCCAGCTCTTGGAGGAAAGGCAGATCGCGGCTGCAAGCATCTGGCAAAGCAAGCGGGTCGATGAAGGTGGAAGGTTCGCCGAAGGGGTTGTCATCAGAGGCAACAACGGCTCCTGTGGGATAAGTGAGCAACAGCACGCAGCAGGAGAGTCAGCCTCCGCACCTTGCTCCTGGTACGCAATTCCCTTGATATAGAATCGAGTCCCGCTTTCGTCATAAAGGTATCGTCCTGTGCGGGTGATTCTTGGGATCGCCTGGACGCTCGTAGCCAGAAAGGCCGTGAGGAGAGTAAAGAGCGCTGGGGCTCCAAAGGACTTGGTCATTACGGTGAGTCGAGCTGGAAGGGGTAAGAAAAGAAGGACTGGATTATACGTGTGAGGAGGAAGAAAAGGTGAGAAAGGGTGGAGGACGGACTCTCCTGTTCACTCTCGTGCGGGCGGCAGGGAACAACACGAATTGAAACTCCGTCGAGCCCGGCACATCGAATCTGCGAGGCCTCAGGGGCCTTTCTCCCTAACCCTGCATAAAAAGCAGCGGCATTTTTTTGGCAAAACTATCAACAGTCCAGACGCTGACAGTCCAACCGTCGAGTTCTACTCTACGTGGTTCCGTGGTAAGTATAGTATAGATAGGTGTTTGTCCAGCAATAGTGAGAAATCGTGAGACTACTAGTACGTGTTATTTTCGTAGGCTGTGAGCCGAAGGATCATGGAGCATGGCGAAGGCCTCGTGGATCATCCTCGGTACGTGCAGCAACTGTGCAGCAGCGGTTTGTCAGTAGACGACGACCAGAAATCGCCGAACAGGACCCACCTCAGCATATACGGAATAATAGACAGGAATAGGCAGACGAAGGCAGCCCACGCGATGAACAGCCCGTTACCCTCTGACACAGTGATTCCTAGGCCCACTGTTGTGTTGGAGTTGGGCAGCCTGAGGAGGATATTGTTGATCGACTGAGATTTCTTGATAATCACTGTCCAGATAGCTGCCCCGATCAAGAGCAAGAGGCTTCCGGCGATCGAAAATATCGCGGACACGAAGAACGTCCAGTTGTTTTTGGCGATGCCGCTGGGAAGACGGGGAAATGAGAAGGGGTGAAATGGTGAAGGTAGGGGAATACTAACGTTATGAGTGCCAATGCAGCGCAAATAGTACCTAGGAGGAGCATCCAGTAGGCAGCCCTAGAGGATTCTCCAAGATACTTGGAATCGCGAAAGGTCGTTTCTGGGATGAAGGGTCCAGTCAAAATAGAATAATTTGAAGTCATGTCGGCCGTGATAACATCGTATGGGGTGTATCGTTGTCCGGTGGTATGGTTGCTGCATGTGCCGTGCGTGTCGTCGACATAAGCGCAGTATGAGTAAAGGCCAAATTCGTAGATTTCCCGTACGCCCGCCTGCTGTTGGAGGGGAGCGCTAGCGTTGTCGGTATATAGTCCAAACACAGGATTGAGAATAAATGTTTCGAGGGCATCCCTAAGTAAAGGAGAATAGAATGAGCAGATTATCTTGAGGACGTTGGAGTTGGATTGCGTACCCATAACCACTCATGTTGACCTTGACCTTGGTGCCAAGATCGCGTTAGGAATGTGGGCGAACATGAAATGACGTCACGAACCATGGCAATATTGCGAGGAACGGTCGAGGTATTAATTTGTCCGACCTGATAAGAAGGCATCAGAAAGAGAACGGAAGATGTAGAGAGAGCGTACGTGAACGAAGATGAGGAGGAGCATGGAGACGAATCTGTGGGAGCGGAGGGTGAGTTGGAGAGTGCGACGACGAAGAGTTGGGCACCGACGAGAGGAGGGAGGCAAAGCCAACACAGATCTCTCCGCGCATGGTTATTGCGACCTTGGGGGACTTAGAGAAGCGAGGCATGGCATGCCGCCGAGTCGAAGATCGTTTTTATCGCCAAACGCGCGAGGGGAACGTGTTTCTTATGTCAGCAAAACTAATGTTCCCAATGCGTCCCTAGTCCGAAAGCGCTCATCCACCGTCACCCAACCGGCACGTCCTCTCCCTCTCCCGCCATGGCCTCCAGCCCCCCACCGCCTCCCCGTGTACCCGTTGCGCCCGGTCCACGCCCCACAGCCACCCCGGAAAGGCCCGCCGACCCCCGCAGCGCCAAGGATCTCACCATGTCCCAGAGCCGCGTCAAACGCCTCTCGAGTGCAGTCGAGAAGACCGTCGACAGACTCAGCCGGAGCGTCAGCGGAGGCACCAGCTCGACTATATCACCCTCCATGCCGTCACCCAGACGTGTCTTCAGCATAACTAGAAAGTCCCGAACGTCCCAGCTTGCCTCAGATCCTGAAGGTGCGCAGCTTACGCACGATGCTGAGCTCATGTTCACCCAATCTCTAGTCTCTCCATCAACTTCCGATTCTACCCCTACCGCAACGCAGTCCCCGGCAGCAGTAAATTCGCCGAATGAGGACTCTCCTTTTATACGACCACCATCTCCTCTGATACGTCCGTCTCTTTTGGCCTCGTTTCGAGGTGATGGATCGGTACGAGCTCATCTTGCATTCATTGGCTAATCTCATTGTGATCTCGATTAGATGAGGGCCGGAACACAAACCCTCATTCAAGCACTTCAGGCCCTCCCGTGGATGAACAGTGACAACGATGAGGACGGTGGACCCGAACCCAGTACAGAATCGGAGAGTGACGAAGATGAGAGGCCACAAGGTGAGTTGCTTCAACCACCCCTCAATGTGCGCGGGTTTATAGCGAAATCTTAGCAACTCGGCTGTCTTCCTCTATCCACACAATTCACCGCCCTTTAGCGAGATCCCACCGTGCCCCTGTTCCTATCCCATCTAAATCGTCTCTCAGAGAGGATTCTCTGGAAGAAGATATTTTGGAAGACATTACATCTGAAGACGACAACGAGAATGACTTCGAAGAAACGCCCAGGATCCCCGAGTCCGTGCCCACACATCTACAATCTTCTGAACCACCGGTACAGCTCAGGCCATTTCAGGCCATGCGAGAACGGGCGGGAAGTCTAGCTACTATTCGTTTGCATAGACGGACACGCCTTGCACAGAAGCTCAAGGAGGTATATGACCTCGAGGACATCGAGGAAGTTTGGGCAGGCAAGTTTGGTCCCTCATTTCTCCTTTCGCTGTCCTTACCCTCCAAATTGACAGAAATGCCCTGTTGGCTCCTGCGTTCAGTTCGTGAGTCACACACCTGTTTACTCAGCGGACGGCCGTAGCTCATTTTCGGGCTAGTATTGCAGGGATATATGTATCTGACTAATTCGTACTTATGTTTTTTCGCCCATATGCCTTCCCGAGAGGTAAAGTGGTGTACTCTGTTCCAGTGGTATGACAGTTGATTGACAGTTTCTTTTAGGATCAAGTACTGAAGTCCGGTTCGTTGAACAAGAAGGCTCAGCGCACCAAGCGTTGGATCAAACACTGGTTTGTGCTGAAGAATGACGCTCTGTCGTGGTATCAGTCATCCTCAGTAAGAGCACCATTAATATCGCCCCTGGACCAACTGACTCCAAACAGGACCCCTATTTCCCTCACGGCATCGTGGATCTGCGTTACGCTATATCCTGTGACCCATCTGGAGAGAAGGGCTTCCGTTTACGCACTAACACGAAGACTGTCGTCCTTTCGGCGGATTCTGTCCCTAGCAGGGAGGAATGGGTCAAAGCAATCCGTAAAGTCATCTTCAAGGCCCAAAACATGGGCGATAGCGTAAAGGTGCTGATTCACTCGGAGTAGCGCTGTATTTTTATCTGATTTCCGTTTCAGATTGCAATCCCGTATTCAGCTATTGTTGATGTTGAGCGCTCGACGGCAATGGACTTTACAGAGACAATCGAAATTAAAGTCGTTGACAAGGAGGATAACTTCACAGTTGATTCGTACTTCTTTGCTTACTTCCATGATCTTGCCGGTGGGTTGGACCAAATCCGCGACGCCGTTCGGAGTCATCGCAGCCAACCAAAGCCCCTCGAAAGCGGCGCTCCTGCAATTGTGGTGGACACCACCGTCGCTCGGCCTGGACCGGGTACGGATCGCCTTGCAAACGCTGTGACTGAGTCAAGCTCTCCGAAAGCTGTTTCTGGTTTTAGATTGCCGTCTATCTTCCGACCATTCTCAGATTCTGCCTCGACAACCAGTCGTTCCAGCGCACCGACGGTTTCTGAATTAAATTCTGACGATTATACTCACGTTTCGCGGAAACCTGGCTCGTCGTCTTTCATACCTATCACATCGTCGCCCCAGTCCATGTCGCCTGGACTCACTCCGACGAACGAAGCAAGCGATACTTCCTCGAGGCAATCGTCAACGTCGTTGCCATCCCCAGAACACACGTACCCCCCGTCCACTTCCAGTTCGTTCATGTATCCTAATAATTCTTCATTAAGCAGAGACACTAGTTCATGGGTGGTCGGCGTTCCCTCCTGGCTCAAAGGCTCGCGAAGAGTATTCGGCGGATCCACGGCAACCACGGACACATCCACGACATTCACGACAACGCCTGTCAAGGAAGTGTATTCTCCTGCCCTATCTTCGCCCAGCCCTCAGAGTCGCTCAAGTGGTGGGGATTTGGCGTTCAGCGTTCTCGAAACACCAGACATGGCGCCCGATCAAGAGACGACGAAGTTCCGGGCTGCCTTCGCATATGATGAGAAGGAGACGTTGCTTGGATGTGCGTCTTCTTCAAAGCCTAATGAAAGCCGCTGACTGTTCGCAGATTTCCCGGGTTATATCTATCGACTCCTGCCTGTATATGGCAAGCTGTATATTTCTACGAACCATTTCTGTTTCAAGTCCAGCGGACCCTTGGCTGTTCGAACAAGGGTAAGTCTAATTTGACTTTGTCTAGACCACTATCAACCCTTTGAACAGATGACTCTCCCAATCCGTGATATTTTGGCTTCGGAGAAGTCGAAGGCATCTCGCTTTGGCCACTACGGCTTGATCATCATCATCAAAGGCCATGAAGAGCTCTTCTTCGAGTTTAACAGCGAAGACAAACGAGAAGCATTTGTTCATCTCTTGGACCGTCAGATGGAGGATGTGCGGAGACGGTTAGCCTCTGGCGATAATGTCGTTCCTTCGAGTGGAAAGCGAGAGGCGTTGATATTGGAGGAATTTGAGACCACTGCGTCGCTAGGTGGCGACTCAGATCCAGCACTTCCGACTGATGGCATGGCGGACTCAGTACCAGCTGTTATGTTCACCTCTGCATCGTCGACGTTCTTGACGTTCAAGCCGAGGAAGTCACTCCACTTCACATTCTTGACAATTGGATCGCGTGGAGATGTGCAACCGTATATAGCGTTGGCAAAAGGTCTGATGGCGGATGGTCACAGGTGCAAGATTGCGACCCATGGCGAGTTCCAAGAGTGGATTGAATCTGTAAGTTTTCCCCGTTTTTAAATCCCTGAAGCGTCTGAATTGTGCTCTTCAAGCATGGGATCGAATTTGGATACGTTGGCGGTGATCCGGCGGAGCTCATGCGTATATGCATTGAGAATGGAACATTCACCGTTTCTTTTCTCAAGGAAGGGTTAACGAAGGTCTGCGTGAAGACTCCCAGGATACGTACTTTGCATTGACATAAGTTTGGTTAGTTCCGCGGCTGGCTGGACGATCTCCTGAAGACATCATGGGAGGCATGCCAGGGCACCGATGTTCTAATTGAGAGTCCAAGCGCCATGGGAGGTTATCATATAGCTGAAGCTTTGGCAATTCCCTACTTCCGGGCATTCACCATGACCTGGACGAGAACAAGGTATGGCCATGAACGCCCCTTGGCTACTCTCAGACTAAAAATTATCCTCGGTTAGAGCATATCCTCATGCCTTTGCCGTTCCTGACCGCAAGGTATTTTACTATTTTCATACACTATGGCCATCGTCTGACAGCGGCAATTAGATGGGCGGAAGCTACAACTACATGGTGATGTTTCCATGTTGATTGACCTGCTAATATACTAAACTTAATGTTCTCAGTCATACGTCATGTTCGATCAGGTCTTCTGGAGAGCAACTGCAGGGCAAATTAATCGATGGCGACGCAACATCCTACGCCTTGGCCCCACCAGTTTGGACAAGATGGAACCACACAAGATTCCGTTCCTATATAACTTTAGTCCACACGTGGTACCTCCGCCTCTTGACTGGCCAGAATGGATACGAGTGACAGGTCGGTCTCTCAAAATCCAAATAGCTACTTTGATGACCAAACTTTCATACAGGATACTGGACCCTCGAAGACGCAGATGTCAGCGCTAAGAAGTGGGCGCCTCCGTCATCTCTCGTTCAATTCGTGGACAATGCACACAGTATCGGCCACAAGGTCGTTTACATCGGCTTCGGAAGTATCGTAGTGTCAGATCCCAAGGCAATGACGCATTGTGTCGTGGAGGCCGTCCTTCGCAGCGGCGTCCATGCCATCTTGTCCAAAGGATGGTCAGATAGACTTCAGGTCAAGTCTGGAGACGCTTCAGAACCAGAAGAGCCATTACCACCTCAAATATATGCGATCACATCAGTACCTCACGACTGGCTGTTCCGTCGCATTGACGCTGCATGCCACCATGGTGGGGCTGGCACAACAGGTGCTAGTTTGAGAGGTATACCAACTGAATTAGACTATGTATCTCAGGCTAACGCTGTTTATAGCTGGCATTCCTACTATCATTCACCCTTTTTTTGGCGATCAATTTTTCTGGGCCGATCGTGTCGAAGCATTGGGTGTTGGCACCGGTGTCAGGAAACTGACAGTATCAGCTCTATCCGATGCATTGCTGTCAGCTACCAACGACCCAAAGCAGATTGCTCGAGCCAAGATCATTGGGGAGCAAATCCGAGCAGTGAGTGCCTTTTTTTTGTGACCTCTTTTTTTCCTGAATGTTATTCAGGAGGATGGTGTCGCTACTGCCATAGAGTCGATCTACCGAGATATGGATTATGCTCGCTCGTTGATCAAGCAACCGGTACCAGAGGTTGACGGTCAAGATGACGTCATGCGGGAAGATTCGACGATTCGAAAGCACGAGAACGTCTCCCCTGGCTCCTTCTCCAGCACATGTTCAGACCGCGGTGCACCCAGTGAAGATTGGAGTGTCATCTCAGACCAAGAGGATAGACGCTCCTCGGTTGGGTCTCGTTCAAGCGAGAGTTGGTCAGCAAGCAAACGTACGAGCTTTACTGCTGCAGTCTTGTCCGTTTTACCAGATTCCCTTACTTCAGGGTCGCCACAGAGGCGTCAAGTACTGTAACTGCAACTATAGAACAACACTATGTTAATCTTAGATCCTTGTAGCCTATCAACCCAGGGTATTCCATACACCGTTCCTATCTATACATCTCATCTCCATCACTCACTATCCACGTCGTAGTGCTCCCCAAACACTTTCTTGCTAAATTGTCCGAATGTAGTTGTCGAGGAGAGAGATTGATCCGTGTTGGGTTGCATGAAGAGCGCGAAAGATTCCCGTGATATTTTGTCTTCCTGGCAGAAACCACCGACTCGAACGCAGTGGGGAGTGGCAAGTAGCCTTCCATTTGTTGCGATTTCCAAGGCTTCACCCGTCTGGAATGCTAAGCAGTCCGTGGGTATAGCAACTTTAGTGAGTTCACCACCTCGTGTACGTATGTACAGCCCTGAGAGTGGAGAGGGTGCTTTGATGATTTCCGGTTCTCCCGACGCGACATGGCGAAGGAACATGGCCTGGAGAAAAATCGCTTAGATGGAGGAAAGAAATATGATGAAAGAAAATGTTTACAGGACAAAGGCCTGTCAGAAGTGAGTGGTCTAAATGGAACCCACACCAACTGTCAACTGGCTGATCATCTGCTGAACGTGCAGCATCCGAAGAGGGAGGGAAATAATGAAGCAAACGGCCTTTGGTAGTCTGAGAATCGCGAATCATATCCGCAAGGCAAAGGGTTGAGTCCAACAGATGTGCCGAAACTAGACCCATGATGAAGCGCTCAGTACATAGACAGGACGCAAAAACAGGAAGGAGAACGAACCAAAGAGCTGGCAAGCTGTCGCCAGTTCACATCCAACTTTATATACGAATCTATTGTATATTTGCAAGTTTGGATGGTTTGCTTGAAGGGTTTAGGGGTTCGTACCTGGACAGGTTTTTGAACGCGTCTTCAAAGCCCTCGACCCCCTTTTCGTCCTTTTCTGGCCCTAAGTAGAATATGTAGACGAGTTTCAGACAGAGAGCTTCCAGCATACATATATTCCTCCCGTAATATTCGGGGAATCGAAGTTTCTCCTCAGAAGATACCGTGGCGTTTTCGACAATAGGATTCGCATAATACGATCCCTTGAGAGTATCTGAAAGCAAATAAATAAAGCATTGCCCTATGGGATATCTTCCGTTGACCTGACCTGGTTTTCCGTTCATTATTTCCTGACGCCCAAGTGTCAGTACAGACAGAGTAGGCGATGTTAGACGAAGTGTCCGGCCAATACCTTTCCATGAGACCAGCCAAAACTTCAATTGATAAATAAACCAGTGGTCAAGAAGAGGGAATTCGCAAACCTGTATTTGCTGGCTGGGTCACTATATTTTTCACGAGTAGCTTCGCCCAGGTGAGCGAATTTATACGCGTGCTTCAGGAGGCTTTCTCTGTAGGCCGGATACTCAGTCGGTAAGTCGCGAACGATGATTAGACCTAAAGAGCTTGGGTCTGAGCCGAACGCCTTTTCTATAAAAATGCTAGGATGAGATGAACTGAACAACACAGATCTACAAAATACCAATGGCAGGCCCTAGTAACTCCGGCGCGGAGAGCAATGTAGGGTAGGAGATGATAACGGCTCCTTCGGGGGATTGTTCAATCTGCTCTAGCATGTTCGAAAGCACAGTAAAAACTTATTTAAATGTGCTTGCCATGCTAGAACACGTCTACCAGTAGACACGGAGAAGAGAGAGGAAGGGATCAAGATAAAGGGCTGATAAGTGTTCCACATGCACTACAGGTATGACGCCGGCAAGTTGCGGCGGAGTATGAATCGGGGGCCAATGGAACGTGGGTTGTTTGTTGTCAGTTTTCATTCGTTGACTTGTTTTACTTCCTTGCTCAGGTCTTTCTCCATGACTGCCCCAAACGCAGTAGAAGATACAACAGTGCAGCCCGAAAACTGGGGCTCTCAAGATGATCAGGCAATGGGGCCTGCAGCCACCGAACAGCCTGCGCCGGGAGCGTCTATACCTGCCGACGAGCGTACTGCTGGTCAGGAACCCGAACACCCAGAATACCGTCGTGCGCCCAGTGCAGGCGACAATGAAACATTCCGCGAAAAGCAAGTCAAGGTGCTTAGGTTCTTTCTGTCTGTACTTTGCTTGCCCGTTCGGAGCTCCTCCCTGGGTTTGATATCCCTGTGCTGGGCTGCCTTTGTCCTTGCGCTTCTCCACTCTTGATTGTCTTTCCTGTTCTGCGGGAGGCTATTAGACTCTGTGCTCCGAATACTTCTTTTGATTCCTTGTCTCTGCGCTGGTGTTTACTTTCTGCTGTGCAGCCGAATAAAGTCTACATTGGTGGTCTTCCTGAACACACCCGTCAAGAGGACCTACAGAGCTGCTTTGGCAAAATAGGTACCATAATCAACATTGAACTGAAGTATGTTGTTACGTCCTGTTATCGAATCTGTACTTATTCTCCCGACAGGGTTGGCTATGGTTTCGTGGTATGTCGCTTGTATGAGTAGCCCACATTATTTGCCAACGTTCTTCTAGGAATTTGACAGTCGGGAAGCCGCTGAAGAGAGCGTTGCAAAATATCACGAAGGATACTTCATGGGCAACAAGATCCGTGTAGAACTTTCTCATGGTGGTGGCCGAACTGCCAAATATGCTGGAGATCCTGGAGCTTGCTTCAAGTGCGGCCAATTAGGTCATTGGGCAAGGTCTGATCAGCTGCACCCTGGATCCTTTATGCCGAAACTGATGAGTGCATAAGCAGGGAATGCCCAAATAATACTGGGTCGTAAGTTATCCTGGTCGTTCCATGTTTCAAGCACAATAACCTTTTTCTCAGCTCTCATCGCCGTCATCACAACAGCCATGAACCCCCACTGATCGATCGTATTCAGCGAGATCACAATGGCCATCTACCTCGCAATCTACCTCCAAGAGATGATTTTCCTTCGCAGCGTCTCCCTCCCCGGGATAGTAGGTATGACTATCCTCCGCCTCCACCAGTGCGAGACTATCGTCGCCCTCCGTCTCCTCGTGACTATCGTGACTATGGACCTCCTGGCGGTGCTCGTGCTCGTGAATATGATGATTACAGGAGAGGACCACCTCCTGTGGTTGAAAGGGACAGACTCCCTCCTCCATCGGATTACCGAGGGCGATATCCACCTGTATCAGATGCTCCTTACCGTGGTTACGGTGTCCCTCCACCTCCTGTGTATGACCGCTATGATCGAAGGCCTAATGACCGACCCTCGGGTTACCCTCAACCGCCTCCCCCAAGGTCTCGCACTCCACCGAGAGTGCGAGATGATTACGACAGAGGTCCTCGGTAAGTGCAATCTGCAACATCTCTCATATTGTAGTATTAAGTCTCGTCCAGCGACTATCCTGACTATCGTGGACGTCCTGCCACCCCGCCCCGCTACCCTCCCGACTATGGTCGTGTAAACCCAGATTCTCCAGCTGGACGATACCGGTTCGTAGTTGTTGAACTCCCTCTGCATGCTTTATTTTTAGCTGATTTTGGTTAGTCGGCGCTCTGAAAGCCCCCCCTTGAATCGTGCAGCTGCTCCTCCTGCCTATGAACCTTACCCGATGAATGGCTACATCTCTGGCTCTGGTGCTCCCCCATCTGGCCCTCCTCGCGGTGCTAGGGATTATCCTCCGCCTCGTCACAATCGTGATATAATCGAACCCGTCGGTGCTTACAGACGCCCTTAACTTGCTTACTGGAGCTCATTAGTACATCGTCCCTTTCGAGACCGTTGAATAATGTAGTGTCTTGTTTTCTTCTGGGTGTTGCTGCGACGTAGGCATACCGTTAATTTTCTCAAAATCTACCTTGTCCTTTGACAGGAAATATATTTACGCTTTCTTGGCTTCTCTGCGTGTTATCGAAAGTTGTGTTTCCACAACTTTCGACCTTTGACTCTTGGTTCGAGAAGGAAGACAGAAAAATTAGTTACATTGAGTATGGTTCAGTAATAAACTCATTGAAGTATGACTAGATATCAGCTCGCGAGGAACAAAGTATTATGAGCGTCCACCTTTCTTCTTCTTGTTAACCACCTTGAACCCCCACTCAGGTTGGCTGGGCTTCGGCGTTGCCTTCACGACATCTGCTATAGACACGGGCTTGGCTGGAGCTTTAGAACCCGAAGCTCCCTTTGCTCGTAAAGCAGCGTCAGCCTTGCGCTTTGCCACAAACTCAGACGCAAAACGTCTTCCATCTAATGTTGTGCTGTTGGAGTAGATGGTATCGGAGATGATTTCCAGCGTCAATGAATCAGGATCCAGAGGGAAAGACAATAGCATGGATACTATTTCCTCCACTAAATGAAGAATGAGCATATGAAACGCTTGAGAAGCTCGGTGATCCTTACCATTCACTGAGCTATTCAGCCCCTTCAGTGAATCAGACAGCCACTTCAAGAAGTCGTGAGAAGGAGCCTCGAATAATTCCTCTCCCTTAGTTGGAACTGGCCGGGTCTTCAATGCCGGATTGGGAGCTCGCTGGACAGGAGATGCGGTAGCACGAGGCGCTGACGTTGACGCGGCAGTGTTGGCGAAGGACGTCGAGCTTGGAGGAGCAGGAGCAGGAGGCTTAGCAGGAGCCGCTACAGCGGCTGAAGTCTTCCCATTCGGCCCGACTGTGGTCCAAGCACTATTCTGACCAGCAGGGGCCTAGAGAGATTCAAGTTCAGCATATAGGGAAGGGTAATAAGAGAACAGACAAACCTTGGTCGTCGTCTCGGCGTAAGCGCGTTTAGGTGGTGCCGCTGGGGTAGCTGCCTCCTTCGCCGCAGCCTTTTTGCGCTTTTCTTCCTCCTGGATCTCCTTCATCGTCTTCTTCGCAACAGGAGGCTTGGAGGCTGTTGTCCAGACGGGTACAGTGCTGGCCGGGGGTGCCGGAGGAACTGGCGTTTCCCGAATAGTAGCACTGCGAGCGCCTGTTTGCGAAGTGGGCAGGCCCCACGAAGTAGTAAAAGGCTGCGCATCCTCTTTGGCCTCAGTGGAAGAGGCACGAGCAATCCTCTCCTTCTCTCTTTCGGCGGCTTTACGACCTTCCAATTTCTTGGCCTCGGCTTCTTGAATCTCCCGCAAGCTGATGGCCGGGCCTGGCCCTCTCTTCTTCTTCTTCCCTTCCTCTTCGATTGCCCAAGCTGATTTTGGCGGGGCGCCAGCAGCAGCATCTGCGGGGGCTGGCACAGATCTAGCGACAGGGGACGCCTGAGTGCTCTCTTTCGAGGCCTTCGCCGAAGCTGTGGGTGGTTGTGGAACAGACACCTCAGATACAGAGCCAGACTCAGAAGGAGTAGGAATACTCTGCTCTGCTGATTCGATGGAAACTTTTTTGAGTTTGTTTGAGAGCTGCTCCTGCTGTTGATTATGATGGCCAAGGTTCCCGACGGTCAGATTACTGGTGACAGCAGCTTCACCCTGCGGAAGTGCCTCTGCGACAAGTTCCGATGACTGTTGCCCCGTGGGATTGATCTGAGACTATATCGACAAGAGCTTAGTAAGGTGTATAATGGGAATAGGGTAGAGGTAACGCTCACAGCAGTCGCCAGAGGTAGTTGGGAAGTTTCAACAAGCACCGCTTGGTTGACGTGCGACACATCAGCGCTGTTGTTCCACGACGATTGAACAGCTATGCTGGCAGCAGCATTGTGTTGGATCTGAGGAGAATATCCAAAAGCATTCAAGGTTCGGCGTTCTTCACTGAAATCTCTCATGGGCGATGCGTATTGTTGCTGCTCCTGCGGGGCGTGGAAGGAGGTCTGGCCAACGAGATCATACCTAGTGAAGTTCATATCCCCGGATTCAGAACGCTGCACATTGAGGTTATCGTTTGGATAGACCCCTTGGTTGAATGTCCCTTGAAGCGCGTCGTGGCCAAAAGTCGCAAGATGTTGATTTGAAGAAACAGGCTCTCTCAGACCGCCGAATCCGGAAGATGGTGTAATTGAAGTAATTGACCAAGGATCCTGTGAAGTGTTGTATCCGTGGCCGTTCAAGCCTATGCCTCGCTCTGGAATGAAGTTGCCGAAAGAATGACCCTCATCATGACCATATTCGTGCCCCATGCTGCGCCTTTCCAAGTTCGAGCCAGGATCCTGAACAGAGAAGCCTTGCATTCGGTTGACTGCATCACCGCCTGCAAAAAAACCCTTGGAGTCCCTGCCACCAAAGGCCGAAGGATCTGGAGAGGGATTGCCGAACTGCGAAGCGCCGAAGGAAGAGGATGGAGAGTCGGAATGCATCGAGCCACTTGCTAAATATGATTCTAAAGCTGAGGAACGTAGAGTTCGAATGGGTGCCGGTTGGAAAGGTTCGTGGAAAACATTGTCGGGAGACCCATAATTTTGCAACGAAAGATTGCTTTCCAAAGCTTGAGTAGGGACCAGGGCGTTCAACGGTGATAAGAAGATATTCTCGTTCGGTACTCGATTGATCAGTTCTTCGACAGTTGTCCACTGGGTGTCATAACGAGTGCGTTTCATGGGCAAATCCGGCGAGAAATACCCATCGTTGAACCATTTCTGCATCAGATCTGCTCGGAAAGGACCTATACCCGGCGTGAAAAGGCTTACGACGGCAGACTGAAAGTCGCCTTACCTTGAACCTGACCTGTCGGATCCTTATACGACCACTCCACAGCCGCCAAATCAACCAAACCTGGAGGAGGGCCAGCTTCTGCTTGATTTGGTTGGCTATACGCGCTTGTCGTCCCATTCAACGAGAATGCATTTCGATTGTTTGCATTGTTCGCGTTCCCGACATATTGCTGTGGTTCAGCCGATAAAATACGAGGTGAAGACGATGACGGCAAGAATGAGCCATCTGCTTGATGAGTTCGCGAAATGCCAGCAGGTTCGTCTTCTTTTTCCTCAAGTATGCCAGCCTTGGCACCAGGATCAAGTTCCTCCCGAATCTGTCCGTTTGCAGGCTTCATAGACGCCTCTGAAGCACGGCGCCTAGCAACCCATGATTCCCCGCTGTTGAGAACGCCATCGAAGTTGGGAGTGTATCCGACGCGTGTCCGAGGCGAGGCTTCACGAGGCGAAAGGGCAGGACCCTGAAGGGCAGAAAGCGAAGGTTTTCGCGGAATGGTGAGCAATGTGGGGTCTGCGAACTTGTCAGCTTTCAATTGAACACGAAGTATGAGGATCGGAGATATACCTGAGCTGCCACCTGAGCTGTCTCTGCGTTTGATCGCTCCGAAGCGCTCACGTAGAGGGCTGCTAGTAGCGGCAGAATTGCCGTGAGTCAGTCGAGGGCGATCAAGACCCGAAGTGTTGAGAGGTGAAAGGTAATCCGTCGACTGGCTTGGACGTCGACGAAGTTCAGAATTGATTGGCCCTGCGAAAAGCTGCATCTGTGTGAGCGGATACACCACGCGTAAACGACAACAACGAACTTTCTTCTCTACCTCAGTCATGTCACGCAAGCTGACAGGTTCGGCTCCAGCCTCGCGCACAACCCCCTCCCAGCGTTCCACCTCCAAGCCGAGACCTCCCTTGCCACCCCCTTCCTGGTAGATTTTGAGTAGATCTTCTTTGGAATACCGGAAGGGGTGGGCTTCATCAGCTGTATCAGACGGGGCGGGGGGTGTCGCGGAAACAAGGGCAGAATAGGTCGACAGACCTGAATTGGCGGTATTAGAAGGCGGCGGAGACGGCGGCGGCTGGGACTTTGGGAGAGGTTGGTGCTTGGTGCGCATCCACTCAGGACCGAAGTGCATAGTAGTAGTCGACATTTTGAGCAGAGGGATGCTTGTGTGATGCTTGTATTGGAAACAGGCGCTGTGCTTTCTTGCAAAATTGGAGGAAAATCTCGAGGCAGTGGCACAAAACACCCTTCACACGCACATCGTGGGAATCTCTTCTTTAGGGCAAGTTACATAACTACTCTACACTCATCTAGTTCATCTTCACCCGCCACACAGACGTTGGAAGTCCTGAAAACCTCGGTCGGTCAGTGCAGCTTGTACAGCAGAGTTGCGCACACGTACTCTGCAACTTGCGCGCGGTCGGAATGATGAACGCCACCAGGAATATCAAGCCGAAGGCCAGACAAATGATCGTAACGGTATAGTAGCCATCGGTGTGAGTGATGCATTTCCCTCCAATATCCTTGCAGGCGGCTTTGCCGTGGTCTGAGACACACTCTGTAGCTGCTTGGAATTGTTAGAGAGCTAGACACAACAAGACAGGCATGACACTTGCCTTTGATATGGACAGCTGCCTGTGGTACCTCACAGGTCGCGACACTGAAAAGATCGATCCCTGTTCACCGTTAACAAAGCATGAAAACGGAGGAAACCGATCGCTTCTACCTTTCAGAACAAACCACTTGGGCCAAGTACCTCCCATATTTGTGAAAGTATTGAGGAGCTAGAAAAGCTACAGTATTGTGTGAACACAGCCATGGGCTACACGTACTGTCATGTACGTTCCTCCAATAAGGGGATCCGACACACGAGTGTGGAACGCAGAAATTCCAACAAATTGAACAGTTCTTGCAAGAAATAGTGTCAGCAAGCTGCGGTTGAGGCCCAGATAAAAACACGAACGAAGCAAAGGAGGAAAGCACAGTGTGGATAATTAACAGGACGAAGAAACTCATCGGAATCGGAGGCTTCGGGAAGAAGTACACAATGAATGCTGCAATGAGAGCAAAGACAAGCCTAGGCCAGAATGCATAGATCCATGGACGAAGGGGGCGGTCTCCTCTTGACCATTTGGCAGCAAGCCACCCTCCCATTATCTGGAAGGGGAAGTCGATGAGGACAACAATGGCCAGATCTTCACGCTTAAAGCCCTTTTCAACAAGCTTGAGGCCAGTCGCTGCGTCGTTGGCAGCGAAGCCGACTTTTGCGAACAAGTGGACGACGACAAGTAGTTGCACATCTGAATGACTTCATGAGCACGAGACTCCAAGAAGGGAGTTTGACCTACGTCTGAGCTGGCAGATGGTCCATATAGTCTTATAAACGCCTTTGATGCTCATGTCGGCATCGTTGGCGGGCTCTTTATCCTATTAATAAAAGACATAAGCGCTATTCAAGCCGACATTCATGATTCACACCGCGAACCTCCTTCTTGAAAATAATAAGCCATAACGTAACCACGAAGCACACGATGCTCCAAAACCGCAAGTAGCCAGCTAGCGTCAAATGAGGAACGCCCCATTTCGCACTTTGAAACAGCGTCAGGAAAATAATAAAATAACAGCAAAATGCAAGTGCCTACTCACGCAAAAGCCTCGCTATTGAATGCCAAAAATACCGTAAAGGAAGCAAAGAAACCCGTGTTGAGGCCAATCGTCTGGCATGTAGAAGCATACGACAGGCAATCATGCGAAAGAAGAGTCAAAGCCCAGCCTGAGCTCGGTGAGAAAATGGAAATATGGGAGAGTAGAGATTGTCATATTACCATCGACAGCGATATCTATCGGCAAAATTAGCTACTGCAGTCTACAGTCGCGTATTTACTTACCTTGAGTGGCGGAGAATGTCACAAGCATAGTAAAAACGGTGGTCAATTCAATTACATTGTGGGCGGGCTGTAGATGTGAGGATGAGAAGTAATCGAGAAAGAAATTCAAGAATGACCGACGTCTTCCATCAATCTCTTGACGTTGAAGGAAATATACATCATCAGAGAACCAACAATTATTTGCATTGGTACAATCCATGACTTCCGACGTCCAAATGACTTGAAGAAAATGGAATCGACAATGGGCGACCATAGCAGCTTCAGAGAATATGGATAGCTAGACAGGGCAAATGTCGCAAGCTGTGAATAGGACAAGTGCTCCTTCAGAAGGAAGGGGACAGATCCTAAATATTGTGGAGGGAGATTAGAGGGACACCTCTAAGAGCTTACGACGCAGATTATACCTAGGGCCAGTCCCAGCTAACAAGAGAAGTTCATCAACGTGCGCGACAGGGGATGTTGTGAAAAAGCATACCGGGATGCCTTGCAGAAGGTCTGTCGCAGTGTGAGTTAGGATGGGACCTCATACAAGCTGTCACTTACATAAAACACACAGTAGGACCATTCCCCTCTTATCTTTCGCAGATATGGCAGGTTTCATGTCGTGTTCTGCCTCGGAGATTGAGGATTCATCGTCGGGGAAGTTACGGGCAGAACGGTTACGTTCCTCCTCGTTGAGAAGAGTCAGCTCGACGTCGTCTTCATCGTCGCGCATATTATTGGGGCGGGGCGTTTTTGGTGTGCGAGGAGATATGTGGATACTATTCAGCGAGGAGGTCACGGCCATAGGTTCCTTCGGGGTGCGAGCAGACCTCATCGCCTGCTTGAAGTTCGAGTGGTGCTACTAGTTCCTGTGTTGGTCGTTGCCTGGGTATTGGAATTAAAAGGCTGTACTGGCATAAGCTCCGGTCGAGTCTTGTGGGCGCTAGGATGCGAATTGAAGAAACAAAGCAAAAGAATGGCAGTCGCGTCCTTGCCAAATGACACGTCGAGCGAGGGGAGCGTTGGTCCACGTGGAGAGTGCAGTGACACAGCCACCTATGTATCTTTCCAATTGATGAGGCTACGCCGCTACGGCTATGGCTTCTTTCTGAAGCACTGAAACGCGATGATGTTTCCAGGATGTGAGGATGCTGGCAGGCAGCAAACTCGTACACCCCTCCGATACTCCACCTCTTACTGACCACTCACCAGGCATCTCCTTCGCCGAGAGCGTCTGGCCGCAATGGCATCTTTCCGCTTTTTCCGTAAAGCTCTAGGACAAGCTTTCGAAATGCATTCAGTTAGCAAATCTTTGGGAGTGGGTTCGTGACTACTGGCAACACGCTGCAGCTCGCGCAAAAGCTCCGTGTGCTTCTTCGGGCAAAGATATTTTCACTGGACTTCGTCTCCTTCTGCTCCTGATCTTTGTGGAGGGTTTCCGGGCCGTTGCAAAGATCAGCAGTGGGTACTAACCCGCCTTCCTGAAGACCGCTTTCTTATTGGCACTCATTCAACTGGCCTCGTGCAGTGACGCTGCAAGGTGCAAGGCCTTCGTCAGCCTTTCGTGGAATAAGTTCTTCCATTGCGATCCGCTGATCGACACACCTGATGACTGGCAATATTTTCCGTCTTCACCACACACATTTCTTCCGGAATCCAGCCGCCTACATGAAGCTCTTCTCCATGCTGGCCTCCTTCTTACGGACCTCAAATGACCTTGGCGAGACACTTCTTAGCTACTATAAATTGGGTCCAAAGCATCCTCCTCTTTTCCCTCGCCCCCTTCGCAAAGAACTGTAGTACCATGGGTCTCACTAGATGTCTCTCTTTTCTTCTCGCTTTAGCCTTGACTCGAGCTGCAGTCATCGTCCCAGGAGCAACATGGACAGATACTAGTGGGAACGTGATTCAAGCTCATGGAGGCGGCTTCCTCAAGGTCGTTCTTCCCTCATCGCTCCCCTATGAACATTATTCATGCGAACTCGTACTCATAGGTCGACTCGACGTACTACTGGTTCGGCGAAGACAAGGCCCACAACAGTGGTCTCTTCAGAGCCGTTTCCTGCTACTCGGTGATTTCAACTTCTACCAGGCTTTACCTGTATTGCTCAACACCGCGATCAGTCTACCGATATGACTACTTGGACTCGCCACAATGATGCCTTGACGCCCGTGGCTGGCACAACGATATCTACCTCCAATATCGTCGAACGTCCCAAAGGTTCGTACATGTCAATCTTCGCAGCCCATCAAGAGAGCGCTCATACCTTGTATCATAAAGTTATATTCAACAGAGCTGTAATATTTTCTCTCCTTCCGAATTCTCTCATGATTGAGGTATGGTCACAGACCTCGGAATATGTTATGTGGTTCCATTCCGATTCGTCCAAGTGGGTTCATATTTCCGCCTTACCCGCCCTTGCGTTGAGGAAATCATCCCAGTTATGGAGCTGCCCAAGTTGGTGTTGCGACGTCTCGGACGCCTTGTGGACCGTATACATTCAAGTCCAGCTTCAGGCCCCTGGGCGCTGAGTCTCGAGACATGGGTATATACCAGGATGGTAAGAATCGTTTTCTAGACAACGCGGTTGTTCTCATTCGAACCACTCTTGATCTATAGATGACGGTGAGTCTGGTGCTGACGAGCTCAAATGACACTCTGGATGTGACATCTACTGCCATATTAGCCGCTGGGACATCTTACCTCCTCTATGCTTCCGACAACAACCAGAACTTCAAGATATCCAGATTGGACGCCAATTATTACAACGTAACTACGCAAATAGCCGTCATTCCAGGTTGACCCTTTTTTTATGATCGCAAAGGCTGCTCTCACCTTCTCCTTTGATTTGATTAGGGTCCACCTTGGAGTCGCCAGGGATCATAAAGCGCAATGGAGTGTGTTGTGATCTCCCACATGCTGCTCTTCAGACGACTGAAAATGTTTCCAGGTGTATCATCTCTTTGCGTCCCACACGACTGGTTGGAACCCAAATCCGAACAAGGTCCTCACCGCAAACGTATGTCCTCCGTTCTTATCTCTCTCCTTTTTCATCGCGGTGACGGTTCACAGTCTCTGTCGGGGCCTTGGTCCTCTGAATCCGACATCGCGCCTCCTGCAACCAGGACCTACTTCTCCCAGAATACGTACAACATGCTAATCAGTTCGAATCTGGCCATTTACATGGGCGATCGATGGCGACCCTCTCTTCTGGGCAGTAGCCGATACGTCTGGTATCCGCTCAGCTGGAGCTCGGGAAGACCACAAATCGTGCCTGCTGACGTCTGGACTCTCAATCTCGCGGCGGGCACCTATACCGCGGCGACAGGAACAACCTACGAAGCGGAAAATGGTGTCTTGTCTGGTCCTGCTAGGAGGCTGTCGAGCTCATCCTTCTCCGGCGGTGTGGCGATCGGGTATTTGGGTACGATTTCTTTCTGAATTACCTATGGAACCACGGGAGTATAATCTGTCATTTCGCAGGGAATGGTGGATCTTTGACAATAAACAACGTGCAGGGAATCGGAGGAGCACAGTGGATCTCTCTTTATTATGCAAATGGTAGGGACCACCTAATCTTTGCTCCGCATCTGGTTGACTACGTTTTTTCTTATTTAAGGGGATTCTACCTGGAGAAATACCACCGTCAGGTCGGAGGTAGTTCTCTCGCGCACAACTTAGTAATACTTACTTTCTTGGTCAGCGTTAACGGCGGTGCGAGTGTTTTGGTAGACCAACCGAACACTGGTGGCGGAGGTGTCGTCCTGTCTGTTCCCGTCAAACTTAGCTTGAGAAGTGGGACAAATTCTATCACCTTCTCTGCCAACCAAGCCAGTACGTCCTCTTTATCATTCGTGTTCTTCCCTGCTCTTGTGCCAACCCACCCCACAGATTATGCAGCAGATCTGGACAAAATCATTGTTTACTCAGCGACTTAAATGCTACGTACGCAGATCATAGCAAAGTGGAATAGATTGCGGTATTTCTATGCCCATAGCAATTGTCCAAAGCATATGTACATCCTGTCATAAATCTAAGTCAGTCCTCTATCAGCGTGGCTCTATACAGACATTGAGACTTGAACATTAAAAGTATGGTGTCTAAGAAAAATCCAGTAGTGTTACTATCCACGTCTATTCCAGGCTTTCTTGAGTTGCTGTAGGTTTGTTAGCTTGGCTCGAAACTACAGAGGAGAAGCAGACCGACCTCATAGAATACGAACATGAGGATAGTGTTAGGGCCCAGTCGCACAAATGCAGGTGTCCATCCCTTGAACAAAAATCGCACACCTTCTTCTCTCAGGGAGCGACTGAAGACTTGTGTGAAAGAGGTGTCGCAGGACTAGGGAGAAGAAATTCGGCTTTACGTTTGAATCGAATTGACCAATGAGAAAACCTACCGCGGCCATGAGACGCGATCGGAGGACGTCTGCAGGAGAGCATACCGCTGGGAAAATAATTGGCTATCTTTCACATCAAAGATAGAGCAGGCAGTGCTTACTCGTTGCGAACAGTCCAGCAGCGCAACTGGAAACCAAGTGAAGCGGTAAGTCATCCCGGAATTGGTAGTCAACAATAGGGACGGGTTTTGCAAGTAAAGTAGTCTTGAAGAAATCATAACTAAGAGAATGAGATCAGTGGAGCGAGAGAAACAGATGTACAAATTACATACGATCCTACTTGGGATGCCTGGAGATGGGAATGAGTGAGGCTCCGGTGAGAAGATCAGAAAACCGTCACGGACATTCATCAATACTGCTCGGAACTGAGCATAGTTGTAAGCATGTCATGCGCGTCTTTGTGAGCAACATACTGTGTTGGTTCCAAGCCCTCGTGAAAGACCCTGGAGGCCTTCTTCCCGTATCAACGCAACAAGACCGGAAACAGCATTAGAGTAATTGTACCGATTCTTCGGGGGTCTGACCATGTCACTCGTCATGCGGACCAGAAGGATGTCTTGAGCACGACTCAGTAAGCTAACACAAAGAAGGAGCAACTCGCGCACCTGCTGGATTCCCGGCCACCCCTCCTAGACCTCCAGCCACACAGGCAGCAATGAGCAGTCGAAAGGTTGAAGGCTTTCCGTCCCGCGACAGATGAGCCTTCATCTTTTCATAGGCTCCAAGGCGCACGAGAGAATAGGACATCTGACGCATTAGGGAAGCAGTCAACCCTGCGTACAGGCTTTGAACCCCTGACCGCGAGATTGACGTCCGAATGACGGACACAGTCGACGGACGCTTTGCCCCAGGTGTGATCTCTAGTGTTTGCATGCGGCTGTACGCGAGATAAGCAGACGGTTGGCAGAGTTTTGCCTTTCGGGACGAACACTTTAGTGACATCTAGAGGGTGTGTGCACGCTGCAGCCACTGGAAAGTCGAAGGAGTCAAAACTCGAGGCGTTGTGTGTCGCATATAGCTGTGCTTACTGGAGGCACCCACACCTACGTGCACGTAGGAAAATCAACCATCGGCGGACACCAATCAAGCAGATATGTACCTCCGAGCCTGCAGAAATGAGCCAGACAAAGGAACAAACGATTGGACGTTGCTCACCAGAACGGATAACTAGAAGACATTGGGTCGAGGTGAGGGGTACGTGGGTGGAAGGGGGTCTAGAAATCCAACGGGATAATAGTCCAGCTATATATAGCCCGCAGACCTGCAGTCACTCGTATGACTGAAATGCCGGTAACGCGCCGGTTGAGCGTTGCGTGGTTGGCGTCTTTCCGACTCTTGAAATCGCATCAATGCCACGGAAGCCATGGTTCGGCTATGTTCGGCTCTGTGTACCGGTCTGCTAGAGCCCTCAGGCCTCAGGGTCTGCTTGAGCGGGCATGCCATCGGATAAGACGAAGACGTTCGATGAGGCGCAAAGTACATAGGTGCGCGATCTGTCAACGCGGAAAGCCCAAGTCGCGTCAAGACACGCCGGAATGGTCTCGTGTTCAACGTATGTGGCTAAGTACCTCCACCGAAAGAAATCCAAGTTTCGTAGGTTGCATAATTACACGAGAATTATCGAAGGGGGAAGATATCGATGGGTGCTCGCAACCTCATCTGTGTAGAAGGTCATACATACTTAGTTGCCTGCACAAAGCAGGGTCAATGTGGGTCCGTGCGAGATGGCTGTCCTTGTTTGGTTCTCCGGTGGGAGCCAATTAAAGGCAGAGTTGGCTGGTGGCCTGTTCTTGACCATTCATCCACTCTCCTCTTTGTACAACTTTCCTCTTTTTCCTTGCCCGAACCTTCGAATCATGAGCGGACACGACAATGAAGAGCTTATCGACTACGAGGACGAGCACGACGTCCCCAACGTCGGCACGGCGTCGAATGGGGGTGTAACGGCTGCTGGTGACGCGGATGGCAAAGACAAGAAAAACTTTTCAGGCATCCATTCAACTGGTTTTCGGTTAGCGAGCATAGCATATATAGCGTTTTCTTTCGTCTAACGCGTGTTATGGCAGAGATTTTCTCTTGAAAGCGGAGTTGCTGCGCGCCATCTCCGATCTTGGTTTCGAGCACCCTTCAGAAGGTATATTTATGAGTGTCCTGATTTTACGACCCAAGATCTGAGTTTCTCTATTCCAGTCCAGCAAGAGTGTATTCCTCAGGCTGTCCTGGGTATGGATGTGCTCTGCCAAGCGAAATCTGGTCATGGAAAGACTGCTGTCTTTGTCCTTGCCACTTTGCAACAGCTCGAGCCTGTCAACGGCGAAGTATCAGTTTTGGTACTTTGCCATACTCGCGAACTGGCGTTCCAGATCAAAAACGAATACACTCGATTTGCCAAGTACATGCCGGATGTGCGAGTCAGCACATTCTACGGCGGTACTCCTGTGACGAAGGATGCTGAAATACTGCGCGACAAAACCAAATGCCCGCATATCATTGTCGCCACGCCTGGTCGCTTGAACGCCCTGACAAGAGACAAGGTCCTCGATGCGAAGAACGTGAAACATTTCGTTTTGGACGAATGCGATAAAATGCTGGAACAGCTCGGTTAGTCGAATTTGGCGCTCACACCTCCATCGTCGTATCGTTTCTCTTCGTCTCCACCCGAACCGCATCGACGAGTCGTTGTGGCCTAATTGCGTTCTCGCTTCACATGTACACTGGTGGATCGTGTTCGACGGGGCAAGGATCTCGATAGTACGAAGTCCCAAGCGACGATCCTCTTCTCGAGGCCTCAAGCTTCAACATCTGGGGAATCCTTACCTGGTCAACGTGGCTCGACTGTCTAGTGTATTATTTCTTCTTCGTGTCGCCTCTTCTATTTCTGCTGCCGCGTATTTCTTCGACCATCTTATCTAATCCGGACACGTCCACTAGACATGCGCCGCGACGTGCAGGAAATTTTCCGAGCGACACCCCACCACAAGCAAGTTATGATGTTCAGCGCGACTTTGGCGAAGGATATCAGGACTACGTGCAAGAAGTTCATGGCAAACGTAGGCTCCCATCTTTGTATAGCCGAGCTTCATTTGTTGAATGGGTTTTCTAGCCGCTCGAAATTTTCGTTGACGACGAGACCAAGTTAACCCTCCATGGCTTACAACAGCATTATGTTAAACTTGAAGAAGCTGGAAAAAACAGGAAGCTCAACGAGTTACTAGATTCCCTGGAATTCAATCAAGTTCGTCATTTATTTTTATATCTGTACAACCGTCTCATGCGTTGTTACGAAGGTCGTCATTTTCGTAAAGTCCGTTGCTCGTGCAATCGAATTGGATAAACTTCTTGTTTCTTGCAATTTTCCAAGTATTGCGATTCATTCGGGTCTTCAGCAAGAGGAACGGTATGTTTCCGCCTCGTTTCTTGTCATTCGATCAGGAACTAATACCTCCTATAGTATCAGTCGTTACACCGCTTTCAAGGCTTTCGAGAAGCGCATTTTGGTCGCTACTGATATTTTCGGTCGTGGTATCGACGTCGAGCGCGTAAATATCGTTATTAACTACGATTGTCCTCCTGATGCAGACAGTTATTTGCATCGTGTTGGGTATGTAGGACCTTAGTATATCTGGGGATGACTATACTCATTTCACTGCTAGGCGTGCTGGACGTTTCGGGACCAAGGGCCTCGCAATTACTTTCGTTTCGTCGGAGAATGACCAGCAGGTCATGGCGGCAATTCAATCTCGATTCGAAGTAGCAGTTCCTGAGCTGCCCGACAAGGTTGACCCCGCTAGCTACAGTAAGTCATTTCTTGTGTTCCTCCGCTAGCTGGTGCTGACGTGGACTAGTGACGTCGTAATGGCAACACTCGTGACAGTACTCCTGCCCTCGTTCCACGTATCTCCAAGACTGTATCGCGTCTTTAGTTTTTGTGTAGCATTGAAATACTTTTGGAGTTTGGAGTTGTAATTGAGTCTTTAACCGTGGTCTGGCCTCGCAATTTGGCGCGCATAAGGTAGTGCACGATGCTCCAACGTCACGTGAAAAAGCGTGACACCCCCCCCCTCAATTTCATGAAAATCTTAATGGCATCGACAGGAAGGGGAAATCGACAAATTGGTCCGCAAGGTGACCTGAGGAATGATATTATCTAAGTCGCCCTACGGCTGGATTTTTTAATTTTGCCTTCTACGAGGTGCCATTAGGGAAAAATACACGGTTTCTCCCCTACTTCGACGCGTCGACGCGTCCTACCACATGTCTGTCAAGCCTGACGCGAGCACAAAGGTTAGGAGAACTTAGAATTAAGATAATAATCCAATACAGATTGTGTCGGTTGACTGAAAATGCAGCTGATGTCCCCTGGAGGAGATGGGAGGGAGGACGCGCACGACGCACGACGTGATCTTCGATGCCATGACATATTTTTCTTGTCTTTTTTTGTGTCTTTTGTTCACTTTTTGTTGGTGAAAGGCTCAAAACCCCTGAACATTGTGGGTTTCCAGTGTTCTCCCCAGCGAAGGCAAGTAGGGCCTGCTACGGCATCGTCCATCTCATCCTAGGCGTTTACTCACTCGGGGTTGCAATTTTCGCCCAGATTTAACTCGACAGAGGCTCCAAAATAAATAAAATACTGTACTCGGGGTGGCATTGGAAACGAGACGCTCTGCGATGCTGTTCAAGACCCCCTCAACTGGAATGCGGCGATCTGCGACGGTCGAAGATGGAGATGTCACAGGTGGTCACACTTCACGTGACGCTGGAGGATCGTGCATGAGCCCTACCATCCCTTTCCAGCTGTTTGCGGATCCGGGGTGTTTGCGTTTTCGGTTTTGGGCTCCACTCATTCGTTGTATCATCCTGAAAGAAATCCAATAAATCTGTAATGCTTATATTAAGAGGCTCACCTACTTTTTGAAGGGAAAGCTTGGAGTCTCGTTCCAAAATCGAAGATATGAGTTTTTGATGACACCAAAATAGGGCAGTGTAACTGAATGTCGACTGTGATGGCAGCACCTCAAGCTTGCCTGAAATTTTAAAAACTTCATATTTCTGTAAAATAGCAGCATACAAACCACCATTAAAACTTTCAGAGGTAGAGCTGCCGACCTTCCGAAGATAATTGACAATTGGTAGAAATGGGCATTTGAAGGGTGACATGTTGTGATTAATTCAATCTCCGCCTGCACGGCAGTGCGCAAGCAGAACAAACCGTACGTGAACAGAGACCGTCTGATCCCTCGAATCCTCCTAATCTACGTGATATAATGCAAAGCGAACCTCCAGAAGAAACCACGAGACGACTATGATGACTTCGACGTCCTCTTCCGGAGTCAGGCGTGTGTGGACGTCAATAATGGCGCAACCCTCATCATTACTACCAATGAGCATTTAAAACACTGATTCTCCTCAACAAGTGAAACAGCTTGCTCAAAAACATCAATTCATTGCCTTGCGACAAGCATTCCTGACTCGACACTCGTCATGAGCTCTCTTGTGCCTGCGAAGCTTGGATGCCGATTTGCCGATGTCGACTATAAGGTGTGACATACGTGATGTTTCCCGCAAACTCCCAGAATTCATGATTCTACACAGGGTCAGAGTTCACATAACAACTCCAGCTTTATTTTAATGTTATCCAAAGGAAGTTCTCAATAAAATTTGCATAAAGGACCATGTTATATTGAGACAGATATCTTGAAGTTACGCTTACTTTGGACCCTTACCTGTAATTTATTCAAATAAAACCTTTGTTATTTGCCACTGAACTACAAAGAAGTAATTCAAAGAAATTTCTTTATAATTTCTGGATAATCCTTCCGGATTTATTTGATCCCTGACCTTGTGCTACGTGATCGGGAAGCATCCGCTGGTCTCAATCCCCAAACATTTTTACATCCTTCAGTAGCCAAGACAAAAGACTCCGCTCCCAGCAAGTTTGATACGTATCTATCAATCGAAAAACCCTCAAACAGCTGGAAAGGGATAGTACCTTAAGGGTCGCCGATGATGTCATTAGTTGTTCGTCACAAGAATCATAGTCACGGGTCCTGTTTGAGAGCATGATCGGCTGGCTTGGCTAAATCTACCCGTTCGTGAGCCCTTTCCCTTGCGAATCCCATTCAACACCAGCGCCTTCGTGCGGTGACCTGCATCGCCCCTGCAGGTTAAAATCGTATACCCGACAGCTAGATATGAAGAAAAAATTTGGCCAACCCTCGTTTCCGACACTCTACTTCAGAGATGGTGTGCTTTCAATACCGGGATATACCTTCGAAAAGGTGTGTGGGTCACGAAACTCTGCATTCTCTTTCTTGACGTAGTCCAGGGTGTGCCTTGGCAAGATACAGGGAGCATGACAATTCTGGCAGAGGGGAGCAGTTTGAAAGATGGTTCCAGTGTCCTCGCGAAAATCGCACCTGCACAATCCAACGGTTCGATGTGCCTCGAGAGGGAGGCCCACATGTACGTTATAGGCATGCATTCACTTTCCTTTACTGATACAACCATTTTATAGTCTAGGTTCTATGTCAGGATCGATGCAAGGTTCTAGTACCACCCTTCGGATGATTGACTACTTCAAAATACCCCGCGAAAGCGGAGATTGCGTTGTACTCCTCCTCGTCCACCCCGGTCTCAATCTTCTTGGACGGTACTTGCCTCCTTCCAAAGTGAATGACCTTCTTCTCGCCGATGTCTCTCGTGCGAGACCAACACCGTCCCATAACGATATCTATATGATGGGAATCGAGGAGCCTAGCCTGACAGAAGAAATGGAAGCTTTCGATATCATGGATCTGGCATCTTTTCTTGAGTGTGTATCTTTTCTTCTGTCGGTTTGCCGGTTGATAATAGGCCTCTTCCTAGATTTGCAATCCAGTCGACACAATGCCTAGAGGTTCTGCACAAGTAGCACATTCTACCACTGTTTTAGAATGCTTCACTGACGATGTCTCCAGAGCAGGTGTAGTACATCGAGAAGGTGCGTTCAATATTGCCTTTGCCACGGTGTTTTGACCAACCACATACAAAACAGTACGTGCCAATGCTTTCCACCTGAACTCCCATTCCGGCTTCGTTCGACTCGTTCACTTTGGGAATCGTGCCATCTCGCTGGAGAATTTTGGCTCCCCCTCGTCCCTTGTTCTTCGTGCCTACGAAGAAGCCGAGAAGCTCAAAATCAAGGAAGCCCTATGCTATTTGGCACCTGAGCAAACGGGAAGCATTGAAACTATGACCCAGGACCATAGGACAGACCTTTACTCCCTTGGTATCTTGTTTTGGACGTTACTAGTGGGTCGTGGTCAAATGCCCTTTGAAGGAGGTGCCTTGGAGTTGCTTCATTCCATCGTGCAGAAACGTCCAATGCCCGTGCACGAAGTGAGACGGGACGTACCTCAAGTATTGGCAAATATAATTGACAAGGTATATGTGATAAGGGCATTTTCAAGCAAGACTTACTTACGCTATTGGCAGCTTTTGTCGAAGAACCCTGATTTGAGATATCAGAGCGCCCATGGTTTGAAGACGGACTTGATCGAGTGCCAACGTCGTCTTTTAGCAACAGTTTCTTCCGCGTCAGATGATTCGACGGAGGTAATTTTTTGTGCTATAAAGAACGTGCTAGTCTGACCCGGTTTTGGCAGCTAATTCCTCCTTTCGAAATTGCCCTGGAAGATAGATTCATGGTTAGTGTATCCCTCACAGACATAATAAGATTAGCAGACCTTAGTTTCCCCCGTTCAATTAGGAATTCACCATGCCTATAGCTTTAGTATGTCTCCTCTTAGTCCGCGCGGTGCAGTTTCTAACAGGCGTTAGTTCGGGCGAGAGAAGGAGTTAGAGCTGATTCGCAACGTCAGTAAGTTGAGGATTCGCTGTTTTCAGGGCCGAACGGTTGACTCTCGAAGTTCGCAATGTGTCTACGAGTTTCTCGAGGCACTTCTCCGCCAGTCAAGGCTACATTCCTTTATCTACGAGTGGCTCTCAGAGCATGAACCAGGACGATTTTACCGAATCGCTGTCCTCTCGAAGCGAATCCCCCCACAATACCTCCATGGGTGAATCAAGCCCTAAAGTGACTGGCTCTCCGGATTCACCGACACACGACCACTCGTCTCTTTCTTTCAGCCCGTCTATCCACTCCGGGGATGGGCTCCGTAGAGTCATGCTACGAAGTCGGAGCCGTATCTCACGTACACAAGCTGTTCTCGTCGTTGGACCTGCTGGGTATGTCCGTTCTCCGCATTTGCCTTCTTCTCCTCTCATCGCGGGGCAGAATAGGAAAGAGCTCGATGGTCCTCGTAAACCAAGCAAAATGGCGATGTATGTTACCATTTGGCTTCTCCTGCTGATAGCCTGCTGATTCTTTATGGACGAATAGCGCATGGCCTTTGGGGCCAAGCTAAATTCCAGAACGCTGACTCCGCGCCATTTGCAGCACTGGTGCGTTTTCGTACCCACAATCGAATCTTTTACTGAATGATCGCCTCCAGCTTGGCTGTTTATCAGCAGTTTTGCGACAGCTGATGGTTTTTCACACGGACCTTCACCGTTTCGTCACTGCTCTGCGCGATCGCCTAGGTCCTCAACTTCAGAATGTGCCACTCCTTTACCAGGGCACTCCTGAGCTCAGAGATGTCTTGGCTCTATTTGACATACACTTGGCAACACCCCAGGAAGCTTTGAATTCGCGTGAACTTAGGGCAAGGTTTCAGTCTCTGGTTGAAAACGTCTTCGCTGTGATTGCGGAAACGCGGCTTTTCGCTTTGTTTCTTGACGATCTCCATGAAGCCGACGATTCGTTGAGTTAAGCTGTCTCTTAGCCTTGCGATCGTGCCCTGATGCTCAGCCCTAGCACGTTGGATCTCGTGTCAACATTAGTCAATTCGAGAACCCGCATGGTTGGTCTAGGTTTACTACCTTACATGTCCGCTACACTGAGATGCACTTACAGCTTATATTCGCTACGCTGCGTTCAGACAAACAGTAGGATCCACGTTTTCTGTTGCAGGCCTAGGCTTATTCAACATTAGTAACGTCGTGCAACGGGTTAAAGATATGTTCAAGAGCCGTTCCCAACCCACCTGGATTACTGTTGAACCGTTGTCCTTCCAAGCCATAGGATCTCTAGTGTCCAAGACCTTACATCGCGCTAAAGAAGAATGTGTACCTTTGTCTCGATTTGTGCATATGGCGTCGTCAGGAAATGCCTTCTCCGCGAGGAACATTCTAACAACCCTTCAACGGCAAGGACATGTACGCCATTTGCTTCGACTTTCGGCTCAGACCTGACAAGAAGCTAGATCACCTTTAACTGGGAACGCAATCATTGGGTGTGCGTTACCTCGTCCTAGATCTGATGATTTTTTATGATTATCACTCACAGGTACAATATGCCCGCAATTCAAGGGAGCCTTGGAGACCAGAAGTCGTCGGACCCGACTGATCTTTCATTTCTTATCACCCACATGAGAGAACTTCCCGAGGAGGCCCATCAGTATCTTGTATGGGCTGCTCTATTCGGAGAAACGTAAGAACTCCTGAAGTTTTCCACAAATTTGCTGACTTCCAGCGGAAATGTGCCAGGTTCAAAGTGACGGAAGTCAATCTAATGATGGACTGGGAAGACTCGAGCGGTAGCAGCGGGAGCGAAGACGAACTCGATGATATGTGGCATGTGCACAAGGCTGTATCCAACCTGCGTGAAACAGGTTCTGCAAACACCCATAGGTCGATGCGTGGTCTGCAGGTCGCCTTGACGGAGGGTTGGCTCATCACTAGAGCAAGGGATATGTGCAGCTTTGCACATGATCGATATCGCCAGGCAGCACAGGCCGAGGCCGAGACTCTTCCTCGAGAAGTACTTGCAAAGATGTCTTTTAAGGTACGAGCGGAATTTGTCCTGACCATGAGCTTCTAATAAGACAATGAATAAGATCATCCTGATGATGTTGCACGAGAGTCCAATTGATGTTTATGGCGTTGCGGAGCATGCGAAACGGTGGGTTAAATAAGCTACCTCATCATGTTATGACGTTGAACGAAGCAGGTGTCTTGGTCTCCTGCATGACCATCCAAAACGTGATGAGCTTCTGGACGTTCTCATCGATGCTGGTGAATCAGCTTGGGCTCGAGGTGCCCACGAGGTGACCCGCCTTCGACTGACACTCGTTCTTCTGACTGACGGTCTCTTTTGCTGCTCCCTAGCTTGCTATACAGTCGTTTGTCAGCGCTAGAACTCTCCTTCGACAAAACGCATGGGCAGACAGGCCATGGAGAACCTTGAGCCTCTTATCGCGACTGGCTGCGTAGGTTCCCTCGTTTTCGAGATTTCGTGTGTATTAACCGACCACTCTCTTAGTCTATACACTTGGAGAGGTACGCCAACTAGTCTTTCGTCACGTTTAGCATTTGCATTGAAAAGTCCACAGGCGATTTGCAGGAATCCGATTCGATCTTGAACGAATGTTTGGTCCACGGGAGGCAGCCGGAGGACAAGGCCAACCTTCTTAGACTGCGGTCGCGAAATCAATGGTTGAAAGGCAACTACGCGGAGGCCCTCGACGATACCCTCCTTGCCCTAAAGGCTCTTGGTGTGGAAGTCTCCCCAGCACCGACGCGGAGGCAAGCGGATATCATGTTTGAAGAGGTAAAAAATGAGATCTTAGCTGTTGGCTTCGACGAGATACTCCTGATACCGCGCACAACGGATCCAAGGACGGAACTCGCTGTGACGTTGCTCAATGACGCAGGTATGACACTTTTCTTCTGCCATATTTTCCGCCTATCGACAAGGGTTACAGGGATGAATGGATACTGGAGCCCATCACCTTATTGCTTTGCAGATGTGGTAGGGTTAACTGTGAGTAGTGAAGCAGTCACTGTCCAGTGTGTTCAGTGTCATGACACACTTTTCAAGACGATTCAATTGGCGCTCAGGTATGTGACGACAGCAGACAGGTCGGTGTGCTCACCTTAACCCATGCATGCAGATCTGGGATGTCCCCCGGAACAGCTCTTGGATTCTTTTGGGCACTCGGGGGTACGTAGACAATCCTTGTTTATTCATTATCCATTATACTAAAGCCCACCCAGCAGCTGAACGACGAGAACTCTATCGGTTCTCCACTGATATTGCCAAGTTAGCTCTGCGCATCGCAGATCGACATGGCAGTTCAGGGGAAAAATGGTACGCTGTTCACCAGTTTGCCATATCGCCGCCTTACTTTGCATGGAAGCCGGGCACAAGTTCTTTTCTGCGCAATGGTCTCAGGCTTCGACAATGTTCATATACGGGCAAATCTTCCCCGCTTAGAGCAAGCTGTGAAATATGGGAGTAGTGCTGGTGATCGGTACATTTTCTGGAATTTCTCATTCTTCAACACCTAACACAATCGGACAGCCTTTACACAAGCTTTGCAAGTATACATAGCATTATGACCAGGCTCTATGTCTGCGATCACCGTATGTTTGGTATTCTATTATTGCGGATGGGAAGCTCATCCTCTGGATCTATTATGCACACCCTTAGTCAGTGAACTCGCTCCTGCAGCAGAAGAGGTGTGGCTTGCTACTCTTTTTTCTCATAGGTGTCACTAACATAGTTGTTAGTGTGCCAACGACGTCAAACTGCTGTCACCGTCCGGCGAACCTATCAGTTTAGCAACAGGTACAAAGATTCAACTTATAGTTCGGCATCAGTACGCGACTGATGCCATCCGTTTTAAGTAGCCGTGCTCAACTGCGTTCGCGTCCTGGGAGGCTACACTAACGCCGAGTCTGCGAAGACACTATTCGACACTGATGACTTCCTTGAAAAGGACTACCTTCAACATATCCACAGCACCTCCGGGAACGTTCCTATGACGTTGAATTGGTATGTTTGCGGCAAGAACCGATCGATTGGATGCATGGCTGAATTATTGGGCAGGTATAATTCTTTCAAGGTGTGTTGAAACAAGATTGTTTGAATCAAGTGTTGAAACGCTCTCTAAGGTCGTCAGCTACTTTTCCGTCGGATTTATCAAAGAGGCGGCCGAACTTGGCTTTCATGTTTATAAGACTAGAGAAGCCCATCCGAAGTACGTGGGTGAATTGGCATTTTCTGACGTATACTCAGGATAGATTCATAGTCATCGGCATGTGCGATATTCACTTTTCTACCATTGTCTCGCGATGATTGCTTGCATACGCAACGGCCTCACTTCTGCGGATGAGCGGACATTATACCTATCACAAATTCAAGCAAATCAAGTACACATTCGCAAGTAAGTCCCCCCATTCAACGCATCGAACCGAATAGGGAGCAGACGTTGCTCCAAAGGTGGTTGTCTCCCAGTCCGGTGAATGCAGGCACATGGGTTGCTCTAATAGTGATTAGCACTTCAAATGTTCCTATAACTCCAAGTACTAATATCTTATAGGACGCCGAACTGGCTGGTTTGTTGGGATCGCCAGACGCATTCAAACTCTATGATGTGGCGGTCAAGTCGGTAGTATTTAGTTGCATTTCTTCTGGGCACTGATGCTTTTGGGTTGAAGGCTCGCAGTGAATAATGACTGGCTTGCTGAGGAAGGATGGGGCTTATATCTCGTAAGTTTGTCAGCTTTTGAACTCCTGTATATTCGTTCATCTCTCTTCAGCAAGGTTCCCATTTTGTGAGATGTGGTGTAGAAGGTCTTGGTAGCGAGTTACAACGCCGAGGGATCGCCCGTCATGCGCAATGGGGCGCTCAAGGGATCGTGTACGTGCAAAATAGCAATTCCCGTGCCACCATTGCTTATCCCCCGTAGCAATCACCTCACTTTCCTTTCCGGTGCTCGGTCCCAGCATCCTTTGAAAAGGGCCATATTCTCCTCAGATGTTGCAGTGCAAACAGAAGCAGTGGCTCTCAATTTTTCGTCGCCACATTATGGCCATGACAAGGGCGAGCCTCAAGGTGATCAAGAAACGACGCTAGGAGCGAAGGACCTGGCCTCCATTTTGAAATGGAGCCAAGACATTTCTAGTGACATAAACCTGTCTTCAGGTCAGCGCAGCTTTTTCCAGTTTCATTACAATTCTTAATCGGAATGATGCCTAGCTTTGCAAAGATTGACTGAAACTGCTACGGGTTTGTCCCTTCGTCCGTGTAATGACTTTTATTCGTTCATTCTTCTTAGAAACCTCTGGATCACAAAACACGTGCGGTATGTCCTTTCCGAAAACACTTCATCGACAGAGTCTGATGCTCCACGAGTGGTCATTGCAAGAGAAGCGGGTGACTACACTGTCGCGACAAGTATGGTCCCCCCAGAACCTTGCCAAGTCCATGAGTGCGTTTCTTCTAATTGGAAATTCGGCTTGACCTACAATCCCCAACAGAAATCCGAAATCGATTCGAATGATCAACGATCCCCTTCAGAAAGCCATCATTCAACATAGTGTGTCACCTAACGCGTTGCTATCTTCTCCCGCTGACGTGTTCTACAGCGTTGAACACCAAGGAACGTGTTTATTACGACGATGCTTCCCTGGATTCGCGCTTCTCTTCCGAAGCTGGGCAGACTTCTCATCGTTCTGTTATATGTTTGCCCATCTTCAGCAATCGTGGACAGACTTTCGGCGCTGTTTACTTTGCATCGAGATACCCCTTCTCGCAGAACACCGTCACGATCCTCACTCTTCTATGCCAGCAGGCGAGTATCAGCATTGCAAACGCCCTGTTATTCAGGTCTGTCCAGAATGGCACCAAAGAGAACTTGAAAATGATTGCTGCTCAACGCGAGGCGTTGGAAGCCGCAAGAAAAAGCAGAGAAGACGCTTTAAAGGCTACCAAAGTTTGTAACTTGTTTATGACCCGTTCCAGCTGCCACTCTGACCCTATCATGGTAGATCAAAAGTAACTTCCTCGCATCTATGAGCCACGAATTGCGAACTCCCTTTAGGTCGGTTTCAGCCCTTCGCGAGTACCTGCGCACCAATTGCGACCTTCGTTTAGTTCTTTCTACGGTTTGCTCGATTTGCTGAGCGGGACAGAGCTCAACCCTGGACAAAACGAAATAGGTTTGTGCTCGTTTGTGTTTGACACCAACCACTGACTTTTTCCTGTCAGTGCAAACCGCAAAGCAATCTTGTGAACTCCTCCTGAAAGTACGTCCTGGAAGTTGGAAGTTAGGAGCCGTCTAAGCTTCGCCTAGATAATCGATTCTATCTTGGACTATAGTAAACTGGAGGCATCAGGTCAGATCCACTGTCGGAATACTTCGAATTGCGTGTTGATCTGGATGTTAGCTGTAAAATTAGAGCCAAGTGGCTTCTTGGTTGAGGTAGCTACAGTCTACACCTCTTCTGTTGGATTGGCCGTTGAGCTGATTTGCACATCATAGAACATTATAGCGGTAACTAACTTCTCTTATTTCTGCGCCTCCAGCTTATCCTACTGCGCAGGACTGCATGGAGCTGCTTTTACCAATGGCTGCCAAAAAGCTTGACCTGTCGTTCAATATAGAAGCGGATGTTCCCCCTTGTAAGATGTCCCCGACCCTTTCACATTTTAACTAAATTTCGTCAGGGGTCTACGCTGATTATGCAAGAATCAGACAAGGTACGTGAAATCAGCTGCCTGCTTTCTCTGACATTGACATGCAGTATGTAGTGTTGATGAATCTCATCGGGAATGCTGTGAAGTTCACGGCTTCCGGCTCGGTCAAGGTCATCTGCTCGCTCGACAAAATTCCTAGCACATCCCCAGGCGAAGTGCACTTGAAGTTTCAGATACAGTACGGCTCTTGCGGACGTGTATCCCTGCGTATTCTGATAATCCCGTAGAGATACAGGAATAGGTCTCTCTGCCAGTGATGTCGATCTCCTGTTCGTCCCGTTTCAACAGGCTGATGTAAGTTCCTGTCCTTCGCTTGTCAACAATACGTCTTAAATGATGCAACTTCTAGAACTCTTCTACTCGTCGATTTGGAGGGACCGGCCTAGGTTTGTCGATCTCTCGTCAGTTGGTGAAACTGATGGGTGGTGCAATCGGAGTGACCTCTGAACCTGAGCGTGGGTCTATGTTCTGGTTCACAATTCCAGTCAAGATCCATAACTCTGAGGAGTCAGCAAAGGTCAGGCATTTCTTCATATACAAGTTCTCTCGTTGACTCTCTTTCAGTACGCTCGCGATGTTGACACCTTGCGGTCGGCCTTGCTCAATCCAGGGCCTTTGCGCATCCTTGTGTCTTCAGGCTCTGAGACAACATTAGCACTTCTAAGGACAATGCTGCATGGATTCGACGCCACGCTTGTCCCCTCTCCACGAGATGCTCGACACTATCTTGACACTTACTCGACCTCTAGCCCTAACCTCGATTTCGTGATCTTTGACGACCAATCAGAGGCCGAGGCCGATAATCTTGCTCGATATCTACACGCATTGGGTCTTTCTACTTTCAAAGACACCAAAGTCATTCATCTATATACTCCCACAACCAGTACCGCAGGGCATGCAGTCTTTGCTAGCAGCAGCATTCCCGGAGTTGTCAAGATGACAAAACCGCCACGGTTGGCACGCCTCTTGCAAACACTTGCCGACTTGAAAAACCTGTCAAATGTCGTCACCGTTTATCATCCGTCGGAGATATCCAAAGCCATTGAAGACCTGTCAAATGTCCAACGCACTCTCCAGGGGAACGTGCTCATTGCTGAAGGTTGTCCTTTTATAATAATTGACAAGCCATCTATTAATCTCGATCTTCTTCAGATAACCCTATTGCCCAAAATTTATTGGTCAAACAACTGCAGCGCTACAATTTGAACGTGTACCCAACAAGCAATGGTGAAGAAGCGATTGCTGGTATGGCATCATCCGTCTCTTCCAGCCCTGCTTAATTCGAATTCTACAGAATGGGAGGCACACGAGCCGGGCTTTTTCAGTGTAGCATTATTCGATCATCGTGAGTGATCATGTCTATATGAACCGCTGCGGCTTTGACTAGCTACATGCCATAGACATGCCTATCTGCGACGGGGTGGAGGCCGCCAAACGCCTGCGACTCCTTGAAAGCAAACGAAAATGCACAATCCTACTGCCTAGTAGGTGGTCGTCGTTACTTCATCCGGTCACACGAGTTGATCCCCCTATAAGTTGTCGCTTTGAGTGCAGACTGCCAAGATTCAACAAAACAGCTCTGCCTAAGTGCTGGTATGAACGCGTTCTTCAGTAAACCGCTCAAGAAAGGTGAGAAAGATAGAACGCTGCCTGATGCGTTTGTTTGACGACGTCGTGCAGGAGATCTCGCGGCGTTAATGACAATGTTCGGTCACCCGTCGGGTTAATAGCAATCTTTCCAACACACAATTTTTGAAATTACGATCTATTGTGGTATATAAGGGTATTTATTGGTAGAGGGCACATCGATGCACGCATTGTACAACTTTTTACACACAACTCTTGGGTTCATATTGGTCATATTCTGTAAACTGTGAATGAACTTGCGTGCAAAAGGGAGAGTGCATATACACATCAAGTAGAGCGTTGGCAGACAGGTAGAAAAAAAACAAAACACAAGCAGTTCTGCGGACGGAGCTTGGGGATATTTCATCGTGGAGGGGCATGGCTATACGGAGGCGGGAATTGACCATACTGCGCCTGAGCCTGAGCCTGAGCCTGGGCTTGGGCTTGGGCAATTGCCTGTGCATGAGCTCTGGATTGGGCCGCTGCTGCTGTCATGGGGTCGGTGTTCTGGGGGTGCTGATTATAGATGGGCACAGGAGGTCGCGAATAAGGGTGCATATGCGATGGGATTTGGCCTTGCTGCTGCTGCTGTGGCTGTGGCTGCTGTTGATATTGCTGCTGTGCTTGATGGCCGTGAGGGTGAGGGAAATTGAAGGACGGTGGAGGCATCGTGGCCGGTGATGTATTGAGACCAAAGGGCGTCGAAGCCACTGCAGTGGTGAAGTAGGGATGAGAAAGGGCGTCTGCTGCAGAGATCCTTTCGGCAGGGTCAAATTTCAGAAGCTTCTCCAGGAGATCAATAGCTGAGATCAACTGGGTGAGTACACGGAACCCACGGAGACAATTCAAGGATACCTTGAGGGGATGCCTTGGGCAAAACCTGTTGGAATGGCATTTTAGCATATCGAGGGAATTGTTTGATTTGTAGCTCGGGCTAACAAAGCAATAAGTATGTCCGTTGTTTATCAGGAAAGTGACAATAACGCACTGTTTCCTTCACAATTTTTTGGAACTGCGCGTCGGAGGGTGTACCAATGATTCTCATAATGTGAAGAAGTTGGTCTTGGTTGTCCCGTCCTCTGAAGAGGGGAGAACCTGATATCATTTCTGCGAAGATGCATCCGCACGACCAAACATCAATTGACGTGCTATACGTTCTCGACCCCAGCAGGACATCTGGTGCACGATACCACAAAGTGACGACCTTTTTGTTGTTTCAAGATATGGTAAGAAGAATTAGGACGAGGAAGTCTTACCTCATTCGAGAACGTGTTGACTGGAACCCCGAATGCTCTCGCCAGACCAAAGTCCCCCAATTTCAGTTCTCCTTTGCGGTTGATGAGAAGATTCTGAGGTTTGAGGTCGCGATGAAGGACCTGATTCTCGTGACAAAACGCTGTGCCTTTGAGTAATTGGTACATGAAGCTGCGGACAGTGTTTGGATCGAGGGCGCCGCGATCACCGTGTTGGTCCATGTATTTCTTCAAATCTTGTTCACAGTACTCGAAGATCAAGACCAGCTTCGTCTCCGTATGTATGACATCATGAAGTCGGACAATGTTAACGTGCTTGAGCTCCTTCATCAGTGAGATCTCGCGAATGGCTGTGGACGGAGTTCCCTCTTCGGCATCAAGATGAATTTCCTTGAGGGCCACAATCTCGTTAGTCGTCCTCGAGCGGCCCTAGCAGGTTGTTAGATTTATCAGTAGACAATATCAGGTAATAACGACCTTGTACACCGTAGCGTACGTTCCTTCGCCTGCGATAGCTAATGAGCGGAACCGTGGTCTGACTCGGGGTTGGGTGACGAACCTAGCTTTTCTAACTGCAGGTTGTGGTCAGCGGGGACGAGGGTGAGCAGTGGGTGTCCTACCTGAATGTAATTCATGTTGTGTCGTTACAGCCCACGGCGGGGTCCTTATAATAGAGAGAAAACAAGGGGAGCGCGCAACGACAACAATGGCTACTACTAGTAGAAGCGCCCGATTAAGAGTCACACTTGTTATCTGATAAGATTACCTTGCGAATACCGTCACGTGGTCGCGCATCTTTACGCTTGCCAAATTGAAAAAATTACCAGTCTTGACCTCTGCAGAAACGTCGCCGACTTCATCTTGAGAATGGCTTCTTCAAAAAAGTTGCCCCAGTCAAAACCACTCAAAGGTCGACCAGCCTCTACTTCAGCTATTTCTCAACCGCCTCTATCAGAAACCCCTCCTCTCCTCTCTTCCTTTTCCTCAGACGGCAGTCTGTTCGCGTTGATCACTCTGGCAGTCGACAAACATCGCTTGCGCGTATACAATACAGCTTCAAACCGTGCAATAGCAGAATACACACTGCAGACGGGACGCGTTTCCTCCCTGACCTGGAGCAAATTAACTGTGGTGGATACCTCTGCCTCAAAATCAGAGCTCAGTTCACCAAGTAAAAAGAGGAAGAAGAAACGAGTAGAAGACACAGAAGAAAGGGGTTCTGCAACTCTGGTCGTCATCCTTGGGATTTCCGATGGAGCCGTCTCAATTTTCTCTCCTTCACATTCGAGGGTCGTCCGAACGTTAACACACCCAACTAGCACGTCGGCCGTTCTGTCTCTTGCGACAGCGTCGTCTAGCCCGTCAATTTTGTGGTCATCCGGTGCCGACAGTTCTGTTCATCTCTGGAATGTTCAGCAAAGCCATATGCTTCGAAGCTGGAAGAATGAAGATCGCATAGCATACACTTCTCTCTCCATCCGACCCTCTACAGACGAATCTCGAGCGAACCTTCTCGCCGCTCACCATCACATTCGCCTCTTTACAGAAGTCTCGGCCTCAGATGGTTCAACTTCCACTCAGCCGAAACAGTTGGCCACCTTTACAGGACACGCCTCTTCGATCAAAATCTTACGCTGGGTGAACGCGGAACCAACAGTCCATAGATTCCTTTCTGCCGCGGAAGGCGATCGTTCCGTGTATGTGTGGGACGCAGATGGTGCTTCCATGAATCAAAAACCTACGGCATCAATATCTCTAGACTCCGATGTCAGGTCTCTGGCCCTCACCGCGGACTCATCCAAACAGGTCGTAATCACACTCTCAACATCTGGGAAAGTCTCCTTCATCCCCATACCGGCAGACCTTTTGTCCTCTCGGGGTACCAGGGACAAATCGCAAAACATCCATTCGCTTCTACCCCGTGCGACCCTCACAAGCGTCTCAAAAAATCGCGTCGCCGACCCTCCAGTCATAAATCTGACGTCCATTCCTGATGGTTCGGGTTCAATCAAGGTTGCACGACTAGTGAGAAATATACAGCCAGTTTTCGACACAGTTGTGAGCATTCATTGGTATACGTCCAGCCCCTTTAACTCCCTTTGCTGAAGCTTCTACTAGCGCTATTTAGATGATAATGGGAACTTTATCCAGAGTCTGGTCCTTGACGAGGTCGACCAGACTTCCATAGATGATGGTCCTCAGGTTCGTAATTGGTTTAATTCGTCTTGCACTTACTCATCGTTCGATGCAGTTAGCACCTAACAAACGTTATCTCGAGCCTTCATTGATAGCTGTCGGATCGGGACTTGATGCCGGCCAGGACGAAGAGGACGAAGCTTCCGCTGCCCAGCGTGAAGTCGACGGCTCTCTCGAAGTCGACCTTGCTGAACTCTCTCTTGGACAAAGATTGGCAGTGGTCGGTTATGGCGACCTGCAGCAGACATCTGAGAGCGACAACGGCGGAGGGCCTTCTCGGAAATCGAAGAAAAAGCAACATCGCTCTGAAATTTCGGTGATTCCTGCCAATTCGCTGACCCGGACACTGATACAAGCGCTCCACTCCTCTGATAGTCGTCTACTTGAAATGTGTCTGGCACATTCAGATCCTGCACTCATACGAAACACTGTCAGGAGGCTACCACCGCAGCTAGCCATTCCGCTAATAAATGCCTGTGTTGAAAGGCTTGGGAAGGGAGCACGAGCTGCGAATATGAAGGGTGGTGGCGGAGGGGCGAGCTCTCAGCGCGGAATGGGACTCGTGGCTTGGATAAATACTGTGCTGATCGTTCATACAGGCCATTTGATGACAGTAAGTCTGCCACACTTTTGCTACTGAAGGAGACAATAACGGACTCCCGCCAGATGCCGGACCTTGTCGCCCGTCTATCTGGTCTTCATTCGACTTTGACGTCGAGGTTGAGCTTATACGAAAGCTTATTATCTCTCACCGGCCGCCTGGATACAGTCCTTTCTCAAGTGGAATTCAGGGCTTCTACGGCGCCATCAACAATAGCCCCAGTTAAAGAGAAGAAGTCCAAGTCCTCAACAGACACGGTTGTTCGGCACTATATCGAAGGCGAGTCAGATTCTGACGATGAAATCGATGAAAACATGGATGTAGAAATCGAGGCAGGCAGTGACGACGAAGGCAGCATCGAAGATATCGAGCTCGGAGGAGAGAGCGATAGTGGCGAAGATGAGGATGATGACAGCGAGGAGAGCGGCGAAGAAGATGGCTTCATTGACGATGAAGCGGAAGAAGACTTCAGTGATGAAGAATACGATGAAGGAAGTGAATAGACGGCTACTACTGGAGGTGGTGATGATGATTTACGTTTACTCCTGGAGTTTCTCTATCGCCTCGGCGGCCAAGCTTCAGTCAAGGCTATGTAGCATGAAGAGTATGTACTCGAGTGCTCCATTCAAAGCCCTTGTTCTACTCTATTCAACACAAATCATTATTAATCCTGCTAAGGGGTTATATTGAACTCCGACGCGCCGATATCACGTGGCTGGTGTCTGTTTAGTCGTTACTCGGGTAATTTGAAGCAGCACAATTCGAGCAAGGCTGGGTCGCAGTTCTACCTCTCCTCTTCTCTTCGTCTTCCGCCGCACGCAGAATCTACTCCGCAATGGGGAACGTTTCAAGCTGCTGTGAATCGTGTTGTATGTGGGCTACTGCCTCCACTCGTCTGACTTGTCTGACTTCGCATTAGTCCATGGGCGCAGGTCGCAATCTTATGAGCCTCTTTTACTGGAGAATGAGCGAGAGGCAGTAGCGGATTTGCTTCAATATCTAGAGAGTGAGTGGCAGACCATTCGCCTCCTTTCATGGCTCACCTGCTACGTGTGCCACCCCAGACCGAACGACGACCAATTTCTTCACGGGATCCCCCTTGTCTGCTTTGACGACCCTCTCTTTCTCCGACAACGTCGACCTTCAGCGGAGCGCTGCCCTCGCCTTCGCGGAAATCACAGAGAAAGAAGTCCGTCCTGTCGGCCGCGACACTTTGGATCCCATCCTCTTCCTGCTGAGCAGCCATGATACTGAGGTGCAGCGCGCTGCCAGTGCTGCTTTGGGCAACCTTGCGGTCAATAGTGAGTTCACCCTACCTCGCATTATCGCAGCCACTTAAACGCCCCAACCTCAGCTGATAACAAGTTGCTCATTGTCAAGCTTGGTGGGTTGGAGCCTTTGATCCGTCAGATGTTGAGCCCGAACGTGGAGGTGCAATGCAATGCCGTCGGCTGTGTTACGAATCTTGCGACCCATGGTCTGTCTATGCTCTACTACTTTGCTTTTGCTAGCTTCTAAATTTTTTTTTCTTAGATGACAACAAGACCAAGATTGCCAAGTCGGGTGCTTTGGTTCCACTCACGCGGCTCGCGCGTTCGAAGGATATGCGCGTTCAACGCAATGCTACAGGCGCTCTCCTCAACATGACGCATTCAGGTTAGGCTTAATTCGCTCCGTGCTCCCCAAGAAGCTAACGTTATGATAGACGAGAACCGGCAACAACTGGTCAACGCCGGCGCGATCCCCGTCCTCGTTAGCCTATTGAACTCTCCGGATACAGATGTGCAATATTATTGTACAACTGCCTTGAGTAATATCGCTGTGGATGGTAGGTTATTCTTCTACAAGCGCGCGGCAAAGACACCAATCGATTGTCACAGGTGCGAACCGGAAGAAATTGGCGCAGAGCGAACCGAAGCTAGTGACAAGTCTTGTCATGCTTATGGACAGCCCCAGCCTGAAAGTTCAGTGCCAGGCGGCATTGGCTCTGCGCAATCTGGCCAGCGATGGTGGGTCTCCTCGCCCTTCTTAGTGTTGCAGTATGCTTATCGCTAACTTCTCCCTCAGAGAAGTATCAACTGGAAATCGTCAAAGCAGATGGCTTACAGTCTCTGCTGCGGCTGCTCCAGTCAACCTACCTTCCTCTCATCCTGTCTTCGGCTGCCTGCGTCCGCAATGTCTCTATTCACCCTCAAAACGAATCCCCTATCATCGAATCCGGATTCTTGCAACCTTTGATAACTCTTTTATCTTTCAAGGACAACGAGGAGGTTCAGTGCCACGCCATTTCTACACTGCGTAACCTTGCTGCGAGTTCGGAGAAGAATAAGAAAGCTATTGTTCAGGCCGGAGCTGTCCTTTCCATCAAGGAATTGGTCCTGGAGGTCCCTATCAACGTGCAGAGCGAGATGACTGCGTGTGTTGCCGTGCTTGCGTTGAGCGGTAAGTGGTAGGATTGTAGTTCGCACCTTTTTCATGCTAAGAACTCTTTTATAAAGACGAGCTCAAAGGACAATTGCTGGAAATGGGAATCTGCGAGGTCTTGATTCCGTTGACCAATTCGCCAAGCTCCGAGGTCCAAGGCAACAGCGCTGCAGCACTAGGGAACTTGTCGTCCAAAGGTAAATTTCAATCTAATTATATGGTTTCGCAAGCGACAGCTGTTCAAAATGTTTACCCTTCAGACGGTCGCTCTCCAACCGACGACTATTCGGCATTCAATGACGTTTGGGACAAACCTGATGGTGGCATGCACAAGTATCTCTATCGCTTCTTGACGAGCCCGGATGCTACTTTCCAACACATTGCGGTGTGGACAATTGTGCAATTGCTTGAGTCTGGAGGTACGTACACCTGTCGTTCACTCCCTCCAGCCTAGACCAACAGTTCTTGCCAGATCCTCAACTCATTAGTAATATTCGGGGTTCAAACATCTTAATACCTAATATCAGGAATCTTGCGACATCACGGACAACATCGCCCGCCTCCTCCGTTGGTACACCTCGATCGCACCACTCGCAACACTCCTATCAGGAGACGGAGACAAACGACGGGCAGGGTGAGATCCAATTGCTTTCACGCAGAATTCTTGACTTCGTGGATTTGGACATCGATGGGTTGGTGTCATCAAGTGTACCAGGATCGCATGTGCAACCAGGGTCGTCGCTGGGGAGCTCCAGTCGAGACCATGAAGAGCTCCGACGAAGTGTACGAGAGGCCTTTGCGCCAGGGTCGCACCGTTAGCGGCATTGCATTCGCGAGGTTCATTGTGGACGGACATCCGGTGTATCTTGAGTTCGGTATTTTGTTGGTGTGTTATTTGGACCATTATCCATGTATGAGGCCCTAGTGGGCCACTGCTCGTTCGTTACCTTATTTTATACTCTTCAGCTTCGTTTGTTGGTCGCCTTTGTAGCCTCGCGAGTAGAGGACTGGGTTATGAAATTATGCATTATGACTCACACGATGCCTTGGCGGGCAAATGATGGTTGAGCCAAGAGGCCATTGTCAATGCTCCAGCCTCGTGGCTCGCATGGATGCCGGGCACGCCAGAAATGCTACAAAACCCTCCTTCTCCTCGCCCCATCCATCACCTCCTCCGGGCTGAGCCCGATTCTTCTTCTTTCCCCTCACGATTGGCTTTCTATATATTGCTTTGGGAACAATTTCGTCCTATCCTTGTACCTCCGGCCCCGTCCAGTCTCTCATTGTCTTTCATCCACGTCCACCATGATAACCCACAAGCTTCTCGTCATCCTTCTTGCCGCGAACCTGTCGCTGGCATCGCGTACCCTCGTCCCGGGGGCCATCCACAGTCTTCATCGGAGAGCTGTCCGACACACCCACAGCCTGGCAAGAGATCTCCGCGTCGCCTTCGGAGGCATCCTTCTCCCTCGGGCGGAGGAAAGCGAACAGAAACGTGTCGTCTATTGCAAGCCGACCAAGCAGACTACCTTCGGGACACCAGACACCGGAACCAGCAGCGGAAACGATACTACAATCGTCGCCGGCAGCAGCACCTCTCGCGGAAGGCCTTCATCGACAGGGAGCAGTGCCCTCCCCTCTGGTACCACTACCGTTCCCGCTACCTCGCCATGGAAATTGCTTGACTCTCATGTGCGTATTTGTTGGCCTTGTTATGTTTTTCTTTGTTCATCGTTGTGGTTTGCAGGAAGGAAACAGTTTCTTTGATGGTTGGGATTTCTTCACTGCCCCTGATCCTACTCACGGTACGTGATTAACCACGACATCTTGCAGCTTTACCTGACACCTTTCCGGTAGGGATCGTGGATTATATTGCCGAGAACGCCGCAGTGTGTTGCCCCATTTCACAACCTAACTCGGTCTCGTGGCTCACGTCCTCACAGCGATCAAATGGGCTACTGGAGGTGAACTCGGCGGGGAATGCCATCATGCGAGTTGAGACGACTCCCAATGTTGCTGCCAACCGCAAGAGTATACGAATCACTACGCAAAGGCTATTCAATGGAGGACTGGTTATCATGGATTCTATCCACATGCCTACAGGATGTGGAACTTGGCCGTGAGTCACGGGTGTCTCTTCAGCTGTTCGGGCTTTTTGTTGATAAACCTTTGACAATTCAGCGCGTTCTGGACAAACGGTATGAAAATTTCTCCATTCCATCGATTGTGATCATCTCAACGCTAATTATATCTTGGCTCAGGACCGAACTGGCCGGTTGGCGGTGAAATAGATATTGTCGAAGGAGTGCACGACTATACAAATAACCAAGCGACTATCCACACCGATATTGGCTGCACGTTAGCGAGCACGAGCGCCAACGCGCTCGCAATTTCCGGCAGGGTCATCGATGGAACAAACTGTGCTGCCTTGACCACCGGCAACCAAGGTTGCGGTATTCGCGCGTCGACGAGCAATTCCTTCGGTGCTGGTTTTAACGCGAATGGCGGTGGTGTGTACGCAAGTGTGTCCACTTCTTTACACACTATCTCTTTTCGCCGAATTTACACTTCTCGCTCCAGTGAAATGGGATTCGACAGGCATCGCTGTCTACTTCTTCCCACGCGGCTCCGTACCCGCCGATATCACTGCAGAAGTTCCTCAGCCGGACACTTGGGGTGCTGCACAAGCACGCTGGCCTGCGGCATCGTGTGATCCATTCAAATACTTCAACAACCATCATGCCATTTTCGACACGACGTTGTGGTACGCCTCCAGCGTTTTTAATGCTTTGTGTGATAGGCTCGTTCTGATAACGTTGACTTTTCCGCAGTGGCGATTGGGCAGGTGGTGTTTGGAACTCGGCTGGGATCCCTGGCCAAGAACAGAGCTGCGCCCAGAGGACAGGTTTCTCGACGTGTGAGGCTTACGTGCGGGCAAATGGAGCCGCAATGGATGAAGCATGTAAGCATTGCTTTCCCTTGCTGACTACTTGGCGTGCTCATTCACCTGTCGTAGATTGGGAGGTCAAGAGTGTCAAGATCTATCAGAAGCAGAACTAACGGTTCAGGCGAAGGTCGGACATTGTTCCCTTCGGAATCGCTATCTACACCTGCTGCCGCGGCTATCATACTTATATCCATCTCGCGGTTTTCTCATCTTGCATATACTTATCTAACTGTATCTAGTTCGGCACACGACCATAACGACGGAATGGGTGCGATGTATTTTTTAGTCAATGACCAACAATTTGATATATAGAAGTCTTTTCCTGAACTCGGAATTATTTAAGCAGAGCAGGTAAACGGAGCAGGTAATTGTCCACTAAGCGGAGAGCGAAGAGCGAATCAGGTTGGATACTACATCATATGAAGGGTAACGGAAATTTTCGAGTGTTAAGAATACAAGTTTAGGCCTAAGATGATATGATCTAGATAGGATGCGCATCCATAGAAGAGAGACGGCCAGAGGCAATTATGCGAGTTCTATGAAGTTAGCGGGGAATATTCCTTGGCGGCCATTAGCCTTGCCCGTCCACCTGGGGCACGCATGTTGATATTGGTTAATGTCCAGGAAACAGGGCGACATACCAGTCGTCAACACTGTCGCTCTTCTTGATGACAACAATGACGTCCCCCTTTCGGAAAGAGAGATCGCCAGACTGGAAATATAATAAATCAGGGCATCAGTTAGCAGAGGCCATGAGACGGAAAATATACCTCGACAGCACTGAAGTCGTAGAGTGCGATGGCACGGGCAACACCTTCACCAGGAAGCAAAGGCCTAGTTAACTCCTCACGTTGTTTAATGATGGGGTGGGCAGGAGTTGACGCTGCTCTGTTGAGCGAGGCGGGAGTGCAGACGTCGTCATCCTCATTAGCAGGGCGAAGGTCGTATTTGAGAGATGTTGCGCGTTGGTGAGTAGGAATAACGTCTCTGTACTCCAGGGGCGATTTCCATGACATGTCGAAGAGCTTCGGGCTCGAGGCCGAGGATCGATGCGATGGAACAAAGGGGTTCGAAGTACTACGGTGAGCAGGGGGTGGGCTCGGTGTGCTATTTGCTAAGAAATCTGAGCGCTTAAAAGGCGACGGGCGTCGCTCGGGAATGGAGTCGGACTCGAACTTCGTGCTGAATGAATTCCTGACAGAAGAATCACCACTATCCCCGGTCATGTCCCTCAAATGACTTTGGGAGCTCTGCGACGCAGTCGGGCTGAAGTAAGAGCCCGAATTCGTCTCAGCCCCCCAAGAAGCCGGTGGAAAGGCTGCAGTTTCTGGCCTTTTCTTTTTGCGAAGAAAAGAGGGTGACGATCCTGTGGACCCGGAGCTGCCAACGCCTCCGAACGCATACGAACCGCCTGGCGTTCTGGGCTCGTCGACCCATTCTCTATGTCCGGGCATACCGGTGCATGCCTCCAGTGTCTTGATCAAGGGCATTGCCCATGGAGGTGGGTCAACGGCACCTCCAAGGAGAATTCTAGCTGTAACAGGCGATTCGTATGCTTGCACGTTTGCATCTTCACGCTCGACGATGACGGATCCCTCGACAGAGACGCCTCCGAACAATCCACGGGTCTTTGAGTAGCTATACCTATGAAGAAAGGGGGGATTTACGACGGGTGCACAATCAGTCATATTTGCTTACATGGCCGCGACCTTTCCATTCGTGCTCAAGGATCCTGACGCCTCTCCGTTACGGCCAAGAGGCCCCAGTGCAAGGCTCATGTTTCCTCCCAACGTCAGAGAGCCAGCCGACATAAAAGATCTCTAGAAATCCTTTAGCATATCCGGATGAATGACAAGTCCTGGCTTCACCAACAATGGCCTAGAAGGTTGTGATCGTCAATACACGATCCCCTGCTGCGCAATAGATCAAACGGCATACCGAACGAGAGTTAAGGACTATCAGGAAGTCGGTCATCTCTGCACCTGCTTGACCTCCTACACCGAGGCCAGCAGTTCCTATTGCACTGGGTGCGGACCAGGCTAGTGGATGAAGAGTTAGCTTACGAATGCGTAAAGGTAGAAGGTCTCGCCACGCACTTCCATTGTCCAGTTTCGCGATCACTATTCCGCTGCCTGCTCTTGCTGAGAAAACGAAGCCAGCCTTGACTATGGTGAATATGGCAAAGCCTTTGGCATTCTCGAGGATGTGGCGGGGAATGACGCCATCAAGACCATTGTTGCTGCTATCGACGAAGGATTGGACTGGGAAAGGAAGTTTAGGATCATCGTGGATATGAGTTATGGGTCCTCGCACATATTTTGGCGGCCTTTGCGCATTCTTTAGGGAGTGGCTGGGGTAATGGGTTGGTGAGCTTCATGTCCAAGTCGGAGAAGCGGTGCCGGGTCGACGCAGTAGTTGCGTGTGAGATATCTAATCTTATCTAGTCGGATTGCCGATCTCGCCCATCAGATGGGTGGATGGATGTCGACTTGTTGCACAAACACACATGTCAAGGTCCATATACAGTCCATGGTTAGCGGCAAGAAATGCACAACTCTCCGCTTTCCTTCCACCATCCCCTCCTCCGCCCATAAAACAGGTGCCGCTGCCTCGCCGCCCACGAGAAGAAAAGGTCGCGTGTGGGACCCAGCGCAAGACACCGCACATCATCCTCCGTGCGCGTCCTCAGGCAGTGCATTAAAAAGTCGCACAGCCTTGCATTGAATAATTTAGAGGATAAAGAGCCGACAGTGGATCCACGACGTAGATCCTCTCTCCGACATTCTCCTTCCCACCTTGCGAAATGTCTGTGGGACGTCGTTCTCGTTGCTGCCAGCGAATTGCTTTGCTGCATCTCTGGGCTTGCTGCGTGTCGGTGGTGCAGAGTACGATGGTGGTGACCCCGTTCTTGCCGCAGGTAAGCCCTTTTTTTGGGCGTCCTCCGAAAGATGATATCCGATTGCCTTGATCTTATAGTCTTTCTTCTTTGACTGGAACACACCTGGCCAACCTGTCCCAATTCCCATAACTGGTCAGTAGAAACCAGCCGCAAACTGTCAGAGTCACCAACACGTCTTCAGAGCAGTGCGAAACTATCCACATCGTCTGGGCGCGTAGCACGGCCGTAGGGTATGATATACTTCCGTGTTTCTCGACACAATCACCAACTGACAACTTATTTATAGGCCGAATCCCACTTCTCCTTACTATCTTCAGGTCTACACATCGTAAGCTCGCTCACCGAAATCCGACCTGACCGTCTCATTAAAGGCAAACGATAGGACTTCTACCATTCCTCTCGTTATTCCTGCTGGCGACGGCCTCAGCTTCGTGTGTTGTTTCTGTCCTCATTCTTGATGTCTTTTCAACAGTCAAGTACCTCAGGACTGGCCTGTACCTTTCCCGCCTGGAACGCAGGTGAGTCAAATTTAGACCTTTGCGGTTCTAAAATTAAAATGCCGCGTTATTTCAGTATCAGATCTGCATGGTCAGTATATATTCCTGAGCGCCAACTTTTGTTCACTGTTCACCTCCAGTTCGACAAGTTTGGCAACACAGGGGGTTGTCAGGACACCTACACCGTAATACCTCCAAGAAGCCTACCGAATTGCGCCAACGTTACATTTCCTTCTGCACTCGAGGTGCAAGCCCAGGTTGAGAACGGCCCCATGTCGCAGTACGGATGGGTTGATCAGGTGCGTCCCTCACTTTTTCTTTCAAAATGACCCATGCCGATCACTGTGACAGTGCACAGATATATCTGTCCAACCCTTGAACGGTACTCCGCCATATACTTTGACAGTATGGGTGTTTTGCGCCGTCCTTGGTTCCTTGATCTCACCTTAGGTTATAGGTCGCTCCTGCTCTCCATCCACCGTACAATATCACCTCTCCCGACACCAAACCCATTAACTGGACAGTTAGCCTGTCATGGGCGTCGCCGTTCTTCGTCAGCCTTGTCGATGCGGATGGTAGCATGTGGTCCAATGGACCTTTGCATAGTGGAGGTGGAGGAACCATTGCTTGCCTCGCTGGCAATGTCACTACAGAGTACGTAAATACCAGGGCAGCATCTCGAAGTCGATCTGATTCCTTCTGCGCCTCAGCTCCGAGAGCACTGTCAAACCCGCCGTCGCTATCGGAGCCGGTGTTGGCGGCCTGGTAGTGGGGCTCCTCTTCGGAGCGTCAATCGCGTTTATTTTTTTAAAGCGCAACTACAAGAAGAAATTATCCTCAGCTCGCTTTGTCGACATTTCAGGATCAGGATCAGCATCCGGATCCCCCAACGCCCTGCTGTATGATCATGCACAAGGGCAAGGTTCATCGCAATATCGACCCCTTCCGACAGTGTCGTCGTCTGGCGCTGGATCCTCGAACAACCCTTCGGTATTCAATCGCACAACTCAAGGGTCAGTGCAGTACCAAGTCGAGCCCTTCGTCATGCCCTCCGAAGATGGTCAGCTCTATCGTGAACCGCGCTCGCCCGGTTCAGCGTACGGCCCAAGCATTCCAGGTGGCCGCGCAACATCATCAGCTCACGAGCATCTGGCACCGCCCGTCCCAACGCCAGCGCCAGCGCCGGCCCACCCACCGAGCCAAGTATATGTCGTACACCATGACAGCCAAACACCGCCCGTGACGATCTATCACCAAGACGGAACGCAGATCGTCGAGCTACCGCCGCGCTATCCTCCACACCCCGCTGTGCAGAGCGAGGCACTCAGTGATGCTAGGAGTGGCAGTGAAAGCAGGAGCGACGGCAGTCGTAACGACCGCTCCGCAATACTTGATTTCGAGCTACAGCAAACGCGACAACCTGGGCCAGCACGAAAGTCGACTCGCCGAGGCCCGTCATAACCCATACTCCTTCGTTCTAGTAAAGAATGCGCACAAACTATTTCCTGTTCCAACCTTTGCTCAACATTTGTTGTCTGCTTTCTTCTAACCGGTCAAGGGAAATCTGTTGCTTTCATCGAGTGCCCACTTATCTTTACGATCATTACGACTACAATGTATATGCGTACCTACAACTAATTCGAAACATTGTGAACCCCAATTGGACATGGTTCCCAGTTTCTGTAGTCAAGCACATGCCAACCTGGAATGGCAATGTCCTGACTTGACTCCTGTGAGGTTGAGTTCGATTGTTTTGAATTCGACAACGGTTCCACCATGGTTGACTGGAGCAATCTATTTCGCTCTTCCATAACATCCAAATCACTTGAATCCCACTCCTAATAAGGGGGTGTCAACCTTGAAAATAGAAGACTAAATAAAGTAAGCACATACAGGTTCTGAAAGTTGAGTGTTTGGTCGGAGTAGTAAGGATGTTATTGACTCTAGCTCTTCTTGACCAGAAGTTAGGTTCTTGAGGAGAGAAGAGATGCTATGAGCAATGGTAAGTGCCCAAAAGATCAGGCATAGAGGCCTGATATACATACGCTGAGCGGTTTCGAGATGCAAAAGGGGACTCGCAACCTAGCCCTTTCATTAAATGCGCCAGCATTTCCCATTTGAGATCGAGGTACACAGAAGACGTGTTTTGCCATGTCTCGATAGCCCACATCACCCAAGACGCGAGGAACATGTCGTAGGAAGTGTCCGTCGTTGGTGCCTCAGCGGAGGTGTTTGCTCTTAGCAGGGTAGATACCAACCGCCGACAGAAGACAAGAGGGAAATCGGCGTGGATGGCTTGGACGTGTTGCAGTAGAGGGTCCCAGAAAGCCACAGATGTCTTGTTCGGTGAGAAGTCCTCGCCTGCCAGTTGTCGTTTCCTATCTCGTGTCAGAAGGAACAATATGACAGCAGGGGAGTGACGTACTTCTTGGAAAGCGGGACGAGCATCCCCTTCTCGGCCAAACCATCGCAGAATCTCTCCAAAGCCCAGGTCTCTTTCGCATCTATGTCCGTCCTGTCGGTTTGGCCTGCATACCAACTCACTTCTCCTACGGCGACGTTCGTGGCCACCCGGCATTCCGCTATCCAACGCTCAAGGTCTCTGAGGATGCTAACAATTTTTGGCTTGGACTGTGACACAAGAGACACGTCTCGTGTAATGGTCTTCATTGTGTTCTTGTAGAGCTTGAGCATTGGGGTGAGTGGGCGAAGAGGTGGTGCGGAAGTCGTGGGTCGAGTGGAGACAGGGTTCAAGGTAGGGAGGTAATAGTTGTGTAGAAGCCATGACATGGACTAGTTCAATGAGAGATGATTGAGAGACGTTGTCGATAGTGAGTACAACGAACAACGCACCTGCCTCGCTGCTTCTTGTAGAAGGCTCAAACTCGGGAGGTCGTCATGCGTTGCAGCGTGTCTAAGTTCCACCAGCCAGTTTGGCAGACCAAGCTGTTGAGCAATGGCCGAAATTGAACGCGCATACGTCCCAACTTGCAACGGGTCCACGAGTCCATTGACCAGTCTGATGACAGCAGCGGCATAGCCGTGGCGGAGAAGAAGCGGGGAGGTGGAACCATGCTTGGTATCTTGGACGATGACTACCAGAAACGCAAGTGTCGATTCGACGGCATGGGGAAGCGCCGTAATGGCTTTCCATGCGGCAATCTGAAAGTTCAGAAGAAAAAGTTGAGGGCCAAGGACGACAGTGTTCAACAGGTCGGGCTCACCCTGTTTATCGCGAATATCTTTGCGTCAACGTCATTCTCGTCTCCATAAACAGCTGCACAGACTTGATCGAGTTCAGCAAGTGACGCCCATGGGACTCTCCTGGGCAACCTCATCGTGACGGTTGCGTCAGAAAAGCTTCATGAAAAAAAGGTTCCGCGATCTTTGCGTTATCTAATCTCCTTGCTCGATCAGTGGCGGTGCAGCCACGCGATCAAATTTCCATTTCCGGTCCCGAGTGCAAAGTTGAACTCTTGGCGTTCTTCTGCTTCTCCCTCCTGCCCTTCCTCTCTGCCGTGCGCCCCCCTCTCCCTCCTCCTTGTACACGAGGACGACAAAATAAAATTTACGACGGACTCTGAAAATGCCCTCGTTGGACACCCGAGGCCAAATATCGGCTGCTGAAATCGCCTTTTACGCACCTGTCGCGGCCATCACCCTATTGCTGATCATTCGGTATGCGTTCAGACGGGATGCAGGGTGGTTCTTCCTGTTTCTGTTCTCTCTAGGTGCGTAAATCTGCGTTCATCTCTGCAGTATTGGTTCTGACCAAGTCGTGAAGCTCGGATTGCTGGTGGAGCTCTCGTCCTCGCTGGACAGCTCAAGCCTGACCCCTCCCTCTTCAATGCTGCGTACATCATGGACTTTTCTGCCCTCGTAGCTCTTCTGTTCTCTTCTTTAGGATTCATTGGCATGGCGTATGTGACTCTCTTGCATCGGTTCTTCCTGTAACTTAGCCCACGCGTTTTATAGTGGACAACACACATACAGCGAAAATCCTCGAGTAACAGTCGTCCTACGACTTGTGGGGCTGCTGGGGTTAGCTGGTCTGGGACTGTGTATTGCCGGTGGAGTCCTTGGTGCACAGGCCGCTGCAGATCAGAACACGGCTGCGACCCTCCGTCGAGCGGGCGTGGGCGTCTACGCAGGCATCTATGTCATCCTATTGATTGTGCACATTGGGACCTGGTCGTACCGATGGCATCTACGAAGCTATCGTCGTAATGTGCGTACCTTCGAACCCCGGTTGCATCACGCGATCTGATGAAATGAACTCTTCCAGCTGCTATGGGGAATTTCCGCCGCTCTGCCCTTCCTCGGAGCTCGTATGGCATACGCCGTCATCGCCGTCTGGTCATCTTCAGACCTCTACGGGCTTCAACCCTCCTCCAACGCAACACTCGCAAAAATGAACCCCGTCACAGGCGATTGGATCTTCTACCTCGTCCTCAGCCTCATTATGGAATTCCTTGTGGTTGCTCTCTATCTACTCGCAAGCACGGTCCTTGCCCAGAGACATCACTAGCGCACGACCCCTCCACGTACCTGGACGTGAAAATTATGTAGTAATGCCCTGACTTATCATGAACCCTATAGGATCACTAGACTCGACGATGTACTTGTACGGTTTCTGTTATCACCTAACCCCTTGCTTTATTTTATTTTCAATGCGACACCCCATTATTCGCCACTTTGGAAATCATGAACAGGAATTCTGGGTTTACATACAAGTAAGACTTCTGTTACATACATCATGCACTTCTATTTCTTTTAGCTTTAGTCCCTCAAAAGATAAGCATAAGTTTACGGTCAAAAAGTGGTACGATAGAACCGTATGTGAAGATGTGAAGAGTCTCAAGTATACTCCATAAGGTGAGTGGGAGAGTTATCCTCGACCTTCCATAGCCAAAAGGGTCCTGTATTTGAGGTTGTTCAGTTCAAATCTCAGATCACACCAAAAACAGGGATGTTCATACCAACTGGGTCATCTGAGACATGGATCGTAAGCCTAATTATGGAGAATGTGGCGCGATGATCGAACGTACCTTGATCGTGGTGGGTAGTGGTCCAAACGCCAACGACTCCCATCGCGCTTCCAAGTCCGCCGATCTGGACGCCGCTTGAGCTGTAAAAAGTTGGTAAGAACCTCGCAGATGATCTCAAGAGAGACGACTAACCTCCATTGCGGGTGATCATCGTATATTGATGTCTGCTATAATATAAGCATCGTTGACGTTTACGACCTAACTAGATGCAGTGTAACTTACCAAGTACCATCTTGCTATGCCATCCTTGCCCATCCTAACATACCCCTCGACCTGTGCTTCGTTGCCATTGACACCTTTAGATGAGCCAACGAAGCACAAAGGAGGGTAATGATCGTGTTCGTCAGGACGTAAGTCCGATGAGCGGATAAAACGTATTTCGGTGGTAGGGACGAGATGGATCTTGACTTCGATCAGACGGGTTGCTTCACGGAATCTTGGGTCTTTGAAGAACTTGGGTTGCCTTGGACCATCAGCTAGGTCAGTAAACTGCACAAGGGTTGGTTAGCCGGTCCACATGGCTCTCGTTTTCGAAGGCATACGTTGAAAGCTGGTCGTATTATCAGCAGGTGCACGGGAACATCGGGAGTCGGAGTCTCTTACCGAAGAGGTCTCTGGAAAGGATAGAGCGAGCCAGAGAGGAGGTTAGTCCTGCGCCGTCGGGTAGATAGATAGAGCGAACCGATAATCCATGAAACAGACGTATCGTCGCCAGGTTCCTGAATGATACAAGTTAGGAAATAATCTACCGAGGCGGAGGCGAAGTGCGTACCCTCAACCCCGGCCCAGTCAGTTGAGGAGATTTGTCTCCTAGCGAGGGCGCAGGATATCCTGGGTGGGTCGATGCATGAGGGCGGTCGGGTGAGAGCCCAGCTTCCTGGCAGCTCCTGGACGTTTAACGCCACGACGTTTATTAGATGTTCGACATGAGTCCAATTGACAGAGCCGTCAGAATTGAAGGGACCCCATCGTGTCTCCGCAGTGTAGTGGCGCAGATCATAGACGTATGCGCGACTGATGTCCCGCATGGATTTGAGGCTTGCCAGTGTTTTCTTGTCCAGTCTTGGGTCGAAGGCCATGGCGAGATAGGCCCTCAGACGGGCAGTGAGTTGCGGGTGTTGATCATCGTCGGAGATGGCGGTTGTATAGAGGTTGTTGAGCAGCAGGGATCGCCTGACAATGCGCTTGAGCCAAGCGATGTTGCTGGATGCTCCTGTGCGAAATACAGCGGCCGAGGACTCCTCGATAACGGTGAGGAGCTTCTTGAAGGCCTGCTGGCGCTGGGATTGTGTGATTGGGCCGCGGAGGAGGGCGAGCTCGAGGGTCAGGCGGGCAATGAGCTCTGCCTTCCAGTCGACGGGCTGTGGGATTTCCCTGTTGGCGTGGGGGGGATCGAAGGCGTGGGCGAGGTAGAGCTGGCGCCAGAGGAACTGATCGGTGGGGTGGAAGACGAGGGCATAGGCTGCGCGGCACGAGGCGGCAAAGGCGGCGACATCGGCGGGGTGGCAGAACGCGAGGATGTGCTGCGCCAGCTCGAGGGGGAAGCTGAGGATGGTCGCCTGGGACATGCTCGCGGGCGCTGAGAGCCCCTCCTCGGCTTTAATTAGGGGCACATCCCTTCGGCCCGGCCATCCGACCCCTTAGGTAACTCGTGGCGGTGTCCGACTCTGTCAGTCTCCCTCCACCTCCTCAAAATGAGATGCCGCGCTCTCCTGCTCCTGCTGCCAAGCGCTCTCGCCTTTGAACTCCCATTCAAGGTACCAAAGCTATTTTCCAGGTCCTCCGCTCCAGCCCAAACCGAGGCCCATTCCCCCGCTGCGTCCACACCCCGGATAGCCGTCATTGGCGCGGGCGCAGCTGGCTCATCGGCCGCTTTCTGGATCTCCAAAGCGCAGGAGCGATTCGGCCTCGACGTCCAAGTTGACGTGTACGAAAAATCAGATTACGTCGGCGGTCGTATGTCTTTTCGTTTCTCAACTTCCTTGTGCGCCTAATGACATAAACGCAGGAAGCACGGTTGTCTACCCGTACGGAAATGCTTCTCTCCCAGAACTCGAGCTAGGGGGCTCCATCTTTGTAGCCGCCAACAAGAACCTCTGGAGAGCTTCAGACGAGTTTGGTCTCGGAAGACGTGACTTCAGCGACGAAGATGAATCAACAGGGATATGGGATGGACAAGAGATGTTGCTGTCCGTGCGTAATCATTCCAAACATCATACCAGTCAGCTCAATCAACCCTTGCCCTCAGTTCTCAGGTAGCTGGTGGGATACAGCCAAACTACTCTGGAGATACGGATTTCTCTCTCCCAGACGCACTGAGAACTTGTAAGATGTCGTAACCGCTGGCAACGTGTAATACTCACGCGCCTCACAGCGTCCGCGCCCTGGTCGATAAATACCTGACCCTTTACAACTCTGACTCTCCCAAGTGGGACAGCGTCGCCGACCTCTCTGCAACCTTTGGCTGGACAGAAATCGTCAGCAAGACAGCCTTGGAACACCTGCGAACAGAAGGCGTTTCTGACAAATACATCAACGAGGTGGTTGATGCAGCGACACGGGTCAACTACGGGCAGGTATGTGCGTGGGCCAACGGATGAAAAGCAAGTGAATAACGCGCATTTATAGGACATCGACTACATCCACGCATTAGAAGGCGCGCTCTCCATGGCCGCAAATGGCGCAGTCGGCATCGCCGGGGGAAACTTCCAGATATTCGAGAAATTCCTCAACCACTCGCGTGCCAACGTCTATCTCAAGACACCGGTACGCCGCTGCCTCACGCACGCCCTATTTTTTTTTTATTACCGAGATTAACAGCGTATATGTAATAGGTTGTCAGCATCACCGAGAAATCCTCCTCGTCTCATCTCTGGTCCGTCAAGAGCAGTCGCGGGACGACGGACTACAAGGCCGTCATCCTCGCCGCGCCGTTCCACCAGACAGGCATCGCGTTCCCGCCCGCGGTCGCGGAGAAGGTCACCGCGCAGCCCTACCTCCACCTGCATGTGACCCTCCTCGCGACGACCGCGCCGTACCTCAACGCCACGTACTTCGGCCTCCCAGAGGGCACGCCCATCCCGCGCATGCTCCTCACGAGCGGGCAGCTGGCGAGGGCAGGTGGCCAGAAGCCCGAGTTCAACTCGATCTCATATCACGGCTTAATACGCGATGGAGAGTGGGCGGTCAAGATTTTCTCAGACCACGCGCTGACTGATGAGTGGTTGTCGGAGATGTTCCAAGGGCAGGTTGGGTGGGTTCTGAGGAAAGAAGTGAGTTTGCTCTGTCAGCTCGACTTGTTCTTCGAGGGTGATGCTGATGTGGACGGTCTGACTTTGCAGTGGGATGCCTATCCGAAAGTGCCTCCGACCTCGAGCTTCCCTCCCGTCAAGCTTGATCGGGGGCTTTACTACGTCAACGCGTTCGAGCCGTGAGTAGAGCGCCTTAGATCCATCTTTTGCAGATTATCTGATTCCAGAATCCTTTTTGTTGTTCCTCCCTCTGTAGATTCATCTCGACCATGGAAACGGAAACCGTGGCCTCCCGTAATGTCGTTGATTTGATGCTCAGCGATGAGTTCAACTCGGGAATCTGTGGGCGAACGATTTCAGCGGTAGAGTCGGATGCCAGCGAAGACGGTGCCCAAAAGCCTCTTGTTGCTCCTGCTCGTCAGGAAACCACCAATCCGGGTAACTTTGTCTTAGGCTGGGATTGCTGATCATGAAGAGACGCAGGAGTATAGACACCAATGACCCTTGTATTGCAGATCTAATGGTATGGAAGTAACTATGTGATATATTATATTATGACCAGATTACACCAGAGAACAGGGGATTGATTGAGTGGATGGACAGAAAACTTTTACAGATTGTGTGCCCCTTGTGAGTTGCATGGACAAACCAAAGAGAGACGAGATAGCTTGACAAATGATAGTTAATGCTTTGAGATGAGATGGTTATGAAGTGGCGTGCCCATTTTCAGGCTTTTCAGATATCGGTTCTAGAGGTTCTTCTGACTGGTGGTGGTGGCCGTTGGGTACAGTGTCTTGTGCGTGTCTCTCGTTAGTCGCATCGCCGTTCGTGAACTCCTTGAAAGGAGATTCCTCCTGACGAGGGAAACCAAAGGTAGAGCAGTCTGCGACGTCGCGACGCAGCTCGATGTAATCACTGGCAAACTCTCCGATCTGCAGAAAGAGTCAGGATTGATCCCCATACACTTGACGAACAGTCACGTACCTCGACTTCGTCCATACCGGCCCTCTCGCCATCAGGTGTGCTGCGCAGTCCCAATCCAGGAATCAAGTCAATACCCTTTGCGACGACAGCAGTCATAACAAAAGTGTAGGCGCAGGTCGCAAGAACGTAAGCGAATTGGATGTACAGCTGCTTCCAGTTGTGGTCTACCCAGCCGCCAGGAATGCCGGTGTTGACACCGTCCATAGCAATAATAGAGGTGGAGGCAAAGAACGCATTGAGTATCAGTCCGACGATACCGCCGACGGCGTGCTCAGCAAACAGATCCAGGGCGTCATCGATCCTCAACAGGAATTTGACTGCATAAAGCGAAATGACAAAAATCATCAGCATGTGCTCTCTGCTTGCCTATCAAACGGACGATGTCGTCGCGCTGTCAAGGAACTCACTTTTAGTGGCAAAGTTACAGAGGCCACCTGACAGGATTCCGACGATAACCGACGACCATGGCCTAAGGAATCCGGATGAGGGGGTGGCTGCGACGAGTCCTGCGATTGTCCCTGAGCAGAAGCCGACCATACTCCATCGTCTTTCAATGCGGAAATCGAGTAGGCACCAGACCATCCCCCCAAAGGCTGCAGCAATCATGGTATTCCAGATGGCGAAAATCGCCCGAAGATTGGACCCGAATGCACTGCCGCCATTAAAGCCGATCCATCCGAACCAAAGCATGAAGGCTGGAAGGAGCATATTTTATCAGCAACTCAATCGCCGCGGACAGTTCGTGCGGGGTGGATGGGAACTCACTTCCGAGACCGACGAGGGACACGTTGTGGGGTCGGAAGTTGAGGAGCTCGCGCTCGTGCCTACGTCCCAAGACCCAAGAGTATGCAAGCCCACCTACGCCACTGCCAATTTCGACGGGTCCTCCACCTTATAGGGCAAGTTTGTGTTAAAAAGGAGCCAAACGTCAAAAGGGGATAAACAAGACGGACCGGCAAAGTCAAGCACGCCCCATTTGAAAGCCCAACCATGTACGCTCCATATCCAGCACGCAAGAGGGCAGTAGACGATGGTAGTCCACGCAAATGTGAACACCATAGCCGGGAGAACACGACCGCGTTCTGCGAGACCGCCCATGAGGATAGCCAAAGTTACACACGCGAACTCCATCTGGAAGAAACTGTAGAGAATCTCCGGAATGAGTGGAGAGCCGGGTGACGGTTCTGCTTCGACGTCCATGAGACCAAAGCGAGCGAGGTTGCCAATGAAGCCGTTGGTGGCGGTGGTGGAGAAAGCGAGAGAGTAGCCCCAGAAGTACCATTGGAAAATGACGACTGCGTTGGCTGCTGAGACGGCCCAGATGAGAGAGACTGGAGGTGAGAGAATTCAGAGGCCGTGGGTAGGTGCTGAAAGGAGATTGACACGTACGTGCGCTTTTACGACGCGACAGTCCTGAGTAGAGGAATGCTACAGGGGGTTGAGGGTCAAAGTCAAGACGCAGAAAACGCGCGACGCACCAAGTCCTGGCACCATGAAAGAGACCATGGCACCGGCCACAATAATGAACGACATATCTCCACGATCAAAGCTGGGGAAGACAAATTAAACTGGGGTTCGTGGAGAGCCATGGGTGCGCCTTACAGACTAGCGTCCGCACCTGCAAGAGGGGTTAATATATAAATTGAGCACAGAAACGCTGAGAGAGGACGTACGGGCGGCGAGTGTGCTGTGCTGCATCGTTGTGGCGGAATGGAGGGGGATGTCGCAGTGGCGAAAAAAATAGCTGGACGGAGAAATATATAGGACGGTTTACCGACGGCCGAGGCGCCGCCACAGAGGAAACGCGCTATCACCCAAAGTCTAAGACCCTTATCGCGTTGCAAATACTTCCTGTCCCCGTGACGTCAGCCACGATAAGCTTGTTTGGCGCAGACCCCGGGGACAAACACCCCCTCCTGCGGTGACGCGACATCCTTCCGCGACGCGTCCATGTCCCTTCCTCCCATCCTCGTCCACACCTTCGCCCGTCCGTTGCCATACCGGCAGACTTGGGCGTTGCAGGAGCGTCTTCATCAGCTCCAGCTAGCTCTGCGCCGCACCAATGAGCACCCAGACGTCCTCCTGCTCCTTGAGCATCGACCCACGTACACCGCTGGCCGCAGGCAGACAGAGCCTTCCATTCGCGATGAACGCATACGACTGGAAAACCTTGGCGCAGACTTCATAACCGCCACCCGTGGCGGACAGCTCACCTATCACGGCCCAGGCCAAATCGTCGGATACCCCTTGATTGATCTCTCCCGCTACACCCCGTCAATGGGGGCTAAGGATTATGTCTGTCGCATCCAGACACTCATGAAGCTGCATCTGCGTGACGCCCACGATATCGCGTCGTCGCCTTCGGACCACACGGGCGTATTCCTAGATCCTGTCACCAAGGTTGCCAGCATCGGCGTCCAGGTCCGTCATCGGCTCACGGCGCACGGTTTTGCCATGAACATTACAAACGAGCCTCTTGCGTGGTTCAACCAAATCGTCGCGTGCGGATTGGACGACGTTCGTGCAGGATCTATTGAATCAAAACTGCAAAAGCCTATTCGACTCGAGGATGAGATACTGGGACTTGTCGCCCAATTCGGGAAGGCCTTCGAGCGCGAGATGGTCTCGCTAGATCTCGAGAGAACCGGCCAAATTGGCGAGGCTATTCAAAAACTCGAGGAAGAGGCTGAAAAAGCGGGTAGTTGGTTAGCAAAACCCGAATCACAAGCTTGACATACAAATCTATCCCATTCCAGAACATTACTAGATGCAATATACTTTTCTACGCTATCCCGCGTTTAAATCGTCAGGTTGGAAAACCTGATAAGGTCTTCCCATTTGAACTCTTGTGGGCGCTCGTGGAAGGTCCGTAGCAGGGTTTTGCCACTGAGGTCGTCGTCCTGCTTCGGGTCCTCGTTCCAGAGGTAGAACTTTTGCAACGCCATTGTCAACAGCTGAGAATCCTCCTGCGTCAGCATGTATCTGTCCGCCGACCCACTCCCAGCGCCGCTCGAGGGTGTTATCTCGCCTCGCAGCAGCACGAGACCATGAGTCGCTGACAGGTCCGTATACAAGGTTAAAACCAGGTACGGTGTGGCGAAGCTCCCCCGGATTTTATACTCCTGCAAAGGGGTGAACAAGATCGTTGCAGTCGGTAGGTTTCCCCCCTTCTCCGGTGTCTGTACCGGCTTTGCGAACAGGTCTTCGGAAGGTGTCGGAATGGGTGGCGCATCATGGAAGTCCCACTGCAGGTAGTAGAACTCGTGCGCCACATTCTGATTATCGTCGCTCTTCGGCTTCTGCACTGCGGGGTCGGACTCGTCGGCCCCTACTACCCACTTCCCATCCTCCCTCGATTGCTCGTGTTGTTGCACCCGTGGGACGGGAACGACAAACGAAGGATAGGCGCGTCCACTGTTCTCCATCGTCTTGTACATCTTCAGCGGGATTGTTGCACAGACAAAGCCGCGACCAGTGCCCCCGGAGCGCGATGCATGGTAGGCCGTCCAGAGCGCCGAGATCTGCTCTGGGGTGTGCGGCGTAGATAGCAGACGTGGCAGATTTAAGATGCTTGACAGCGCCTGCACGAATTGTTTTCATTGGTCAGGTCAATCACACGACCGTTCGAAATCTGCGCATGGCGGACGTACGCGAAAGGGGGCAGCGTCTTTGCGTTCACCAGTTGACACGGATGAAGCCTTTTCTCCTTGCGAGGAGGGTGCCGAGCTTTCGGTTAACTTCTCATTCTTGAACTTCGCTGCAGCAGCCTTCAACTTCATCCACAGTGCAGGGCTACACCATCCCACACCCCGAGAATGATCCCCGGCAGCGTGAAAAGGAAGGAAAATCGCGTCCAAGCATTCCTCTCGATCCACCAGACAAACACAGACCGCCTATCACCAAACATCATGCACACAAGTCCGCGTTTACCGACCAAACTACGGGGATATCCCTTCGTAACCTGCAGAAAGACAACAATAATGAATAAAGAACTCGAAAAAAGGAAAGAAAGGTCTCATCACCGTCACAACCGCCGTCTGCCCGAACAGCTCATTTTGGACATGCACAGCGGCATCCCAGTGCGCTACTTCACATTACGTGAATATCAACGCAGATGTCCTGCTGCCAATCTTAAGCCCGCGGAACTAGGCATATGAGAGTAGTAAACACGCTGTCGAAAAGAATGTATGGATGCAGCTTGCTGCGAGCCTGCACGACAAATTCGACTAAGTACATATAGTAAAGATATGGTGAGGAAGATATGCTGAGGGTACATCCGTGCGTAGCTTGCAGGCGAGGCCACTAGCTGAGATGCCAACTGTATCCAATGTTACCTCCACCACATATAATTTTAACAGTTAGTGTTATACCCACCGTGATGACAATGTTAATTGGTGTTAACTCAACATATGAGGACAGGCCGTCTGGTGCCACAGGAGAAAGACGTCCGCATGGTCTCAATGGGTGTTAAGAGCAGCCATAAGGAAGCGGGGTATGTACACGAAAAGTTCGCGAAAGAAGCTGGCTGTGCAATTGGCAGACGCTAATAAACTTACAAGGGGCTGGCAGAGTAATCCCGTTCCTGCGTTGCTAAAAGAACTGGTTGCGCACTCCAGAGCACGATTTATCTTATGTAACAGCAGACATACCAAAATATCAGTTCTAGGCATGCTTCACTGAGGACCACACCACACACAGATTAGACCGAGCACTACTAGTGCCGTGAGACACGCAAGANTTTCCGTGCCTCACGCCTATCTCAAGCCTCGCTTTCTCGACCAAAGTCGGACAGCCGACAAGGCCATGCTCTACATTGAAGAATAGAACCACTGCTCGTCAGAATCACAGTAGACACAGCGCGAAACATCGTGTCTCAACTCCTCTGCCTTTTGGCGCAATTTAACCGCATACTTGGGCCCATACCCGAGGCTTGGGCTGGCGACTTGGCGCGTTGGATGGTGAGCTGCTGAGCCATTTCGCGACAACGAGTCGTGAGTGACTGAGAGACGTGCTGAGGAGTTGTGTGTCATTGCCTTGCGGCACACCCAAACGCCAACCTTCAAATCCCAATGAAGGAGTTTGGTTTGCCGGTCCGGTTTCCGGGAAGACCCGATCAACGAAAGAACACTGATGGTGTCCTTTTATCGCTTTCTTTTTTTACCCGGCAATAACCCCCAAGTTCTAACAGCTTTCTAAGTAGCGGGCCCTTGTCCTGCGAACTTTCAGCTAAAGTCCAGTTTCAGTCGTGCTGAATCGGTGGGGAGATGTATAGCTGTACCAATGTCTGTTTTTGTGGAAATAACGTTTGGGAGCCCGTGCTGGATGCCAAATTGTGGCACGGCCGAGGGAAAGTCTAGAAAGTTATTGGCGGGCCCGTTGTGTCTCGGAATTTGCCGGGCAGATACTGGCAGATAACTACCCAGTAGTTCGATCGGTAAACCAACAGAAAGAACACTGATGGCGCCTTTTTTCGCTTTCTTTTTTTAACGGCAATGCTGTTTCGGAAAACCTTGAGAATCAACCATTTATTTTTTGACGGTGCCAGGGTCTGCCTGTTTGGGCCTGCGGCTCGGCGGCACTGGCTGACAAAGCGCTGATCCCGTCATGGCTATTCGCGATGCTCTTGATCAGGCGGCGAGATTAGATTTCTTCAAACTGCTCTCGCTCCCCGATTACCGAAAAAAGGGATGATGCTTCTGGAATACATTCAGTGACTCTTTTATATGAAGTTATGGAGCTTTTGTGCATCCTGGTTCCAGCAATTGAGTGAAAGCTCTAATCTTATCTCGTTAGATTAGTCGGCGCATGTCAACAACCGGCATCAAAGCCTGGACCTGACGCCCTGGCGCCGGTCCCTAACCGCTTGCAGAGAAAAAAAATAACATGATTATTCTCAAGGTTTTCCGAAACAGCTGTAACCCCCAAAGTTCTAAGTATCTAAGTATATACGTCTAATAAAAGTCCACAAATATTCAAAATCAGTGTCTCTGAATCGGGGGAGATGTATAGCTGTACCATGTCAATTTTGTAAATGAATAACGTTTGGGAGCCCGTGCTGGAGCGATCTAATTGTTGCACGGCCGAGGTATAGAGAAACTAAGGGGAAAGAAAGGTCCTAGAAATTTATTGGCGGGAGCCACGGTTCAGAGCGGAGTTTCAAATTTCAAATCTTAAGAAACGGACCGCTTTCCGCCACGAAATTGAGCCAACTTCATTCACTATACTCGATGTCAAGGCAAGATAAGGCCACAACGGACAGATTTGCAAGGACTCTTCGAGAACTTGTAAAGAAACCTGAAAACAAAGTGTGCGCGGATTGTAAACGCAACGGTGAACAGCAAAGTTCGTCTTTTGGGTGTTTCAGGCTGAACCTATCTTCAGATCCACGATGGGCGTCATGGAATCTGTACGTTGTGCTGACTTTCTTCGCGATTCATACCAACCTTCTTGAAGAGGTGTCTTTCTGTGCATTCGGTGTTCTGGAATCCATCGTGGAATGGGAACCCACATTAGCAAGGTGAAGTCGGTGGACCTTGATGTCTGGACTCCAGAGCAGATGGAGGTGCGATATCGCAAGTTCCGCGGAAAGTCCTTTCTTGATTGACAACAAATCCCAGTCTATCCAGAAATGGGGCAACCGCCTGGCGAACCTCTACTGGGAAGCGCATCTCAAACCTGGGCATATCCCTCCCGAGCAGTACGTTTTTCGGCGTCCTTTTACCCCTCTTCCCCGATTTTAACGATTCGCCAGCAAAATGGAATCCTTCATCCGCTCGAAGTATGAATCGCGTAGATGGGCGCTCGATGGCCCTCCTCCTAGTGACCCTTCCGTTCTGGACAGTGGACCAACTGTTCAGTCTGTCCCCATGCCTCAACCAGCTCCCTCCCAGCAATCTGTGACCCAGCCAACGATGAGCTCTACACGACATACGCACGCCCAGAACGCCAGTATCTCTACTCGCGGCTCGGTTGCTCCTCCAATCGCGACCCGCCAACCGCAAGTTCACCAGCTTATCTCTTCTAACTTTACGAACAGACCGGCCCCGGCTAGCTCGGTAGCTACTCCCAGTCCACCCATAACACACACGTCTGCTCCCTTACAACCCCCTGTGCCCCCTGGAAATGGTCTTTTTTCGCTGGATTTCCATGCACCAACCACGCCTGCGAACAGCGCCTCTGTCGTTCCTGAACCAAAGAAGGATGTTAAACAGGATATCCTCTCTCTGTTTTCCGCGGCCCCAGCAAGTGCATCCCCCGCCGCTCCAGGTTTCGGACAATTTAATGCCTTTGGTGCCCAGTGGGGTGGAACCGCCCCTCCCCAACAGCTTCAGCAGCAACCAGCTGCTCAGACCAGCATGGTAGGGGGGAATGGTGTCGGAATGTGGGGTGCGTCCTCCGGTTGGACGGGAACACCAGCCGCACCAGTTGCACAACCAAACATCTGGAACGCATCTGCGACCGCTGGTCCTCAACAAACCACCACTCTCTTCGACACAAATGCCGTGTGGGGCGGTACTGCTTCTCCTATGACTGTCCCTTCGTCACAAGATTTATTCAGGTCGTCTTTGGCCTCGCAAACCGCGGCCAAGAAAGACGATGCATTTGGAGATATTTGGGGGGGTTTCAAGTGAGGTGTTTTGCATTCCTTCGGCTGCGTAGCTTCTATCGATTTGCTATCTTGCATTCTTCAACCCGACGCAACCTATCAGGCCTTTCCTGGGGCAATGCCAATGTCCTAATTGAATTATCAGACGAGCATTCGTAAATCTACTTCTCAAAGTGCATACCTTTTCAATGAGCTTCTGGGCGGTTGGGTGGAATCCAACCTTTGCTCTTTTCCAATTACTTCTTGCGAGTTTTCCATCCACCTTCGAAACCGCTCACAAAACTGGCCTGTTCCATTACCCCACTCCCCGGCCTCCCCAGCGAGCTGTTCGGCAGCAGCTGAAGACGAATCAGCGTGAGCGACCTCGTAATACCGAAGACGGATTTCCGCATTTGGTGAGTTTGCGAGTTTGTATAGCCTTTCAAGACGGAGGAGGAGGGTCAGATTGAAAGACAACTGTAAATATTGTATTGCCGTCAGATGATGGCCTGGCAACTAGATAACATGTGGAAAACTGACCAACTTGGTTTGAGTTGAAGCTCCCAAGGAGTCCTAAGGTCGGTTTCTTTGAAATCGAGGTGCGAAGCGTCGAGCGCCATCCCATCCGCTCTCATCCGATCAGGGCAAGACCATATGCTTCCTCGGGCCAACGTCGTACTCTATTTTGACCGGCAGCTCAATACCTTCGCCATTCATCATGACTGACGGTGTCTTGAGCTGCCACGAAAGTCACCAAAATATCAAAGCAAGTCCGTTATGAAAATCATTGTAGGTATGATAAGGATACAATGTGGCTAGCATTGAGCAATATATATGCATGATCTATGTAGATTTACCTCCAATTATTAGATGAATGCATACAGAAGAATGACGATGACGACGGTAGATAGGTCTAGTGTTGTGCAACCTCTTGTAAGGCTTTAAGCTCTGCGAGTCTTTCCTTTATCTTCGGACTATGGGAGAGGATTGAGCTTCTAGTTTAAGTCCAGAGAGGAACCACTTACACTTCAAGTAATTTGGTCTCCAAAGCCTGCTTCTCTTCCTGTAGGGCCAGGCGCTTCTCAGCATCCAGCCTCGTGCTATGGTCATGTAAGCACGACGCGTCACAGTGAGGGTCGTAAAGGACCTACAAGACATAACCACCCTGGCCATCATAGTGGAGGATAAGAGCGTGGTATTTCCACAGCGAAGGTCGATGAGAGACGGTAAGGAGCGTTATGTTCAGTCGCGTCGCATATTCCATCATCTTGCCCTCGATTTCGGTTGGCACCAGAGATGTTGCCTCATCCAACACGGCGTACTAGACAAATCGTCAGCCATGGGCCAGACTACGGTGGTTCACCACATACCTTGGGATGATGGTAGAAAAGTCTTGCCCAAGCAATCTTCTGTTGGTCACCTCCGCTCAAAGTTTCACGCCATTCCTTAACGGAGTCCCATCCGCCCTCGCGCTCGACGATTTTATCCATTTGCACGACGCCCAGGATTCTCAGAAGATTGTCGTCGGTAATACCGCCTAGTAGCTCATAAGCCGTTGTTCGTTCGAGGAGAATGTTAGCAACGTACGTTCCTCCATGTCAGCCTTCGAATCCGGATAAATGACCTGATCTCTTAGGGTACCCAGCGGAAGATAGGGCCGTTGAGGGATTAATATGAACTGGGATGCAGCCGGCTTGTGAACGACTCCTCCATAGATAGGCCACAAGCCACCCAAGATGCGGAACAGAGATGATTTCCCGCAACCTGCAAATAAAACTTCAGCGGTTCTTCAATAAAAATGCGTGCAATATAATACCGTTGGGCCCAACAATGAGCAGATTTTGCTGGAGACGTATCAGGATATCGGATACAGGAACAAGAAAGGCTGTAACACACCCCAGGCTTTATGTGAAAACTCAGTTTCCTTACAAGGATGTCGCCGTTAGGGGTCACGATGGGTACATTTTCAAATCGAATGTCTTCAGATTCAATGACATGTCCACGGCCCTGGAGGACTAACACGTTTTCGGTCAGCAGCATAAAGTCATAGAAGTCAAACTCACTGATAGCATTATCCTCTTTGGCGGCACTGTTCACATGCGCTTTGTCGAACTTCCCTTTGCGGACATCCTTCATAGTGTCAAGAAGCAGGGAAACGCGAGCAGTGTATCCCGCAAGCTCCGAAAGATCTTTGTAGGAATACATCACACGTCCAAAGGCATCTAACGGTCTTTGGTATGAGAAATTTACGTTAGGACGAATGAGACAAACAAACCTGATGATGACAGCAACAAGCGACGGTTCGTCACAAAACCTGAGATCACGGTTCAGTGGTCAACGGCGACTCGGACACAGAAGTATATCACCTTCAGTTCGACCACCCAGGTCGAGAGCTTCTGCACCCGGAATCTTAAAGAACACCGGGACAGCGCAGAGAACAAGCTGGGGGTGATATGAGCATGTGGCTAAAACCTGCTGTAAAAATTCCGTACCCCAAAGCTTCCCCACAGCCATTTGATGATACCTTCCTCAACACAACCGAACCACCAGCGCCGCTGCAGGACGCTGTTCTCGTGTTCGATCAATGCCGCGTATTCGCGTTCGATGAGCATCTTCTCGGTCTCCTCTCCCTTCATGAAAGCTACCTCCTCGGCGAACTCAACGAGGCGGGAGTGGGCATGGCGGAGAGACCCTGCCATTTGTGCTGAAAGGGCAGTGTACATCCCGAAAGGAGGGGTCATGTACCTCACTGGTTTCAAGTGTCAGAGACGCACGGCATTCACGGGATGAAATGACTGACGTAGAATGGCAGATAGTTGGACAAAGAACGTCAAAGCAAGGACACCTTCTGCGCCGACATTTTGTGACAGTTGGAAATTGTATAGGATGACATCGAGGACGGGCTTCGCGAGATTCGAGTAAATGGCTGCAAGATGTGTGGAAAAACGTTGAATGTCATGAGTAATCATCCTGGTGCAGGATTTAGCATCCAAACGGCCAGATGTGTCAAATAGCTCTTACTGATCGGCATTCTTTATTCTGTCGTCCAAGTTAGCTGCAAAAAAGCCTCAGCATCTCTCTTCGGCCGACGAAGGCCTAGCGTACCGAGCTTGTAATAAACTTTGCCATTCGCGCCTTCTCCTTCCTCTCCTAGGTACTGCTTCATGACCTCTTGAGTGAGACGGGTGCGATACGCTATTGAGAGCTTGTTCTGGATGTATGAAAGCCAGCTGTTTGTCCAAGTCGCAGGAATAGCGACCACGAGCCAACGAAAGATGTTCCAAAAGAACTGGAGAGGCTGGGCTCGCACCAAGCTTGCTACAATTCTGCCCGATTCCAGTTAAGGTGAATTCCAACCAGGATAAACTGGGACATACTTTCCGTCCAAGGCAGCAACGTAGAGTGATATTGCGGTCCTGAAGATGAGCAGGCTTGAATGCATCAGAAGAAGTAAAGCCTCTTTCGATCGGATCCCAGGAATCACAATCCGAAGTATTTGCTTGAGGCGCTGAAAGAACAGCGCGTCGACCTGTAGAGTGCTTCAATATATAAGCCGAGACGGGATGGGTGAAGAAACGGACCGCGACTCGTTCCTGCTTTCCCACCTGCACCTTTCCTTTCTCCTGCTGCTTTGACCGTGCCTTCGATGAACTCGAACCTGGAGACTTCCCCGATAGGCCAGCATATGTGGAAGTGAGAGCATAGATGACGAAGGTGATGTTCAAGATCCGTTGTATCAGAGGACGATGCGCTGCATATACTTGGAAGAAGCGGGCCAGCCTCTCATTTGAAGCTGCAGACGTCCTCAAGGAAGAAAAGGCAGCCATTCCCCACGGCTTCTTGATGATGTATGAGGGGGAAAGAAGTGCGGGGACGTTGTTGACGACGGGGTGGACAGACGAAGCTAGATTTCGGAGACAAGATGATGTCGTCCGCGCATGCCATGTGAAATTCAGCCAGTCGTGGTATCATCGGAAACAAACCCTTTTTGCACGAAAAAAAGTCTGGGAACACGACGTTGGAGGCCGTTTGCCACGCGAACCTCCTGACCGCATACACAGGCGTGTCGCGCATTGACGGTGGTATAAACGGGCGAGCCGACATCTCGTTCCTTCGAGGCATCACTCTCGCACAGAAAGATCGGGGAAGCCGCTGACTAAGCAAATCTACATGGCTTCGAGACTTCGGCGTCTCTCCCATCCGCCGTCTTCTTACCTTCGTTCTCGTTAATCTGGTCGTATAATAGCGGTTGTCGTGTAACACGGACAGGCTTCAAAGCCTCTTGACTGAACCTCTATCGTCGTTCTGAAGGCCATGAGATTCTTCTCCCAATCCTTTCTCTACGAGTCCGTTTTCTTCCTGGTCTTACTTTCCGAGTTTTTGCTCACATAGTCCTCCAGCGATACCTGGTCCATCGTCACCCTAGCCTTCTTCCTTCGTTATCCAAATCCCTACGCGGCTCATGTCATTTCTTGCGATGTCATCTCCCGCGACACCACACCCTCCGGCACCCTGGTCACGACGCGCCTCATCCTGAAGAAGGGGAGCATGCCCCGGTGGTTTCCGAAGGGCATAGTCTCAAGAGCTGAATCCTGGGTCATTGAGGAAAGCGAGGTCGACCCGTACAGCAAGGTCGTGAGATGCGTGACCAAGAATCTCGACCATGTCAAGATTATGCAAGTGGAAGAGAGCGTCCAGTTTGCACAAACACCTGAAGGGTAACTATTGCTTTCTTGTTTCGACTCTTATATTCCTTACTTATATGCGCCCTGAAAGAACCCTCCAACACACGGAGGCCCGGGTTTTCTCCAGGTTTGGATGGGGTCTCACAAAAAGGATCGAAAATCATGGTCTAACGCGGTTCAAGGCCAACATGCAACGAGTGCGTCTTCTGACCTCATGCATCCAACCCTCACTAATTCCTTACAGTCTCGTGAGGGCGTGAGCCTAATTCTCGCCCTTCTTCGACAGTCGCGACTTCAGCCTATGGCTCTGGGCCCCGCAGATCATTTGCACGAAGTTCTGCCGGTCCTCCAAAGCAACACTGAAGTGAATGAAGGTAATCGCCACAAAACATCTTGGGCAAAATTCAAATCTTGGTTTCGACCACCATCCTCTCAAGCTTAGCGTCAGGGACTTCGAAGGGAGATACTGCTCGCGCTCCGACTCAGACAATCATTTGACTACCGCTGTACTATTATTATACTTACGTGTCCGGCACTTGGCTAATTCGCTGTACTATTGTAATCACCCAACCCCCCCGAATCTCCACAGCTATTCGTCATCAGTATCGTCAGCTGGCCTTGTGAGCTGCTTGTCTCACCCACATCTATGAGAAACCAACTGCCGAAAGTGCATTACATCGTGCTTCAAGGTGAACCAATTCCCTAGTTTCTAGAACACTGCTTGAGATAAGACTTAGAACGCGATGTACGGATATTTTTCGTCCATGATGTTGCCGAAGTGATCTATACGGAGCTATTTTGGGACTTGTTTAGAAATGCACATGCCAGCTTGACCAACGTATGTCCCCGAGGCTTCCCCACACCCTCGTTTGCCTGGGTAGAGGATGTACTTCCCCACCACGGCGGCCAGGCAGCTTGCTACGATCCCTGCTCTCCCCAACATTCCTGCAGAGCCCGTCGTAGCCCTCGCGTCAAGTTCAAGAAAGCTACTGTTTTGTACACTTACGCGAACCACCCTTGCGGTATGGTCTGGCAGAGTAGGCTCACGTCTTCAGAGCTTATGCACCACGCTTACCCCTTCTCTAGCCTTCTGCCTTGCTTTCGGTACTGACACGGACTCCAACCTCTCTTCTCAACCATGGAGATAGCCAAGATGTGTGGTGGTCGCCAGATGGGAGCCGAATTGTGATCAAGGTGCGCTACATATCTATGCAAGTCGTGTCCACAGAGATAATCGCAACACTCCTAGACCTCAGCGTCCTACTTGGTGCTGGTTTCGGTCGGGTTCGATCTGAATGAAACGGTCTATGACACGGTACCTCTGCCCGCAAACGCCCAGCGCAATTTCCTAGCAGGCCCAGGAGAAAGCCTATCCCTAAACTCTGTCAGTCTGCACTTTGAAGGAGTTATCCGGGTCGAAGGAAATTTATTGAGGTATTTTTGGTCCAATTGGCCGACATACACCAATATTCATTGACCGCTCAGTGTGTCACCTCGCAAACACACAGTCATGTTCTCAACGCAAGACCCACCAACAATTCAACAAATGCCCTGGCCGCTGCAAGAAGAAGAGGAAGCTGAAGAGACGAGGCCTCTCGTTGACTATCATACGTGGCTGCTCAACGATCTGGATTTCTCGTGGCTCGTTGAGTCTGATGGTGAATTTTGTCCCGAATGATGATTGCCTGCCAATAATCAACGTGGCACAGTTAGTGTCACTCGTATCTCTTATTCCAAGAGCTTGAATGGCGAAATCTGGATAACCTCTGACGGACGGGCGTATCTGGTTGGACTTCAAGAGAATGCTGAAGAACAAAGTGCTCGCGAATCTTTGTCAGAGCACCGCTTCTCCGAGGTAAGTTCGTTGATGTCAATGCAAGTCATAATCCTGACTTCATTTCTATAAGGATGCCCTGGACGATGGTCTTTTGCCCAGACAAGCTGGGTGGAACGGGACTTGCATTCACGACTTTCAGGCGCCTAGATGGATACAAAAACAACGGCGCATAGAGCCTAATGAGGAAGAACTTGATCATACACGGGTTTATCGAGACCAAAATCACGCAACATGTGTTGCCGTCAACAACAAATTTTCTCTCATTGCTATCGGAACCCATGGGTAAGGTGATTGTCCCATTTCCGCTACAGAATTCTCACGCGAACGCAGAGGCGGAATACAGTTTACGAACTTCCCTTCGGAAATTGGAATCATGCCCAAGTCCCAGAAGATCGAGGTGCCTAATCCCTTCAACAAGCAAACAGGAGACATCACTGCGTTGGAATGGAGTTCGGACGGTTATGTACTTGCTGTTGGGTGGAAGCATGGATGGGGCATCTTTAGTGTCGGTGGTAAATGCTTGGCTTCTGGAATTGGTGTTGACGAGGCGGTCGACGAAGAAAAGTGAGACGATTATCAGCCCCAGTTGTGGCAAGCTAATACTTTTCAAGGTTTCAGGATATATTCATGTATAGCGTCAAGGGTCTAGTAAGTCGCCTCTGGCCGAGATTGCAGTCTCAAACCGTCTTTTAGTTCTGGGGACCAGGGAATTTTGAACTTTTCGTTCTCGCGTCCCCCCTTCCTCGAAAGCGCAATGGACAGTTGTTTGTTATTCCTTTTGCCAAGAGTGCAACTACCGGCCAGCATTCACCTGTAAGGGTCATTAAATGCAATGCTCTTTCTGTGCTGACGGTGCAAAGGACAACACACGATATGCCTTCTTGCAACTGGATGATAGAGCACTAATTTACAGAGGTGCTGACCAGCCTGACTTGAGTGTCATCAACCCAGAATCAGACGTTTGGCAGCATATCAAGGTCTGATTTCTCTGGAATAAAGCGTCGATAAACTGAACCATGAGCATCTTAGATACCACAACGATACCTGGCGTTGAACTGGCCCATCCGATATTCCTGCTTAAGCAATGACGGAAGATTGATTGCTATCGCTGGTCGAAGAGGCTTGCTTCACTACAGCTCAACTTCAGGTCGATGGAAGATGTTTGCGGATGAAGAACAGGAGCAGAATTTTACTGTACGGGGTGGCCTTCTGTGGTTCCACCATATGTTGGTTGCTGCTGTCGAGATTGCCAAATCTTACCAGGTATGTAAGCACGGTTTCTTTGCTGTATGAGTCTGATTTTCTCGTATAGATTCGCCTCTATTCCCGAGATATGGACCTATCTGCTCAAAATATCCTGCATCGCGAAATTCTTTCAGCTTCGGTCATTATTTTGTCCATCGTCGACAATTCACTCTTGGTCTATACCGCGGACAACACCCTTCACCATTACCTTATCGTGCCGACCGCGGATTCAATAAAGCTTCATCTTTGCGGCAGTATATCTTTCACCGGAATCATATCCGCACCTGGGGCAGTCAGAATGCTGAGTTGGATGATACCAACTGTGCAAAAACGTACGTATTGGTCGAATATTACTCGAACTAGCTATTTTTACACTGCGTCTCAGAAATTGGTGACCCTGTCGATGACCTTGCTGTCGCGACGGTGTTATTGGTCGTCGGTGGACAGCTTACTCTTTTGCGACCAAGAAAGGTTTGAAATTTTCTTGCACTCAGATGACGTTCTTTCAACAACTTATTGCAGCATTCCGCCAACGAGGAAGTGAAATATGATATCCAAGTTCTCGCAGATCGGATAGAGTTCTGCTGGATCCATCTTCGCGGAGTCGGTGCTCTTGAGAACTCTCTCTGGGCGTACGATGCTCAAGGAATGCGAGTGTGGCTCAACGCTCTATCAATAGAATCGCATCAACGGGATGCTAGGGCTAGTACCATGGAGGATGTGAAAGAAAGTGTCAAGATACCACTGGATTTTTACCCTCTTTGTGAGTTTCATTACCTCAGCTCTTTTGCCCTCGCCGTTGATACCTTGAATCGCAGCCGTCCTCATGGATAAAGGCATTATCATCGGTGTTGAGCACGAATCTGCAATAAGAGCCAACCTTCCAGTTGTATTATTCCGACATGCTACCAGCGTAAGTTGCTGGCTAGATGGGACTGCACAGCTATTAACGTGGCAATTAGTCGCATCTATTCTTGCAGCACATCCTCCTCTACCACCTAGAGAATCACCAAGTGAAGGAGGCAGTCGCTTTTGCGTCTCATTACAAGAACCTGGTGTTCTTCGCTCATGCGTTAGAGATTCTTCTGCACACCGTCGTGGAATCGGACGTTGCCTCAATGAGCAGCGATGGTGACGATACTACTAATAACTATGAGCCTGTTCTGCCAGCAGCTGTCGAATTCCTAGACCATTTTGATGTGTCTCTCGATGTCATTGTGGGATGTGCGCGGAAGACGGAGCTGACTCGATGGAGGCATTTATTCGATGTTGTAGGGAACCCGAAAGGCTTGTTCGAGGTAGGCATACATTTTCCTGAGGTGATACGGATAATTTCTGAATGGCGCTCTTTCGCTCTCCAGACCTGCCTAGCCTTCAAACGACTAAAAACTGCCGGCTCTTACCTCCTTGTTCTGCACAATCTCGAACAACTGGACGCAAATAGCACCGAGGCCGTTCGGCTATTGAAATATGCCGTCGAAGGGAAGGACTGGCAGCTCTGTCAAGAGTTGCTGAGGTTCTTACGCTCCATTGATGATACTGGGCATGCACTGAAAAATGCTTGGACTCAGGTAGATTTGGGTAGTATTGACATACCTGGTTGGCTTGTGTGATCCTGGTCTTGTGGAGCGAGGTCAATTCTAGAGCATCGCCCTATTTAGGCTAAAAATGCCTTATCGAGTCGAGAGTGCTTCCGAACCACGTGGAACTTTGATGGGATCTCGGGCTTCAATGTCTTAAGAAGAACAGACCCACCAAAGGAGCCCCTCCAGGATACCGATGTTACCTCGAGAATCCTTCATGAAATCGAATCCTAATATCTGCTGCAAAAAAGAACAACAAGGGATAATTGCACACCATACCAATACAAATAAGGAATACACATGAATGCTGCCGAGAATACACATGCTGTGTCCGCCGCGCTACACTATTTACTGCCCGTAGTACCCCCCACATGTTCGGCCGCTTCGCCCAACGCCGCTGTACGCGGTTTTGGTGACGTAGGCGGACTCTCTGGGACAGGGAACGAGATCGAGTTCCTTTGCTCCGTCATGGTTGACTCAACAGTCGAGACTTGGTCGATCGGAGAAGGTGAGGGTGATGGCTCCGTTGGTGCCTCCGAGATCGTCAGTGGTAGCCCCTTCTCCATCGCCCTTGATCTGCTCGGAGGAGGAGCATTAGCCCTTGATGAAGGATGTATACTGTTGTTGGGACGTGCAGGAAGCTTCGGCGCGAAATCTTGAGGCGATAGCAACGCTATGCCATCAGCAGGGACAGTCGCGACCTTCGTGCTCTTTGAGCCATAAGTAACTGCTGGGACCGGTTCACCTGCAGGCGTCGGAGGCAAGGGAGGAGAATTGGGATCATGATCGTAGAGAATATGCGCATTTAAAATGAGATCCTCCATCAGGGAATCCTGCAGGAGGAATCTCAGTCAGCCGTTATATTTCCAGAAGAAAATGGCGAGAAGAACCTTGATAGTCTGAACACTCAGCAGGTCACCTCCTTTGGGCATCTCATCATCGCCGAAAATCACGCCTCCAAAGACTATAGCAAGGTTTTTGGCATCCATCTTATTCTTATCACATTTTGCGACAACTCGGGCTAGATGCTCGAGTAGAGCCTTCAACGTTGCTTGATGCACAGGGGGGAGTCTGCGGATCTTCGAGCGCAGAAGCACGAAGTTGTTTGACAGATGCTCCTCTGTGGCTGGAATGAGCGACTAGTTCTTCTAAGATCATCACAACATGTACCTCTATCTTCTGTGTGCTGGATGCGATCTTGTAGAGAGAATTTGAAGACAGGTTCTGGTAGTTCTCGAAGGTATAGCTTCATTTACGGTCAGCATAGAACGTGTTTCAAGAGTATGAATAGGCTGACTTTCAGGAGGGACGCGACACAATACACGTCATCTTTGGACGAGAATTGGAAGGCATCTTCATCTTTCTCGATCTCGTGTTGGAGCTATCAGGACGTCAGCAGGAGCCGAGGATTGGCTGAAAGGGGCCTTACAGCCTGAACTACTGCATGCCGCCCAGAAACCTTGAAATTTGTTTCATCAATGAATAAATTGATAAAAATGGGCGAAAAACAACACACTCGATATATTCCTTCTGCTTCGAGGCCGCGCTTGTCGATCTCTTCGATACAAAGACGAATAATCTTGGGTACGGCTCCTTCTGGCAGCTGCTTCGCAGTAGCGTAGTCCACTAAGCTAAAGCCGAATATTAGATCGTTGCATTCTCCAACTAAACCGTGTTCGTATAAGATCGGATCAGGGATTGCAGAGGCGAGTGAGCGGGGTATTTGCGTTTTAAGCTTGGAAATGTCCTTCTCTGGTGATATCCGATCTATGACTGAACGCATATGCGAAGATAATTGTGTTTGTGTAGTGGTAGTAGCGCTGCCAGCAGAGCAGTCAGCAGTCAGGAACGGATCAAAGAGACGTCATGTCCGAAGCTCACGTCATGTTATCGCTGTACTTCTCCAGCACTTTCTTCATTGTTGTCGATACTTCTTCAACGAACATTTCGAGGCTCTTCGTTGGAGATGAACACCACATATGGCCCCAAAGTTATGATTCTAACCTTATACCCGCTTTCCAATATTTTAGTGCGGCGCAGTCTTAGCGTTTCGAGCCAGTGAACGCCCTTTCGGTAATCTTTATCTAGTGGTTGAGAAGTACTGCATGAATGGTTCCATTCCAAATCTCCAAAAGTTGACGGCGTACCTGCTTCATCGGCATCTCGTTTGGCTCGTACGGTCCGAAGTGCTTGGTTCTCGCGGCCTCCTAGACTTTCCTTGACCGATCCACCCTTATCCAAGAATCCAATTAATTGATTTAGCTGTTTCTTCCCTGCAACATCATTCTTATCAATCCTTTGACTTGTATTGTGGACGAAATACCTTGATGTGCGAGATCCGAGAAAGCCGTCGATGACGACGGAGAGCGATTGCGACCTGGAACACTTCCAGAAGGTCGTCGATCGAGTGCACGTAACGGCTGTGGGGCAGTGACCGTTGGACGCGAGGGGATTGAAGGATTCGACTTGGAGTTGTGTGAATATTGTTCAGGATTCATGGAAGGAGATGGTTGGGGAGAGACGAGAGGGGGTGCGATAGCAGCCCTCTTTTGTTCCTGGAGAAGACCAGTTGAAGAAGCACTCAAACTATCTACCTCCACGAACATACCTCAACCTCAAAATATTTCTTCGCGTATCGACTCTTTAACTTTGGCAGCATGACCTCTGCGTACTCGTTATACGCAGCACCTGAATCTTTGAGATCTTCTTTGATCCTCTTTCGCGTACGTTCTTGGGTTTCCTGGCAAAGAAACTCTCATTAGACTCCAAGATAGAGTATCACGAGAGCGCCCCACTTTCAATGTGACTAACGGACTAATGACATCCGAAGTTAATGTCGAGCATAGTGCTTGCCTCGTCTGAGCCTCTGTTGTGTTTGTTGATATCACACGGGGATGGATTGCAAAAACGCGAGAACGCACCTCGGTCAACATTCTCGACGACTTCGGCCCATGCACTTCGAATCGTGCTCAATTCCCCTCTGTCATCCAGCGATGAATCCGCTGATTTAATCTTCCGATAGAGTTTCTTGAGTGATTCGACGCTGGACCAGTGTTCAGTCAGTGTCGTGGAAATGGAATTGCAATACGAACTATGTTTCTTCGATTCGCCTCCTGCAAATGAGAGTCAAACGGTGATGACAATAGAACGCGACGAAACGTGCCTTTCTTGGAAGAAAACAAGATAGGAGTCGGTAAGATAGCGGAGATGACCGTCGAAGAGGGGTATAGGGCCCTGTGGTGCGGAAGGAGGGTCCGAGAACGAGGATCGCGACGACGGTGGTGGGTCCATGACGGGGTACTGCAACGAGCTGTGCGGGGTCACCAGCAGCGTGAGTTGGGTATACGCGGGGCTGTGGAAGCTGTTGCTCGAGTCGTGCGCGGCGGTGTGTTGCAGTGAAGGGAGACGACAGGATCTCATCAAGGTTCACTTTCCAAAGATACCACATCACGTGACGTCATCGTAGATTCCCCCGCGCCTTCGCCGCCACATCTCGAATCTCGATTCTGCGCAATCTCCAACGTTCGGGCCCTTTGATGAAATGTCGTGAATGCAAGTATCCAATCGACTAGTCTCACATCTCATTCTGTCGCGTCCTGCCCCGCCCTATAAAATGCCTCCGGTCTGCCTCCATCTCAGTCCCCTATCCCCACAAAATGTTCCTCTCATTTATCTACAAACTCTCTCTTATAGCTGCAGGCTTCTACATTGTTATACTCACGCAATTCATTGCACACTACCTCTCAGTGCGTCGGACATTCCGCCATGTCCCAGGGCCCCCAAGGAGTTCTCTTCTCTGGGGCGAAGAATGGGAACTGTACCACGGCCGTCCAGGTGCTCGCTACATGGAATGGCACAAGATGTTTGGCAAACTAGTGGCGTTCACGGGTGCCTTCGGGGTATGTTTCGTACAACTACAGAACGACATTCCTCCTGAAACAATTACTACAGCATCAAATTATCTCCATCACCGACCCTCGAGCTATTTCATTCATTCTTGGCGACGGGGCCTACCAAGCCTCATGAGCCGTGCATGGTTAAAGCCACTTAGGAGAAGGCATTACCGGGTAGAAGGTAATTAGCGCATTGTTATATGTTTTGCACTTCCTGCTAACGCGCCTCCAGGCAAAAAAGAGCATGAGCTCCAGAGGCGCACCTTGGCCCCGGCGCTTAAGTATGTCATTTCCTATCTTAGCGTTCGATCCGGATTTCACATACAATCCACCAGTCAACAATCCGTCCGAGAGCTCGTTGCCGTCCTATTCGAGACTTCCACCCGCCTTGCAAACCAGTGGACCAAGATAATCGACCAAAATCAAGGCCAGGAAACAGAAATAGAAATAACAAACTGGGCCGGACGATTTGCGTGAGCTTATCACTCCATTCCACGAGGTCTGCTGTTGACAGGCGCCACAGACTTGACACCATCGGTCGTGCAGCCTTTTCCTATGACTTCGAGTGCCTCGCCGGCGAACCACACGAGCTGGCAAGCGCTCTCGACGGCCTGACCAACAGTGAAAACAGCCTCGCATCGTTCTATATGCGCGCTCTTTTCTGGTTATTCCCTTCCATCCTCTCCATCGGCAAGAAAGGGGAGATGATCAGGGAGACTAAGTCACAACTCGGTGCCATCGCTTCGAAGATGTGGAAAGACGCGCAAGTCGTCGGTGATGCCAACGACCGGACGCTACTTGCCACAATGTGTACGTATCCCGTGTTGTTTATTATTCGCTTGCACCAGGACTGATTCCTGATTTGCTCCGGCACAGTGAAGTGCGAGCGGGTTTCTGACTCTAAGATGAACGAAGAGGAAGTCGTATCCCAAATGCGCACTGTCATCTCCGCTGGTTATGAGACCGTATCAGCAGTTGTGGCTGTGATTGGCTTCTATTTTTCTTGACCATTTCACACTAATTCACACTGCTTTAGTGGATTCTATACGAGATTGCCCGGCATCCAGATATACAAGCAGAGCTACGCGAAGAAATATGCGCTATTCCCGATCTCTCATTTGAGCACTTTAACAACGAACTACCGCTCCTTGACGCCGTCCTGAAAGAAACCCTCCGCCTCCACCCTGCCGTCCTAGAAAATCACCACGAGGTGCGCGTCTCCCCTACTTACCGGTCTTCATGCCGATTGACAACTCTGACATATTTCACCCAGGCTTCGGAGACAATTATGGTCCCGCTTGCAGAGCCAATAGCCGAGACCGGGGAGATGCAGCTCGTTGTCCCCAAAGGCACCTTAATATCCATACCTGTGAACGTCCTGCAAGAAGATCCAGAGTTCTGGGGTCTTGACGCGGACGAGTTTCGTCCCAGCCGATGGCTCGAGAAGAAGAAGTCCGGGCTTGTGAAAGGACAGGAACTATTGGCCTTCAGCATGGGGTAAGTCGATGGCGCTTGCTTCATCCAGTAGAAGACAACAGCTGACACTTGACTTGACTTCCAGGCCCCGTTCGTGCCTCGGGAAGACACTTGCTATGGCTGAAATCAAGGTCGGTGTTCTGCGAAGACAGCGAACCATGCTGATAATTCATGGACCCAGTGTTTGACGGCCACACTTCTTCAACGCTTCTCCTTCCGCTGCCAACACGAGATCGAACCATTCCAGAGTTTCGTCATCCGACCCCGCGTCAAGGGAGAAACGAGCAGCTCGCTGCCTCTATTGGTGAAGAAATTCTAGGTCCGCGAAGTACTTACTTTACATACGCGAATAATGGACAGTTGTAATAATAAAGTCTTGTTGCCTGATTGGTTGGCTCTCCGCAGCCTATATACATTTGAGACTCGACTCGTGGTGGTATGTAAGCTAGGGGGGTTGCATGGTGAAAAAATATATTCCGTTGCCCAGCAAAATAAAGAAATCAGGTTTTGCGTCAAAAGCCGTGATTGTACATTTCAAGCGTTGTTGCGAGGGCAGAGTTTGAGACGGCATCCGTCCTTAGGGAAAAGGGTGGCAATTATGCTGAGAATGCGGCATTAACAACACTCGAGCAAGGAGAGAGAACAGACAACGTACTCGATTTTATCGCTCAGAGGGGTGACCTCGTGCTCAAAGTTCATCATCACGGCGGCGGTAGCCAAAGTGAGTGCGATGTTCATGTTGGCGTATTCCAGACCGATGCATCGATGTGGGCCACTGCCGTACACTAGGTAGTTCTTCGGGTTAGTGCTCGCCGAGCCGTTAGCATCCAGCCAACGTTCGGGTTTGAACTCATCGGGGTTCGGATAGACCTCGGGATCATGGAGCGAGTTGTAGAAAGAAGGAATGACCATGCTGTTCGCCGGGACCGTGTATTCATCCGAAATAGGGAATGCGCGGGTGGCTTTATATGGGACCTGGACAAACATGGACACCCGGGGGTCAACAACAGGCGCACAAATCAACAGAAAAGAAGCGCCGAACCATTGTTACAGGAGGCGTGACGCGCAAACTCTCTTTGACGACAGCCTGGAGATAAACCATTTCATCCATCATCTCGATGGTCAAAGGCTTGCGGTAATCGCCTTTGCGGACGCGTTCCTGCTCCTCCCTGACCTTCGCCAAAATATCGGGGTGATCGGCGAGATGCTGGAAGCCGTAAATCAAGCCACTACTCATAGCATCCTGAGAGGCGAATAGAAACGAAAAGAGGACCATAGCCATTTCGAGATCGCTGAACTCTTTGCGTCCCTTGTAGGCGGGATCGCCAAGCGACTGAACCCACTGGTCCAGCATACACTCGGGCTCAGCGCTGTTGGCCATCGCAATTTTGGAGTTGTGAGCAGCGAGTTCGAGCCAGCGAAGGGCGACTTTGCGCGCTTGGACAGCCTTGTACACCTTGGTGCCCGGGAGCGCAAGTGGAAAGTTGACCAGTTCCAGGGATTGTGTGATGGCCCAGTACTTATCATTGATTTCCTTGGCAGCATGTTCAGGAATGTGGTTGCCGCAGAAAACGCGCAGGGAGGTGTCCATATTGCAGTAGCGAGCGGGCATCATGATAGCCATTGGGCCTGGATTCTCCTTGGTATGGGCGAGCCATTGTGATAGATGCTTACGTGCAATTGCCTCTTGGATGCCGACATAGATGCTAAGAACGGACGTCAATCACCAAGGTTTGACTGATATGGACGTCGCGAAATTACCCAAGCGCCTTGCGAGTAAAGAGGGCGTTTAGACCGCGCCGATAGTCGACGTGTGTCTTGCCAGTGAGGAAAACCCTGTCTATGTGTCAGCAAGGGCCTGGACCAATATCATATGTGTAATCACCAATTGTCTGGCCGAAGGATTTGTTTGGCAGAATGAACGAGGCACGGTTCCGCAAAAGTTGGGGAGTTGAGAATCTTGCGGGAATATTCATTCGAAGAGGCCATGACGATAAAACTGCAGGAAGCTTTGTTTAGTGGGCACGAGAGAAGAAGACTGCGACGGACATATTGAACACGCTGATCGCGCTGAGTGCACCCGAGTCCCACTGCTTCTTATAACCCTCCATGGAGGGCGACACTGAGTCTGCGAACTTCCCGATGAGAGGAATAGTCCAGTTGTCGCCAGGGAGGTGGCGCTTCTTGTAGCGGTAGACGGCCTGTTCAAGAACCAGCAGGGACGCAATGATGGCGGCGGTGGTGCAAAGCCATGTGAGTTCCCTACGCTGGAGAACGGTGAGGACAGAGGCGACCGGGAAGGAGTAGAGGGGAGGATTGGCCGTCGAAGAAGGGACTGTCGCAGAAGCCGAACGATCGATATTGAAGGCCATCTTCAGCGTAAGTGACCAAGAGGCGCGAGCATGTACTATTTATTTTCTGTATGGCACCATCTTCAACCTTTTTCCACGCCCAATCAGAGTCTGCGCGAATCATCCCCGACGCCGGCCCGCGCCAGCCGTTGACAAATTAACCATTACACAAAAAGTACACAATGACGTCACAGTTTCTTCTCCATTTCCTCCGCGCCCGCTGCGGCCTGTCCGCGGGCATTGAGCAATTGGCAACTACAGGGAAGTATCCAACTCACCTGGTTTCCTTTCTGCTTTGCAGCAGTCCCTGCCTCCTTGGCCTTCTTCTCTGCGGTTCCCGCCACCGAATCTGATTCAGGTGACGGTGAGAGGGGTTCGACAGGTGTGTGATGACGCACCTATCGAGTCTTTCGCCGCGTAAGTCGCCTTCTCACCCTTATCAAGGGCAGAGGCCAGGCCTTTTCCAAGCTTTTTGTTGACCTGTGGACAATGTCAGTCAAGGCGATTATGGAACCAGGAATCTGCTCACTTTTTGTGCCACCTCAGATGCCTTTTCCGTCACCGTCTTTCGCGAAATTGGTGATGCATGGAAGAATCTCCTGGACACGGCCGTTGCTGCGCGAATCCCAGCAGTAGAGCTTGAAGCAAATCAAACGGTGTTGAGCATAGTGGTTTTGGCTGGAATGACGATTGACATGTTCTTCACTTTCTCGAGCTTTAAGTAGTGTCCCTTCGATGGTGCTTCAACGTCATCGATCGTCTTGATATACTGGTCGATGAGCGCATTGTCCGATCATGGTGCCGACTGCTCCAAGGTGGGGAGGCCCAGCTTTATGTCCGTCCTGAGTCTGGTCTTGGACATAACCTTCGAAGACAAAAGCGGTTTGCGAAAGGTTCAGTCGTGTGCAATGTAAAGCGATGGTAAAGCAAGTGTCTGTAAGTTTAACGGATTCAAATCGGATTCCGAAACGGAAGGAGAGCCCCTGAGCGCATGTGATTGCTTGTCGGCACCAACCGGAAAAGGGGCGATAAACAGAGAAGGCTTACCTAACCACCTTTTTCACTTGTGCCGTCCTCACACGACAAGGATACTCTTTCCTCTGCTCTCCGTCGTCTCTCCAGTCTCTTCCTCTCTTCTCTCATTTGTATCATTATTTGCCGCCCTCCATCCACCCAAAAATGCACTTCTTTTCACAAACGTTCAATTACGAGTGGGTGAAGCCTTCATATGCAGCAATTTGTCGCAGATGCTGACGGGCATCTGGGAATTGTAGTCACCCCTGGGCCCATGTAGTCATCGGCATGTGGCACAAATACCCCAACTCGAAGTGCACGCACGTCGTCAGCATCGACACCATCGACCGAACCGTCGACCCAGTGACGGGCATCATTCGGACTGAGCGGGTGATGGGCTGCAAGCAAAAAGCGCCTCTTTGGATCGTAAAAGTGCGCCTTTACCCTCCTTCCGCCTGTGTTGTGCCGTGTATGACGCGGCCGTATGGCTTACGCAGCTCTTCGGCGGCTCGGAAGACGCCTTTGTCCGGGAGATCTCCTTTGTCGACCCAGCGACCCAAAACGTGACCATCACATCTGTCAACCTATCCCTGTCCCAGTTCGCCACCTGCAACGAGCTCATTCGATACTCGCCCGCCTCGCCAACACACACACTCTTCTCACAGACGGCCGAAATCCAAGCTCGCATGGCGCTCTGGAGATCAGCGGCCGACGGACTTGAGAAGTGGCTTGTACAGCGCTTCGAGCAAAACGCGCACCTTGGCAAGCTGGGCTTTACGGACGTGCTAAGAAATTTGTGGGAGGAGAGACATAGAGCACCATCGCCGTCATAAACGAACAAGAGCAGTTTGTGTCCGGCTATTTTTTTTATTCCGCTTGAGAGAGGTTCCCCTAGAGGAGTTGCCTTTAGACTACGACGATAGTATCTTCAACACATACAGGTACTTTAATATTCCGTCCATCCTCCAATACCCAGGATGAATGTAAAACATCTAAAACGACACTGGAATGATCACGACCTTGGTACAATCAACCAGGAGTAAAAAGGCGGTGCAAGACAGAGTAAGCTTCGGTACAACTCCATGTGACTTTATGCAAGTGAGACTTGTCGTGCTTGGCCATACTGCCATTTGCATAATTTAAATTTTGCGAACACCGTGATTTTTCTTTTCTAAACGCATCACGTGGAAGTTCCCACCGCCAAACACGACCGTTCCGAGATGCCGTCCACGGCGTCCAGAACAATACAGCGAGGTTTGCTCTCTTCGACTCACCCTGGCCCGCCTTGAACACGGCAGAGCCTTCCATACATACGTTAATCAAAACATTATGCACTATTCAAGATATTCGTTCTTGCGCGGATGTCCTATGCTGTTGGTCAGCGCACTAAAAGGTGTTGCATGGAAAAATTGGTCATTTCAAGGGTGTTCCGGAAGCATTTCTGTGCACTTTTTTGGCCAGGGTTTTTGTCCGAAACCTCGCCAAAACTCCTCGGCACCCGTCTCACCTCGTCATCATTTCCGCGGTGCACTTCGGCAAGCGTACTTCTTACTCAGGAATCACTCTCAATTCGGCTCTATTTGTCACATGACACACATTCGGTCATTTCGGTCATTGTTTGGTCCTCGTCCGCAAAAGGAAAACCCTTGGGATGGCAAAGCTGCCGTTGCATGCTGCGCAATTGACACAAAGTTGACTCAAGGGCTCGCCCTTGTCACTAAAATAATTGCAAACATAAATAGCATAAATTGAAACCACCTCAGATTTACTTTGAGTCTCATGGGGGGTTTACCGATCATTGTGCTGGGCGATTATCTGCCAATACCTGCCTGGGAAAGCTGACACATTAAGTCTTTTGCCGATTTTCATGAGCTTCCGTTGTGTTCTGCAGGCTGTAAGCTCACAAATAGACTACAAAAAATATATTCTTCCATATTCCAATTTTTTGTGGCGGTGGCCACATTGAGCACAACGGAATGTGGATAGAGGTAGGTAACGAGCCCCTAAGTCTATCTGCCACAGCACAGCCACAGGCATTTCATTTTCTGCACTGCAAGAAGTCGAGCACGCTCTTGCGACCGCGAGAGTAGCAGGATCAACTCATACTCATCACGAGGCTGCTTAGCATAACAATGTAATAAATACTATGAAGTAATTAAATTTTTTTGCCTCAAATGCGTGTCAGCAATGCTCTCAATACCCCTATTAGTGCGACGCGGTGTCGACGGCCCGTTCAATTTGCCCATCTCGAAGCGCGCATGGCGCGCGAGAGAGAATTTTCCCATTTGGGGCATTGGGAGGATGCCCCCGAGATTGTCTGTGCAGACGTGAGGGTGTTTTCAATGGGTACGCAAGCTTCCCTTATTTTCTATTTTCTATTTCTTTTTCATTCTTTTTATACCCAGTACAATAATCGGAAAACCTCATGGGGTGTGGTCTCGAGGAAAGGCGCGGCAAAGCTTTTGTTTGGTGGTGGGAACGCTCACGTGACGCGTTGAAGAAAATAAATAAATAAAATAAATCCCCGTGTTCACAAAATTACAGGCGTTTGCAAAATTCTGTTCAGGTCGCATGAGGGAAAAAAATTTTGATGGCGGACGAATAAGGAAGTTTAGTGATCCGTGAGCCTGTGTACTCTTTCTGATGGGGCGTCGTTCTCACTGAGTCGGCGAAGGCTCAAAACCGGTCTTAGAAAGAGACTTAGAGTCAAGAAAGCCCCACCCAAGTGAGGACGAGAGCCTCAGGCATCTGTGGAGGTTGCTTTGGACCAGGCTGCAAGCATGCACAAAGAGAACTTTCTCGCGCATGCCACCTGAACACAATTATGCAAACGCCTGTATGCAAACGGCAGTACATACATACATATCTTTAATACGTCTCCTAACTATTTCGTGAAGACTGTTTACAGCGGGTAAGGCTGGGCGTTCTCTAGGTGCTCTGGTTGCACTCACTGGTAACAACGTCTTCGTCTTGGACATGATGGTTCAAGCTAACCTTCTGAGCATGCGGAGCAAATTTACTCGACTTTCCCTGGTTCCCGAAAAAGTCAACAGGAGTCTTTGAAGGGAGTTACCTGGAACTGACCCTATAACAGATGGGTCAGAGCCAGAATGTTACAGACAGAAATGCAAAGAGTTACCAAACAAGCCCATATTTGAAGTTAGCGGCGAGGGATCGATGTATTCCATTGCAGACGTCCTGGATTATTATGAGCAGAAAGGACACCAGGAGCGGGAGAATACTGCGCTCACCTCGATAGTAGCACCTTTACGCAGACATACTGGATCGTCTAAATCTGGATGAACGCCTCGTTTCTTGGTGTAGATCTTCACGAGCCGAAGTTCCTCCCATATCCGGTCGATCAGGTAGTCCAGGCTGGCACAGTAGTCAGAGATTACAGAGCTCACTGGCAGAGTGGAGAAGGCGCACTTCAAATCCATTTCGCAGCTGATCACCACGCTGTGTGGCTGACGTGCAATTTTATCAACCTGTTCCAAGCTGATAGCGTCAATCTTGTTGTACACATCTATAGTTTTGTCGAGTCAACTCGTGCGAAAGAGATGGAACGGGGAAGTCGAACATAAACACGGCATGTATTTTCTGGTTCCTAAATGCCGCATAAGCAAAATGTTGTTACAAAGTACATGGACGCACCAATGAGGACGTCGATGAATTCATCTGTGGTAATCTAGGAACGGTGCTAGGTAATGGTTTTAGACGAGGAAGTCACTTGGAGGAGCTCACGTCTTCTCGGATCATAACATCGCAATTGTGGAGTTTGTCTATAGATGTTCAGTGAACACTGATTTCACAAGCTGAACGCCTGACACGTACATCCGGCTAGGATTGTCCTAATGGTTTTTTCGTCCGTCTTCGTCAATTTTACAGTGGTGTTGAATGTGATCCCTCCGGTTGTTCGTCTCTTAAACACGACATCCGGCTTGCTCTTGTTCAGCCGGATGCCAACAGCATCGAGCTCGTATTCCAGTAATCGTCTCTGTTCGTCAGATTTCGTGGCGTCGAGCATGATCAAAATTACGTCCGCTGTCTTCGCAGCTGGGTAAAAATTTCGAATGTCAGCGTGTCAGTGGGGGCTCAGGGATACCATTGCCACATACTCGACACGACTTGGCGCCCTCGGCCACGACCTTGACTAGCGCCTTCAACGATTCCAGGCAAATCCAAAAGCTGTATCCGGGCTCCCTTGTATTCGATGACTCCGGGGATAGCCTAAACCAGATTTTAGAACGCAAAACGGCTAATCGCGACAGCAGAAGAGTACCGTGAGTGTCGTGAACTCATAAGCAGCAGCTTCTGAGGCTGTATGTGTGACTTTGCTCAATAATGTGGACTGAAGATCGCAAGTTAAATGGCTGGTACTCGAATAGACTGATAAGGATGTGTACCTTTCCGACCGAAGGGAACCCGATTAGAGCTACTCTCGCATCTCCAGATTTTTGCACGTCGAATCCGGTACCCGCAGGACCTGACTTCGACGTTGGCTCGAGGAGTTGTGCACGGTATCGCGCAAGCTTTGCCTTGAGTAGACCGAGATGGTACTCTGTGGCCTACTTGGATCGTCGGTCAAGGACACTGGCAGGAGACCGGTTGCTTCATACTTTGTTCTTCTGAGCTGGTAGGGTTTGTAAATCGATAAAGTCATGTTTCAAGGCAACGTATGGCTTACTCCTCGCCATCTCCTCTGATCAAAGGGTTTATTGAATCAAAATGGGCAACGGGATCCTGACGATCTCACTGACCTTCAATCTCTTTTATCTGCATAGTGCATAAGAATTTCCATGAACGCAAAACGAATTTCAACAGTAACGCGCCTTTTCTACGATCCCCATGGCGAAATCTTCGTGCTACAGGGACGAGTTTTCGATGTTTGCGCGATTGTTGTGGCAGAGATCTTGAAGTGACGTCACGTAATGGACAAAGTCACCCGTCTCTTCTCCGATCCTCAACCCGCGTCAACCATTCCCAAATCCTTCTCGTCTTTACAAATGCGATAAGCAAGATGCCGCGTCGACAAACGCAGCCGACGTATTCTCGCCCAGAAATGAGGAACAATCTTCACGAAGAGGAAGAGGAAAGGGACGAAAACGCGTGGGGTGTACTCGGCCCTCTCACGTATGCTTCACACCCACAGAAAGCCTCAAGCCTCAAGAGCAGACCTACTCTCAATCCCAACAAATCTCGCTCCTCATCTATCCCCCAGCCATCACAGCCACGACACTCTGGAGTAGCTCAATACTCTAAGCTCTATTCACAATTCATAAAGCGCTACCGATCCACGGGCCAGGACGCCTCTGAAGACGTGGATGACCCACGCACTGATCCAGACAGCCATTACTTTCAACGGGGTTTGGGCCAATTGAACGATGCAGGCGACTACAGCGACGACGATGATCCTTCTCGTGGGTCCCTTCTTGCAGGCGACGACCGAACGGAATCTGAACCAATACAACCGGCTTCCCAGCAGGAAAAGGAGCGGCTTGAGTGGCAGGCCCTCCTTTCATCTGTACTGTCTGGAGATGTCCTCAAGTCGGAGGCCAGTAGGATTGCTGGCGCGTTAAATTCACTCGGTGATGAGCAAACCAACTTCCACATCAACCTATGGCTCGGCATTCGTGCCAAACTTCACACACGGTCGATCGAAGAGGAGAGAAGGAGGCTAGATGAACGACGGCTTCGGATAGTCGATGGAGTCATAACCGAGATTATGGAGTTTAAGGTGCCAGATCCTGAACCAGGATCAGACGTCGACGCGACAGTGTCTGCCTTCTCAGCAGCTACAACTGCACTTCGGCGTCTTGAAGTTGTGCAATCGTTATACCCCACTTTGAAAGCGTTCTATCTCGACAAGCCGATAGCGGCTGAAGGGACATTCCAAGCGCGTTGCGACACGCTGAACACTTGGTATAATGTACAGACGACTCTTAGACACCATTTCGCACTCCTACGTCGCTGGACGGGTAGTGCTACTCTCGATGTCAACCAGCCCTTTACCAGCAACGAGGTGCCCATTTTCCCCGGGGCACCGAACGCGGATGTCGCGGATGGGACCAGCTTCGTGGAACGTTTACTGAAGGAAGAATCAATGCAACTCACGTTTGAAAAAGGTTTTCTTGTAACCGTGCACGCATTCCTCGGGGCAACTCGCGACGCTCAGGTCAACCTTTCTTCGTTATTTAAAGAGATGAATCTGCCTACATTCGAGAATGAACTGGTTCCCTTGATATCTTTTCCGACAAAGCTAGCACAAGCCGGGCTCCGGTTACGCCTAGATTACGTTCAGAAGCTGAAAGATCCTGACATGCTGATTGTTGACCAGATGATTGAAGACCTCAAGCTGAGCATAGGGTTGGCCTGTACACTCAAACGGCAATACGAGGCTATCCTGGCGCCCGACCCTGGAGGCAACTGGAATCTTCCTCAATGCATCAGTGAGGACTACGATGCTACCATCCGTGATGCTTTGGTCAGCTTTTTCAAGCTGATACATATGAAGCTTAAAAGTGATGCCAAAGGAATTCTCTTCAAAGAGCCGGATATATTGGAAGCCCAATGGGCAACCTTCAACGATGTCAGCGTGACTACAGCTAAAGGGTCCTGTTTAGTTGCGGAACAGCTTTGGTATGCCCGTTCTCCTCGTCATCTATTCAACGATTGAATGCTCTGTAGCTCTCTAACCAACAGATTGATGGTGCGAGTGACGAATTTCTTCGACACCCAAGTCCGCGTACCATCAGGAGGGAATACTGCTGAACACTACAATCAAATGAAGCTCGATCAGGGTCCTTACATGACTTCCAACATGGAGCATACGACTGGCAGAAAAATGACTGACGAACAAATGATTAGCTGGTACAGCAAGATTCTGGAAAGTGTCCGTCTACGGTACCGTAAATTGCAACGTTTTTCCAGGTATGGCCTTATATCCGTCTCGTAGGAGGTTGGTTAAACACACCACTTGAGCTACTAGAGTCCTCACGCAACGCTTCAGTAACTCGGCCGAGTACAGCCTGGAAGGAGTTCCGCTGGACGAATTCATTTCTCTTCTTGTGGCTTCTGATCACTTCCTGGTGTACACGCATTCCTTTGAAGAAGACGGAGTCTACATTGTCGCCTCTCATTCCCTCTTCGACCAGCCGGAACTAATACGCAAAATGATCGATGAGGCATTCCACGTAGACGATGTCTCCGCTGAAGACGGTCAACTCCTAGGCGGCCTCGATCCAAATTTTCAAGACCCAGACGAAGTCGGTTATATTTTGGTCCTCGCCCCACAAACCCATTTCATATGGAACGGTCGTGTGGTTGTCCTGAACATCCCTAGCGCTCCATTAGACCTCAAGGACGATCGAGTTCGTTTAGTTGCATATGGCCCTCTGAGACGCCTCAATCTTGCCAAACAAATCTTCATGGAATGCATCGACCCACCGTATGACGACGGGGAAATAAACTCCAACTCTTGGAACTTAACATGTCTAGTCGAAGCACAGGCACATCTGCCTAGTGTAAATAAGGAGCTCCGGAAGATTGCTCGTGCAACCAACCGCTTAGCAGAGTCCATAGTCGATTCCGTTCATCAAGTTCGAAGTTCTCTGAGAGCTGTAAATGGAGGACAGGAAGTACTCGCCAACTGGTTTCTCTATGCCTCTGAACACGGACAGCATGTGCATCGCTATATGGACCGCTCTTCCCTCCTCAAATTTAATCGACTTCTAATCAAGCTCGCTATTTCCTGGGTGTCGTTTATCTGCGATGACTGCGATCCCACTGACCGGAAGACATTCAAATGGGCTGTGAATGCACTAGAGTACACACTCCATCGGACGAAACGCAACATTCTGTACTTGCCGGATGAGCAATTCGAGATGCTCAGGTCCAAAGTCGCCAGCTGCATGACTCTCTTGATCAGTCATTTCGACATTCTTGGTGCGCGGTCCATCTCAGAGGCCAGGAAAGAGAAGGAAAAGCAAGAGGAGCTGCTGAAGTCGCAAATTTCGGGTGCCAATGTTCTTGAGGAAGATTCCGCCATCCTCTCTCTCGAACAAGACGACCCTGTTTTAGCAGATCCAAACGCGCGGTTCTACTGGGAAAAGGTTTCGAAGATCCTTCGGGGGATCGAGGAGGCACGGGTAAAAACTGGGCTGAAGCACCGGATGTTAGGCAAGGTGCTGAATGAAGAAATACCTGAAGACAGGTCTCTCTCGTTCTTGGCATCATCGAGTTCCAACATACCAATTCGTTGGCAACAAGGCAAGTTCATTGGTGCCGGCGCATTCGGTTCGGTGTATCTCGCACTCAATCTTGATAATGGCACCCTCATGGCTGTCAAAGAAATCAAGTTCCAAGAGCTCTCTGGTCTGCCCAATCTTTACAGCCAGATCAAAGACGAACTCAGCGTCATGGAGATGTTGCACCATCCTAACGTGGTTGAATACTATGGAATCGAAGTCCACCGAGACAAGGTCTACATCTTTGAAGAATACTGTCAGGGGGGAAGTCTTGCAGCTCTTCTGGAACACGGACGAATAGAGGACGAAGGTATCATCCAAGTCTATACAATGCAGCTGCTAGAAGGACTGGCATATCTCCATTCTCGTGGTGTTATACATCGAGACATCAAACCCGACAGTAAGTGCTTTAACCTCGGTGATGTCGCGGGTACTTATTTTCTGAACAGACATCCTGCTTGACCACGAGGGTGTTATTAAGTACGTGGATTTCGGTGCAGCGAAGGTCCTTGCCAGAAATCAACGCACTGTTCATCGATCGCGTCGCGCCGCCGACCTCCCGAATGCCAATGGAATGGGCAATTTCAACGTAGCCGCCATAAGCAATGGATTAACAGGGACTCCGATGTACATGTCCCCTGAAGTCATCAAGAACGACAAACGGGGCCGACATGGTGCTATGGATATATGGTCTCTTGGTTGCGTTGTCCTCGAATTCGCAACGGGTAAAAAGCCCTGGAGTAATCTCGATAACGAATGGTAAAATTTCAAGCTCCCTACCCAAGCACCATGTTCTTACATCTTATCTGATAGGGCGATAATGTTCCACATCGGCGTTGCCACTCAACATCCCCCTCTTCCTGAGCCAGATCAACTCAGTGACCTGGGGATCAGCTTCATTAAGCGATGTCTCACAATCGACCCAGTACTTCGTCCTTCAGCCATAGAACTCACGCAACATCCCTGGATGCTTGAGTTCCGGGAGACTTTGATGCAATACGAAGAATTGACAGAACCGACTTCCTTGGACGGTCGCAACCCAAAAACTGCTTCAGTGGTACGTCAAGCCGGAGTTCATAGCCAGATGTTGATGAGTCCTACAGTCCTACCTGAAGGCTTGAAGAGTCAATGAAGAAAGGTTCAGTCAAGCTACAAACTAATAAACATGCAATGATACACAAAGTGCACACTAGGCGCTTGAGAACGTGCGAATTTGAATTGTACAGCGATCACTCAATGACCCAACGTTTAGAGTGAGAAACCTGGCTACCATGGGAATGGCCACTGTCGCTGCGAGCGTGCGAGCCCGAGCTCCCGAGACTGCCATTGCTCCTCGTGCTTCCGTAGCTGGGATGCCTCTTGACCTGGACTTCGTTCGAGGTGCGCTTGAGGGCTGGGGCGGGGTATGGGACATTAGGGATGCTGGTCTCGAAGGGTTCAGCCGACTTGTTTGAGAACCTCGGTCCCATGGTCGAACCGGAGTAGGTGGAAGGTGCGAAATCATCATACGACGCGTATGTTGGCAGGGGCTTCTCCGACGAAGGGAAAGCAACTTTCTCCACATCCGAGCCATTGTATGTGTACGGGACGGGGAAATCATCATCAGGAAGTGACTGATGAGCATTGACTATGAGAGATATACGAGCTATTAGCAACTGATAGCATGTACGAGACGACAAAGACACTGACGGTAACGAGCAAGGCCTTTGCCAAAGTTGAAGCGGCAGGTGACTCCGAGGACAATGGCAAGGCATGTCAAGAAGACAGACGCTGCAGCCATGATGGAGAAGAATCGCCAGGTGATGAAGGTCCAGCGGAAGGTGGTCGAGAAGAACATCACACCCCATCCACCAAGGTAGAGAATCGACAACACCAGGAAGACGAACATGGGCAAGCGCAGCTCACGTCGTACTCCAAACCAGCCCTACGAGGTCTTTCAGTACACTTATGACTTCGTTTACGAAAATGCTTCAGGGCTTACACAAGTCAACCAAGGAATGAGCATCTGGTGATCCGTCGGTCAACTAAATGATTCGACAGGAATAGATGGATGACACTTACAACCAAAGTGATGAAGGAGGCTACTTTGTACAAGGTCTGGTGGTCAACCAGATCACCGATGACGCTGTTCATCAATTGGTCGATCCAAAGGGATACTGTCACAACCATGAAGAAAAGGGAAAGTTGGATGGTGATCGACAGAAACAGGACGAATTTGTAAACCCGGTTAATGGTCAAGGAGGCACCAACACGCTTGAAGGTCTGCCAGCCGAACAACTGTAGGAAGATATTAACATTCGAATATTTAATACGTAGCTGAGGCACTAACCTTAACAAGCTTCCACGTCAAGAAGCAGGAGATGAGCAGGGAAAGCACGTTGAAAGTAAGGCTGGGGATTTCGGCCTTGCTGCGAGCATCCCAGTAATTAGGGAGGAGAGCGACCCCGCGGCAAGCTCCATTGGTGATGACACGATTGAAGTTGGAGCGGAAGTTGGCGGTGTGGGTGATCTGGAAAGCGGTCCATGCAGTCGCCATCATGTGGGTCACCAGGGATGCAAGGATGTGAGGAATCGACTCGTTGAGGAGGGCGACAATCGACATTGCCAGGACCCAGAATTGGAACGCAATGAAGACGATGTCCTCTCGCTTGGTATTTCCAAGACTAGAGAGAGAGGGGGGGAGAGAGATAACGTGAGGGAACAGAAAGATGCAGTCAAGCAGGAGAACCTACACAGAGACGGGCCAGTTAAGGGTCCACAAACAGGACTCATTCAGGACAACCTCGCCTTGCGGAAGCCCCTTCAAAGTCACGGACACAGCGCCATTATCTTGAGAAGCGATGATTTGCATATCACGACGAATAAATCGTCGCTGTAATTTTACGGTTATAGGAATGCAATACGCTGAGACCACCAGAGAGGGCATACCTTGCGATCATCCTCTTCATCTTCATCCTCTTTGTCGTCATCCTCATCATTGTCGTCATCATCGTCCTCGTCATCGTCGTCAACGACAACACGAGTTCCATTTACAGAAGGGACACCGGTTGGGCTTGTCACGGCCACAGAAGAAGTCGCGGAGACGGTTGTCGAGGCTGTGGCGGGGGGTAGAGGGCTGGGGAAGCTGCCAACGGCATTGGTGGAAGCCTCGGCGTTGGGATCGCTCCAGATGACCTTGCAAGAGTCAACAAGGACGTTCAAGTTGGCGGGAACCCAACTGCACATGCGAAGATCAGAATCGCGGAGGATGGGAAGGCTGTTGTTAGTGGTCTGAGCTTCATTGACAATGCGAGACAGCAAGTTGGAAGCGTCAGCGTTGATAGTGAAAGCCTTGATTTGAAAGGAAAGTTGAATAATAAAGTGGGCGAAAGAGAAGAAGAAATAAATGAGGGTGAGCCGAGAAAAGGAAATCCTGTTCCACTGGCATAATGCAGAGGTCAACGTTGCGCACCGACAGCTATCGAACGCAGGTTCTCACCACAAGCTGAAAAGGCCCTGATAGGTGGACCGCATCTCCGAACTTTTTGAACTGCATGTTGAGATCTTTTTGACGCGGTAAGTTTCTGTGGCGCACCAGAGGAGGCCCGCTTACCTGTGCAGTGCCTTCCAGATACAGAAAATGGCCGCTCAGAAAGACCTGGACGAGCTATCCAAGAGGCTGCCTCGGACCAGCCGTAGAGGAAAGATGAAGGTAAGAAGGAAGGGGAACAAAAGGATGTGGGAGCCGCGCCAGTGTGACGATCCTCTTTGGCTCATCAGGAATCACCATTTTAACACCTCACAACACCATCACGTTGCTCAACGAGTTGTCAAGGGGGCGACGCTTCCTACGTAGTACGCCCCCAATAATGCCTCAACCCTAGCTCCAACGTACAACATGAACGATAATCGCTACAATTCTAAAGCTACACCTGATACCACCGTCTGTCTCCGATAAACCAATATGCTCTGCTTTCCTCATCCTCATCGAATGGAACGCAGATATTTTCGCTAACCTCTGTCGACGATCCCTCAATTCGCAATTGCAGGAACCCTTCCTCGTGCAGGTATCTTACGACCTCGATGATCTCTTGCCTGTCGTACGCCGACCGAAGGCGCCATCGAAGTTGAGCCTGTTAGAAGTCACCGGGCCGTCTGGAACATGTTCAGGAGTCGGGTACATACCTGGGTTATTCCAGGCCGGAATATCACTCCACCCATCACTGCTCGTAGAGCAGCTTGCCAGAAATCACCAACTCTCTGGCCGTTAATGTCCAGCCATCGCCTTGGGAAAACATGGACCAGGGGGTTATCGGAGACAACCACACTCCACTTCGGTATTGCGTTTGCAGCAATCAGAACTAACGTATCATAGCCTACCCAGTAAGCCTGAGGCACATCGGCTTCTGTGAGTTGAATTACGAGAGGCATAACTGGGGTTTCGCCAGGGGAGCACAGCATCTATTGAATATATAGGGAAGGTTAGTCGTAAGAAGTTTAGCCATGGTGGAGACGTACGGCGAGCTCGGACTTCCTAATTCCGACTTCACCTGCTTGGCGAACGACATCCATTAACCACTCGACATCCCTGTGAACATCTCGGTCCAGAGATGTGATGAGAATTTGCCATGCTTCACGCAAACACGGTGCACAGTCAACCAATCCGGATCGTTCTTCAAGGTTGCGCCTGCAACAGGCGGGAGAGCCACTGGCGTTAAGGCCATGTTCATCGTCTCCCCCAACAGCCTCCGACGTTTGTCCAACAGAGTCCGAGATGACAGGGGTCTCATCCGAAACAGACTCGCGTGTTTCTGTGGAGAAATCATATCGCACTTTGAGAGTGGTCTCGATTTGATCATCGTCTGCGATAGAGATAAACATTAGTGAAGTAACAGGGCGGCGAGCCCAGGCTTACCAGCTTTTTTGCTATTCCAGTCCAGTGCTGGTCGCGCGGCTTGCGCAAGAGAAGTGTCGATCTCAAAATCGATCTGAACATTGATATAGTGAATAATTGGCTTCATCTCAGCCTGACAAACAACATACCTTGTCTTCTGATACCAGTTGAATCAGCGTAGCACAGTCTCCATCTGTTGCAGTTAATGGCCATTCATGCCATGTTGAGTCGTGAGGATCTAATTCCTCTAACAAGGACACCGCGTCCTGGAAGGTATCTCGAGAAACTGATCCTCCAGCGGCGTTTTGGTTACTGGTTCGGCCAATTAACCCCAAATCCCCCAGGCAAGCGCGAAAAAATTACCTTTCAGAAATCTTCAACTGTCGACCAGGCCGTGGTTTGGTAGCGTCACGCTGCAATTTCGAAAGAACACTGCGGGCCAGCAGGTTTTTTGTGGCAGTGCTGACAGCATCGTTCCCTCGGCTTCTAAGGAGAGTCGAGGCAATATCAGACTCGTACAGTTCAGACGGGGTACCCATCACCATCTTCCACGCCTCAGCTAAAATTACAGCCATGATAGCAAGGCTACTCACCTTTAGTGCAGCTTCGGCGAGGACTATTCCTTCTGACTCCGAAGCAGGGCAAATAAAGTCCTCATGACATCTAGAAAATACGTGACGTTTCAGGCTCCTTTCTCGACCTTCTTCAATGAGGGCATTCCACATGAATTCCCACTCTGGGGCTTCCTTCTCCTTCCGCGAAATTTCGAAATGTAGCCGGAGATCTTGGATTTTGGGCGGGATCACAGCAGTGTCCGTTGTCATTGCAGGAATAAACCCGACACGCCTCACAAATTTTATGAGTATGCCATAATGGGTGTTAAAATGTGATGACTCACAGGGCATTCTTGTCGATATGGTTTCGAAGAAATTCGACGTGCTTTATGAGATCAAAATCGGAAGGACTGTCCTCGATGTTGTCTGGAAGAAGAGGTGTCCCTTTGTGTTTCCTCCAGATATCATACCATGCATCTTCTAGTCGGCGCAAATACGCTTCATTTCCTGGCGTCTCTTTGATGTGGACCAAACGCTGTCGCACCGTGTTGCGGGGAACTGCAGGAAATACTTGTTCGAATGCTCCCCAATCAACCCTCGCAAGACCGCGGCAACGAGCACGGATGATAACAGAAGCGTCGCGGGCCAACTCGTCGAAATCAGGATTCCACTGGAATCGATGCCGACGGATTCGTTTCTTGTGTGTGTCGACCTCTGTCGGGGAGTCAGAACTGTCAGGCGAATGTATTCAGAAGCTTGCCTTCGCCATCTTTCTTCCGTTTCCGCTTCGCCTTGGGGCGATCGTGCTCTATTGGAGGACCTTGACGGTCGATCAGCTCGTGAATCGACATCTCGGAGGGTACAGCAGTCGAGGAAGTCGGATGAGCATTGGATGTACGTTTGCCAAGAAACGACTTCGTCGGCATTTTCAGCCCGGTCGAACTGACTAGCTCCGCCTCCCGAAGGGTGGATTGGATCTCCTTCTCCCACTTCGTGACATCTTTGACGGACCCAGCTTGAAGATAATTCTGTCTTACCCGTTCGATCCTAACAGCAGCAGAAAGGGGTATCTCCTCTGGATGGACATTGCAGAGTAGCTCCAACCATTCCTGTTCGCGCTGCAGTCGAGCTTCCTCAGCCTTCCTCACAAGGGACTTCTTAGCGTCTTCCTCTTTGCGTTTTTGCTCTTTGAGTGTCTTGTGCTTGCTTCGTTCGACGTTTCGGGATATCTTCTTAGTAGCCGCAGAAAAATAATCCTCTACCACGCCCTGAGGCGTACTGACTACCCAAGATATCCTTCGCAGCTCAGTTTCCCTCTCTTGGTCGTCCTGTATCTGCAGTGGAGTTGATCCAGAAGGGTCAACATACCGTTTCAGAAATTGCATCTGATGCCAGGTAAAGAAATAGTCAGCTTTCCAGGAGGCGACACGACGTAGCGATCGCCCAACCCCAAGGCTTGCGGCAGATAATTGGACTTGGGACCCAGCTGGGACCTCAATGTCGGTCTCAAAATTGATACATGCTTCATGAAGATCGCGCCAGTATGCAATCCCGTCGCTATGCGTTTTGACAGAGACAGACTTCCAAAATGGAGGTTGCGTTTCGGGCGCAGACCATACGTGGATATCTGCAAATTCCTGGCACTGCCAATAAGTGAAAGCATTCGTTGGAATATTGGATGTGTATTCATCCATTCCTGCCTGATCGAACCGAGTTGGATGATTGCCATTGGGGAAGCATGTGATGAAAGGGGTGTCGGACGTCGATGCCTGCAAGGGAATGACTAGGCCCAAACACCGCAAAACTTCCAGCATATCCAGGAAGCGAGAGCGTGGTCGGGATTTTCCGAATTGCAGAGCCGCTTGTAGTTCTTGCGGCAAATCTTTAATGGCAGTTGCACGGCCTGCTTCGCTGGAAAAAAAGGTGGCCAAATCCTTGTTGAAGGATAGAGGAGACACCAACGAGCAGTAAAGCCCCAATGGAAGGTCGGAACACAAAAGCGAAATATCGATGATCCTCTTCTCCTTTGAGACGACAATGGGCGACACTTCCAAGGAGTCGAGAAATTGAAGAATTGAAAGATGAAGTTGTCGACACCGCATGGCCTTCCCGATGACATAACCGAAGAATTGGGATGCAGTAGTATGTTCTGCCAGCAAAATATCCCGTATTTCCTGATCGCTACGATTGAACAGTTGATTGGCTCTGTTCACATTTTTACTCCACCTTTCGTTTCTATCCGTCGCGGGCTGTTCCGCTTGCAATCGTTGGAGTGCAGGTGCCACTCGAGGGGTTGTTGGCGAAGAAGCACCAATTTCCAGGTCTTCAATTTTCTTGACTGATGGAGTGGCAGACTGTAATGCGGGGCGAGCGAGGTCAGCTAGAAAGGCATTGAGCCTTGATTGGTCAGTGTCAGGGAGATATGCGATGCAGGTTGCACGACTGGCAATTGAATTGCGGGGCGTGAACGACGTCCGAAGTTGCTTGATACGGCCTTTTCGTTCGAGACTATCGAGGGTTGATATCATGGTACGCTTATCGGTCTTCGTACCTGGAGGGGAACTAGCCGGTTCACCTGCTGCTGCCAGTGATTCAAGCAACTTCACGTGGTCTTCATACAGCCTGCCGGACTGAGTGTTGACAAGCCCGCCAGCATTTGCAATCAGCCGCATAATTTCGTTTTCCCGTCGAAGATGAGAGACGTTTACCCTTCCGTGATTAGGCAATGTGGCAGGTAGAGGGGTTGATATCAAGGAAGAGACTGATAGTTGCGGTCTTGGGCTTACATGAATAACTCCATGACCCACCGAAGGAATAGGAACAGTTGTTTGGGACTGATCAGTACAAGGGCTATCGGCCATCTGTTCAAGAATAATGTTTCAGCGTTGATGGACTTTTGAGGTGAGGGGTTGGACCCACTGGTAGCGGTTGTGCATCTGTCGACTCAAACCGATCTCGATCAGATATAGGTTCTTTTGGTAGGTCCTTGTTCGCATCGGATTCACCGACTTCAATAGATTTGGGAACATCATCCACGTCGCCATCATCATCATCCGGAGCAGATGCAGGTGTCTCCTTGATTCGGGCCTTACTGCGAGACCTCGTTTGTCGGCCTTCCACTATTGGCTGAAGGTCATCCTGGTGCAGAGCGCCGTTTTTTCCTTTACGCAAGTGTTGAGGGCGTTCCTTTTGTGGAACAGAAACGACCTGGACCTTGCAAGGTGTTGGTTCGACGGCGGGTGCGCTTTCGGTCTTAGGAGGGCGACCCCGGCGGCGCTTCGCTATGTATTTCGGGTCAGTTGTATCCTCCGGAAGGTGACTGACTAACCAGGAGGCTGATTGTGTATCTCTTGTGCTGACACCTCTTGCACAGAGGCTGTCGCATCTCCGTGTCCATTAGGATCTAATGGCGAGTATACCACAGAGCTCAAGTTGGGGGGAGGGGGAGGGGGAGAGGGCTCTCTTTTCCGCTTCCTAGAAGACTGCTTCGTCGGCTCTTCGGGCATGCACTTCATTATGTCGCATTTTCGGGGCCGTCCGCGTTTGACTTGTCCATTGGGCAAGATAGGATTTTTGAAGACACGTTTCTTGGTTGTTCCGGGTTGCTGTCCACCTGCACCTTTGAAGGAATCCGAGTAACGAGTCAAATCCTTCTGAGTCTGGTAAAACAGGCCTGCATCAATCGGATAGAACTCTCCTGAATGGCTCAAATCAATATCTTGATATCCAGCAGATGTTTTATCCAGCTCCTCTCGCGTCACGAGTTTCCGATAATTGGCGACAGTATAGTACCTGTGACGGCGTTCGCGACCGTTAGTTTCCATCAAGCCCGCAACGTGCCAATCGCTAAGGTGAACAGGGGGCCGTGATCTGTCTGCACGAGCGAGAAGGAGCTCAATGGTTCTCTTGTCAAACTGACCCAAAGAGCTTGAGAATTCCTAGAGAGTCAAAGAAAGAAAGATGTTAGTGCCTTGGATCTTGTGCGTACAATGATAAAATTGACATTTAGCGTCATCCCTGTCGTCCCAGATTCTTCTAAGAGGTCGATGAGTTGTTTATGGACCGTTGAGTTCAACTTCACACCACTTTGAGAAGCTAATGAGCTTTTAGCATCTTCGTACCGGTATAAACGCGACAGCGATCACATTACCCCTTGGAGTGTCGTCGAGATCTTCGTCTTCGTCAGACAAGACAATGTCGTTCCGTCTTTTCGTATCTGCGCCCTGATCAAGTAGCCGAAAACATTTGACGGTGGCATCCGAGGATTTGCTTCTGGTATTGGGCACCACAACCTTTTCGATGAGTCCTTGTTGAACCATTTCTCGAATGCGGCTCTGAAAAAAGCGGCGATCGGTTTTCGTGGGATTGGGAAAGCCCTATATATCAAGGATTGAGACGGAGAGATTGGATTTTACGAAGTTCGTACAAGAGTGACGAGCATATTGTTCGAGGCATGCATATGGTTTCTTGACGCCTTCAGGAGCCTAATGACGCGGTTGCTAATCAGCGGGAAGCTGGATAGGTGACGGGCGTCTATTGGGGTAAAATTCAGCAACTGAGGGTTTTCCACGTTGCTCTCCTCGACGATCAGATCATCTTCGGCACTCGGTAATTTGTTTTGCAGAGATTCGGCTTGAGTTTCCTCGTCCACGATGGATTTCCACGAAGAACTCCGTTCGAAGAAATACTTGTGGACGCAGAAATGAGTACCTACGCCACCCCGTCGAACTTTCAGGCTAGACAAGTCAGGCACGGGAGGAAGGAGGTGAGCATCAGGGGATACATACATAAGATCCATCTCCGTCAGCTGGCGAACCAAATAAAAACAGGTCTTTTGGTCGTAACCTGACTTTCTTCCAAGTTCGACAACAGAGACGCCATTATCTCTCCCTCTGGTAACAATTTGCAGGGTAGAATACACCATAGGGCTCATCTTGGAGGACTACAATGCGCGTTAACGGGTTCAAAGTAATAAATAAGAAGCATAAACACGCACACGAATGTGAGACCCCGTGATAGCCGCAAATATTGCTTCTGGTTCTGCCGCAATCCTTAACCTATCACCATAAGCTCTCCGCAAAGTGTCAAGAGGCGCCGTTTTCGAGTCTGGGATGGGGTCCAACTTGGGAGGTGTCGTTTCGACGTGATCTTCTCCCCGGGCCTGAGCCTTCCGTTTCGCGCTAACCTGAGGCGCAACCCAAACCTCCGATGTTACGCCTTCCGGAACTAGCCCGACCAAGACTGTAGGCTGTTGGACAACCAACGACCAGATAAAGGAATAGAACGCGTCGTCGAGGCTTTGTGTATGCGAGGCATTTGCATGAGCATAAAAGGCGGCAATGAAATCCTTTAGTCGAGATACGTCTGAACCTGAAGTTATGGATCAGTGATGACACCCCTGCTTAGCGAGCTATTCTCACCAAGATCTCCGTCGAAAGCAAGCTCGCGAAGGCAATGGCGAACGAGTTCATCCATATGGCATGCTCCTCCAGCCCACTGCAAGAAATAGTTTCGCGACGCTGCTCAAGAAGATAACAAGACGGGCGTGATCGTGAATGCTTTCTGATTTTGTATGACATAAGCACAAATCTGTCAGAATGACTCAATCACAAGCACAGACAAGCACTTTTGACAAGCAAGTTGACAAGTTGAACCTTAGTTGAGCGCTGTTAACGTACTGGTATCGTGGTATAGTTTCTTAATCAAACATAAACGCCCTACGGAGCAGGGTGATGTATTACGATTTAGGATAAAGTACAGAGTGTTGTCAGTTTGATTCTGGAAGAAACAATCGAATTGCAATCAAGCGACGCGTTGAACCTAGAATAATGAGAACCATCGAAAGCACACGACTGAAAAGATATTGCATACCTTGCCTGTAGTGACGTCGTAGACCCATCCTGTGAGAATTGTCCCATCTAGAAGAAGAGGATTCTCCTTTAAGAATGCGACGTCCTCTTTCACGCTCTCTTCCAGCTGCGAGAAAGGAAGGAAGTCGATAGCGTCAACAGCAGCTGCGACGGCTGCATTGCCTGGCGCCTCTGCCTTGACCTTCTCATGGAGTTGCTCGTTGGTGAAAGTGAGCATTCCACAATCTGTGTGATGGAACACGGCAACCTCTCTGGTCCCGAGCAGCCGCTGAGAGATGACAACGCTTCTAAGGGCCTCTTTGCTATGGAAGTATTGAAAAAATGTGGAGAGGACGAGACTGGTTCGCACGTACGCAGAGCCACCGGCATTGCGAATAACATGGGCTTCTCCAAGGTTTATGCCCAGTTGGGTTGCCGGCCTAAAAAGAATTGTCAACACGAAACGGAAGCACCGGTAAGAGCAGTATTTACTCAATACGGGCGTCCATGCATGTAACTGGCGAAATGAGGAGGAATTGGGACCGTCACTTATTTGGATTACAGAGGGGGACATAGACACATACCAACCGCAACCTTCTTCGATGGGGGAAGAGGCAAATGGCCCTTATCGAAAGTCGAGACATAAAGCTCGTTTCCCGGGATGAAATCTTGGTGGGCAGACATTGGAAAGAGACGATGGTAGACCGAGGAGATAGGGTAGATGACTGCCCTGAGGCTTATTTATGGAAGAGGTTATGGACCCAGCATGCTTGGGATGGCGCAATTATACACCACCATTGTGAATTTCATAGGGGACTTGAAGTGGTACAGCGCCGATAGAGAAGAGAGTGCCTGATGACGCAGAAATTAGCCTTGATAAAGGGACTTTGCCGGGAGTGCAGGTCCCGTGGGAGGGGCCTGGCTGTTTAGCTCTTCCGCTTTCGCTATTATTCATGTCTTCAGCACAGATTGCAACCTTGCTCAAACCACCTTCTTCTGCAGAATCCCACACGAGAGCAAGGGACGCCGTCAACTCCCGCTTTCACTCTGTTGACGACCTCCATGATCTTGACGGCCTAGTATTGCAGTCCCAGCAGCGAAGGGATAAGTTGGCCAGCACGGTGCGCGAATTGGGCTCTGTATTTCTTCTCATTCTTAGTGAACCCTGGTAGTTTAGCTGTCCAAATCGCAGACTCACGTTAATGAAGTCCTTGACCAGACTCGTCACGCCGTCCGAGATCACCTAGACGAAGCGCAACAATTGTCACTCCTGCGTCATTCTTTGAATGATGAACTTTCAGAGTTGACCAAAGATTTAGTATCGCTGGAGTACAACGATGATGGGGAACCCTTATTGTTGGAGGATTTAGAGACGCTCCATCGGAATCTGAAGGAGCTCGTGTCAGTCAAGGAGTATGTTCAGGTCGTTGAGCATGCACTTAAGCTCAGGTCGGTCAGGCCTGTTTCCATGAGAAATCTAGTCAATGACGTTCCTGCAGTGAAGACGCTGTCGATTCGGTCCGAAAGTCGATAATTTTGTCGACAGAATCCATGAAGCCATTCAAGGCACTGCAATCCTACGTCTCTCAAGTGGCAGACACTTTCTCGACTTTGGAAGATGAATCGAAGCAACGCCTTAATTTAGTATTATTTCTCGAAGGTCTTCGGGATAAGGCGTGGGCCGATATCAAGGACGTCCTATTCAGGTCAGCCCATCTGGTTTCTTTGATATCTTCCTATAGTGATGGAGAACAGTGGCCTTGTAGAAGCTGCAGAGAAACTAGGATGGCCAGCGCCAGTCAACTACCCGACACATTCAGAACAGGACCGTCGGACATTCGAATCTGCGTTCCTCAAGTTGCTAAGACTTCAAAGCATGCAAGTTCACAATATGATCACCTGTCGTTGTATTGACAATTCGCAGGGGCAAGGACATGAACGTCACATCATCTTCGAGTAAAAAAGATGGCCTCTATCCCCTCCAAGCACTCATCCAACCCATTTCACTGCGCTTCAAATATCACTTTGAAGGTTCACGGCAAACGAACAAACTCGAGAAGGTGGCCTGACTAGACTTCTTCATTGCTGATTGACTAACGAACTATCACAGCCCGAATGGTATTTTACACACATTCAAAATGTCAGTCACGAGCACGCCCTATTCATGAACAACATCATACAACGTTTGCTGGAGAAAACCGAGTACAAACATTTTTCAGCATGGGTCGGTGACTTCTTTCTTGACTATACACTTGAGTTTCTGACGTCTATGCGTGCAGAAAGAATTCACCCTCTTTCTATTCCCGTTATTGTCGCGTAAACTCAGAAAGACGGTGCCGATTCTATTGGACCATCCGTCCCTGTTCGCACACACCATTTATGAGACGCTGGCCTTCGATTCTGCCATGCGGGAGGAAGGTTTCACACTCGAAGGGACTTCCGCTGGTGCCAACCAAGAAAATGGAGTGAAATGGGAGGGAATTAGTGACGCCATTCTCGGGAACGCCGATTGGTTTGAGACTTGGCTCGAAGGCGAAAAGCAATGTATGTTCATCCTGCTGCAATGCTCGTTTCCTGCGTGTTAAAAGCATGGTTTTCAGTCGTAGAAGACCAGTACAATGACATAATTAATGCATCAGATGCATGGCTCATCTCAGAAGAACTTGACAACGACAGCCACCTGCAAAATTTAAGGCCAACAGTCTCATCGAGAAGAATCAAGTCGTTAGTGGAACAGGTGACAGGTATGTTCATCTTCACTTTGCGAGGAGTATTCTTCTTAAGGTTAGCAGATCGCTATTCGCTTCTGCCTCGCGCAATTCACAAGGCACATTTCCTCATCATGGTCCAACTACCCCTGCTGGAGTCTTATCAGAGCAGGATATCCTCGTCATTGGTGGCGTTTGAGACTCTTTCCTCTGCGTTTGTGCGCGCTGTACCTGGAGCCCTCGGTTTCACTGGAAGGGAAGCCGCAGCATCCCCTGACGACCCTAGGAATCGTACCAGCGGGACTGCTGGAGCGAACAGTCTCTGTAAAGCGTTGCTTACTGCCGGATACATTGAATCGTGTTTGGAGACATGGGGTGAAGACATGGTCAGTCCATAATAAGCACGATCTTGGCTTCCTTTCTAATCTTCCTCCTAGTTCTTCCTCCAACTATGGTCGGAGTTCTTCACCGATGATACCCTCCGAAATTGGGCCAAGAAGACGCCTCTGTTACCCTATCTCACGGATCTCGATGCCACTGGACCTCGAGAGACAATATTCAAAGAAATGGTATCACGGTATCATGACCTAACGGTTCGAGCTGAAGACATGATCGTGCAGCTGGTCTGCAGCGAAGTTGAGGCAGGCTTGCGAGCCCACCGCGTGGCTGCATCAGCGTGAGTTCAATGCCAGTCACTTCACCCACCAAAGCTCACTGAGAAGCACTCTAGGTCCGCGGACGAGCCTATGTCAGATTTTGGATTGCCACAGACCCTGCTTGTGGCCATCGGGCTGCTCTCTTCTCACCTCACCTTTCTTCGAATGACCTTGCCGAGCACCATTTTCATAGTGCTCTACCGTCGCATCGCCAAACGATTGGCGGAACATGTTCTGCACCACCAGATTCTATATCGAGGTCACTTCTCACTGCAAGAAGGAAAGGCCACTTCTTCAGAATGTGAACTCTGGGTCGAGACGTGTTATGCCGCAGTGGAAGGTGCGTTGGGAGGTGGCAGGCAACGGGTCCAGGCTCCCTGGAACAAAGTCCTTGAAGCTGGAAGATTGGTAGGATTAGAAGGCGAGGCCTGGGATAAGGTCGTCAGCGTTACCTTTGGGTCACAGAGCGATTCGGAGTGGGAGGAGGTGGTCGTGGAGTTGGTAGGGGTGTCTGAGATGGACCGTGACGAGGTCTCTGCAATCCTCAAACGCCGACAAGATTAGTTTCCCGCTTACAGTTTCGCACCATTGTCCAGCATCTTCAAATACATCTTTGTTATTTTCAAAATTAGCGAAGAGAGATTTTCGTTCGATTCACAGCAGGTCGACAACAGTCACAAGTACAGATTAACATCAGCTGAAATGAGGAGAAAAGGGAACAAAAAGATATCGTCGAAACCGTTACATGACTCTTAGCGTCCACCCATGCATCCCGCCGTCGGCGACAGCCGCCGCCTGGGCAGCCGCAATCCAACCCGTATCGATGTTGCCAGCCGACCCATTCGCCTGGTTGGTCGCAATACCGCCCAAATCCATCCCCTGAAAAACGTTCTCGCAAGCTATAGTACGTCCTGAATGATACCCAACTCCGTCGGAGGCGCGAATAAATAATAGAGGAAGACTTCGCCCGGCAATGGAAGCCATAGAAGGTGCAGGTGGTGGGCCTGGAGGCTCTGATGTTCCCTCTGATGTCGAGGCTTCCGACGCTTGTCCCTTGCCGGTATCGGGTGCATTGATAGGGGTGGGAAGGGCATCATCCTCGAGAGCTTTAACGACGTCAGCGAGGGGTGGCATCTCGACGATGACGATGGTGTGCAAGGGTGACGGAATATATCGTTGAGGGTTGGGCGACCCAGGGGCTGCTTCGCGGCCATCCATGACTTGACCACCAGGAGCACTGGCCATGAACGGGCTTATATTTGTTAATGGGCCTGGCGGGGCGGCTTGATAGACTCGGAGACGAAGAGGACCAAGATTGCCAAGATAGACATCAAGCGGCGTTTGCTGCCTTGTGGTAGGGTGATCATAGAAGAAATTGGACACTGTCAGCTCGACGGTATTGTTGGCAGGTCGATACACTGGCGCTGTAAACAACGTAGGGAAGGGGGTAATGGGTAGCTCTGGTATATTGTTATTTTGGCCAAAAGCGTCAAAAAAGGTGTACTGGAATTTGGCTACGACATCAGAGTTAGCCAATAGATATGAGTGAGAGGTAGGACGACGCACAAATTCCGACGATGGTCCAACATAGATAGTCATCAACTTCATCACAAACGATGCGGAAGCCGTCTTTGATCTCTTCGCGAACGCGTGGTGACTGGAAAAGGAGGGGATGAGTCCCAGCTTGGGAGGACATTCCCGGGGCAGGCGGCGCTACGACGCCAGGAGTTCCTGGCATAGGTCCCGCTGCTGACAGGTAATGTCTCGAACCATCAGGGTTGACGCGCTGCAGAGCTATTTTCTGCATTTGGCTGACAGGACCCCCTTCATCGTGGGTGACTTTGCCCTTGTCAACCTTGCGTATCACGAGGGGTGACGTTGAAATGCCAGAGTGCGTGTCGGACAAGACGATCTCGCATCCATAGGTCACTGGCTGGGGACCAGTCACTATTAAATGAGAAAACGTGATTAACGCGTCCTATCAAACTCTCATCACATGACACGTACCGACGGTAGAGCTAGCCCCTGGACCTGGCCTGCGGACAACATTGACATTGAAGGCCGACCACGCGACATTGCTCGCGCAAAGCTGAGCATGGTCGATCGTCATGTACTTGGTTCGCACAGTCTGCGAGTTGATGCGGTTGAAAAGAGACACCGGGCCGCCTGCAAGGATGCATGATGAAATGTTACGCGTCTTCGCGGTTTTCTTGGACGGCTTAGAGATAATCGTAACAGGAGCGGAATCAAAAGAGGCCCATACCCTGCCGCTAGGCGGCTCTCCGCCTTCGGGGGTAAGGGCAGGAGGAGGGGGTTCCGCGATGTCGAGGGAGAGTTGGAAGCTCTTTGCCTTCGCGGTACCAGTGACGTGCAAAAACTTGAAGCTCGCCGTCATATTGTTATCTAAAGGTGCTTTCTGTTCAAAGGACCTGTCTCCACTCTCCGACACGACGGCCATCGCAAGCTGCTGCGTGCGCATATGCCACACAGGGCCCTCAATGTGGACGACCGGGGGCGGGCAGAGGAAGCGCTTCTCGCTGCCGTACGACTTCTGTGCGACCGCGGCGTGGAGGCAAATAACAGTGGTCATCGGCATGACGCGCGACGGGTCCTGGAGAACGTGGTCGCGGACGATGCGCCGTATTTTGGTGTGCGGGTCATCCGACTCGGGATCCTCCAGCTTGCGCTTGCTCGACGACGGCTGCTGCGGAAGATGTGAACACCTGAAAGAGAAGCTGCATCCGGACCGTCCTTACCTGTGCGATAGCCCCCACGGGTGCCGGATGGTCTGCAACATGGGGCGGCCATGGCTGGGCTGGTGCTTGGCCGTTCCTTGCGTCTGGCTTGGATGCTGTGAGGATTGACTGTAGGGATGCTGTCGGGCCCGCGGTGGGGATGTTGGGGGTGGAAGCGCTGGACGAGGAGGGGGTGTGGGACTTGGCGGGTGCGTTGTGTTTAGCTCCGTGGGACTACCGTGTTGCGGTGTCGCGGACGGTGGGTGGAGCGCAGAAATTTTACGAGGGAAAGTCATTGCCTGTGGGGAGTCCTTTGCGCCGTTCTTGTCGTCGGTGCGTGAGATTCGTCGTCGGTGGCATGTGGAGATGTCGAGGGGAGAAGGGATGGGTTGAGCCCGTCGTCTGCGCCATTACTTACAGGCGTGAGAGCAGGACGTGGGTGGGATTCGCAAACTCCCCAATCGTGAGAGTTTGTCTGTGCACGCGTCACACTTCCACGCTGTCACCAAACGTCACCTGATCTGATGACTGTTCCATATTGATCCATGCCCTATGTACATTCAGTCCATGAAATCGTCCAAGATGCGTCCGTGTGTCCTCCTCTCAATCAGCTCACAAAGTCCTTGTCTTCTCCGCCCATCCGTTCGGGAACGGCACACCTGCGCTGTTGCTGCCGCAAATCCGCCGCGAGCTCGATCCTCCGCACTCATCTCGGCATCCTGCTGATATCGTTGCCAGTCTTCCACTTTCAGCATCGACTTCTTCTTCGACGACATGCCGTGATCCTCAGCTTGTCGGCACTCAAAGACCGCGAGTGTCGATGGCGGCTCGAGCGTGGGTCGTGCCCGACGATTGCCGTCGCTCTCCCTCTGGGCTCGTTGCCTTTTGCCTCTTTTCCAGTGCCGCAGCTTTTCAGCAGTCGTTGGGTCACGTTTCCCTCTCCAGAGCTTTCGAGCGCTCCAGCGTTGTCGGCTGCTTCGAGCTCTGCATGTTCTTCTCTGCCTGGTCAGTGGTGCCTGCAGGTCTCTGATTTTCTCCTGTGCGTTCATAAGCTCTTCAAAGGTACGTGTTCCTTTGTCCCGCCCTACTTGGGGTACTGCGCCACAATGTGTCCGGATGACCGCGAGGAGGTAGTATCGTCACTGGTGCGGATTAGGTTTCTGCTGAAAACGCGGCAAGCGGAATGTCTGAGGAATCGCTGCTTGCGTCAGATGCATGGCGCTTTCTCTGCGTTTCGACGTTCCAGTGTTCTTGACTGCTGGGGATACGGGGCGCGCGATGAGTGCGCAGAAGCGGTCGCGATAGAGGGCGAGACTCCAGCTGGTGGCTGCAGCAGTTTCGCTCCTGAATATAGGTATCCCAATCCTTCAGCGGGGCCTAGTAGGGCGTGAGATGGGTTCTTTGGCATTCTTGTCAATGTAGACAATTCCATGGAATGCCGACGCGTGCGCGGGGATCAGTCTCCCTGTGGCGAGCGTGGGCAGGAGGCAGAAGAACACCTTGAACGTCCAGGCTGGTCGTACGTCTCGACGTAGCGAGGGCCTACGAGACTGCTCCGACGATGACGGGTTGGCGTCTCGGCTTGAGAACCTCAATGGAACGTCTGAGATTCTGAATCTCTGCAGGATGGTCTCTTTGCGTTGTACTCCTCCACGTCGGCGGCTGTGACTTCGACATTTTGGCAATGAATGACGACGGGATCGTTCCTGGATAGCAGCCCAAGATCGAGTGCAGGTAGGCACCAGGTGTTTGATTCATTGTGTTGCTCGCTTGATCCTCCTCAGACGGCGGTGCAGGCTTGAACCTGAGGCTTAGAAAGAAGATTAAGGAAGAGACAACTCTGGCGCGTAAGCGCACTTGACATTCATGAGAATTACATACATGGATAACATATACAGTATTCAGTCAGTGACGTTTTTTTGTTACGAGCTGCGTCGTGAGTGACTGAGGCAGCTAGTGCACTTCGCGTGATCGTTTTGCAGTTGAGCGCATTGGGAAAGACTACTTGTGCCAATCATGACCAAACGGCCAATGCTTAGTGAGGATGCTGTGGTCCCGTTTTCCATTGTGTGCGGGGTGCTTGCTCCGGCCTCGNGTCAGTGGGCAACCCGTGATACTGTATCTATTTTCTCCAAGATCTCTCGAAGGATGTTAGACCATTGTGGGTGTAGATAGACTGGAAAAGTTGTTCATTTCGTTTCTGACCTGAGTAGCATACAGATGTCATCGCGAAAAAGTCGCACGTCGGAAGCCCGGACAGTAAACATACTTTCAGAGACGATCTTGTAAGAGGGGAGACCAGACGGAGGGCGTTGCGAAAGATACCGCCTCACCAACCCGAGTCATGGGGGTTCAATGGAATCCCGACGTTCCTAGGATTCCTACAGTTGACACAGCGGGCCAGGACCCCCAGCCTCCACCGTGGGCACCTCAGAAGAAGCGCATCGCCAGCCAATTATCTTCCGAGTAGACCTGGCTCGCTACAGCCAGACGGTAATCGCGCCTGTCCAGCAGCACGCCATGCCCGACGACAGACGCTCTGACGCGTAAAGTGCGTGAAGGAAGGAAGCAGAAATTTCATATCCACATCACGTGGCGCTTCGACGCGAATTTCCTTTCAAGTTTATGAGCTCCAAATGAAAAGTTTCCCGAACCAGTCTAGCACGAATGCTTTGTTTTTGGGTCAAACGAGCCACTGGGCTTGTGCAGGTATGCTTGAGTAGTTTGTAAGAATACATGTAGACGATGTACGACAGCAAAATGCAGCATGCTTGTTCTAATGATCGTCATGGCTGATTGGCTCGTAGTCCGAACGGCTGCGGTTCTTAGCAAACAGACGAGAGAGCCAGCTCGGCCGTCTCTCGTTACCTGTATCCTCAAAGCCAGTCCGAGACGTCCGCAACCGCTCGGGGTCGGCAGGGGGTCCTTGCACCAGGGACGTCGTCTCCGATTCGTTGTCCAGCTGTTCTTCGCGCGCCTCTGAGAAACGAAAGAAGGTAATCAGTTGAAGAAGGTGATGCTCTTACGAGCGGTGCGAGCTCTTCGTACCTTCGCCGAAGACCGCGTCCATTTCTTCCAAAGGTACGCCTTTCGTTTCGGGGTACACTACCACTTTGTTGGGACCACCCGTTGAGAGATTAAAGGAACAATGAACTCACAAAAGTACACGAGCACGAAGCTGCATATACAGAAGAATCCGTGCATTGGGTATAGCCGCCATTCAATCCTCTCTTGCAGGTAAGGCGTCGACTCGCCGACAATCCAGTTGAATGCCCAATTCGTCGCCGTCGACAACGAGACACCCTTGGCCCGGAAATTGAGCGGCATGATCTGTGAAAAACGTCAATCAATATTTTCTTCCATCAAGAAAACGCGCGCCTACTTCGGGAGGATACAGCCATGGAATAGGGCCCCAGCTAGCGAACCATCAACACCGGACTTCGTACGAGCGAGTCGCGGATACGTACCTGTAACCGAAGGCAGCGTTAAAGATGATGACGCATAGCACCACCGCATTAGGTGTTTGTGGAACGTCGATGTACATCCACCAACCCGTGGCGACCAACGAGGCAGCCATCTACAAGGCACTTCTTCAGTCCTTCCAGAACACCGAGCTCGGTGATGTCACTTACAATAACTGCCCCCGAGAGCAAAATTGCCCGACGTCCCCACCGATCAACAAGGTACCACCTGTGAAGGGTTAAGGTAAAAGCTTGAAGACTGCAAACAAGGGCTTACGGTGGAAGAGTGCTCAAAACATAGATGATAGAATTGATGCCGGTCATAAGGATAGCCTGTCGGCCAATCCAGCCAGCCTCTAGATGAGACTTTTAGAGCAAGTTTCATGAAGGCCGTATGAAGCCTTACGTTCGAAAACACGGGCTATGCGAGAAGAAAAAGAGTTAGCTACAGGTCGCCCAATGAGCCCAGATGCTTACGTGCATAGTATGAGATAACTAAACATCAAGCTATCAGAAATCGCACTGGGAAGGCAAGTAAGAATACAATACCATTAATCCCATTCTACCGATGCATCATTAGCTTCGGAGCAGAAAATTCGAGCAAAATGACGCACCAGTTGTGCGAAAGCTTGCGAAGACATCGCCAACAAAACACGCCGCTTATACTTCCGCCACATCACTTGGTACGACCTTTCTTCGCCGGAAGCGCGCTGTTCAAAAAGATAAGATTGAAAGCCTGATGCCAGCTCAAGTTTGTGACTAACGTCCTCGAGGACTTTGTCCTTGATTTCATCATACTCGGCGACGGCCACGGGGTTGTTTGGATTCCCACCATGGAGGTCGGCGATGACTTGCATGCCTTCAGTTTCCTTGCCAGTGTCGATGAGCCACCTATAAAATGATTGGCTCAGTGTCCCGAGGCAGATGGTGAGGGTGCTGACCGAGGACTCTCCGGCAGTACGAGGGAACCCCCGGCCAAGATAGACCCAATCACGCATTGGATGAACAACGGTATTCGCCAGGACAGATCACTGTCAATGAATGAACAGAAATAATCGGTCCACTGCGCGACACGACGTTAAGAGATGACTTTTCAACCCAAGACACACCACACGCACCACTGAAGACGAATAGCCGATGATATTGCCAGTAAATTCCATGCATGCCAGCGCGCCGCGCTAGACGAGTGTAAGTAGGTCGGGGGCCACGCAGAGAGCGAATACGGACGTGATTTGGAGGTGAAATTTCGCTTTGGTAAATCGGGACGATTGTTCTACGCCAACCTGCTGTTAGACGAAAAATGCAATGACGTCTGTACACGAGGCTCACGAGAGGAGACCAACTCCAAAACCACTGACGATTCTTCCGACAACCATACTCCAGAATCCCAAGGTAAACGTCTGGATAGCACCGCCAAACGTGAAGATCACGGCACCCATAAACAAGGTTCCTTTACGACCGATGATATCTCCGACGCGACCAGCAGCGACGGAGGTGACTGTTTCACTTGTGTTGAGCGATGGAGATCGGTCTGTCGACCACCCACGACGTACTGAAGGCGCCAATCTCTAGCACAGCGACCATTGTCCCAACTTCTATAGGCCCAGGATACTCGAAGTATTTTCGGAAGTAGGGGCCTGTGATGATCCCGCTCATGACACTATGAGCGTCATTACAGGTCAGAGATAGCTTCGGAGGAACGAACAGATAGAAGGCCTCGCTTACCCTTGGTCATAGCCAAACTGTGCGCGATGTCAACGTATAAGATGACAGGTCCATAGGGAGAGGAGGAACTGGACTGACCAGAAACACACCAAGGCTGACGAATATCGTCATAACATAAAGCAGGGGCTCGCCAACGAGCCTCCTACGTGGGGAAGGGGACTCGTTCGCCATCGTGGTGGGTGTAAAGCAGTGAAGAGTGTTGCACTCCAGAGAGCCCAGTGTGGAGCACAGGAAAGCTAAAGCTGGGCGGCGGTCGTGCCGATCAAAGGCTGCCGAGCCGCTTTGCCCGTCTTCTTCACTGACCACCACTGATGCCGTCCTCCGTCGTCTCCGTCGATGACATCTCCTCAGCTGCCTCGTCGTACGACTCCGACGAAGAGTACCGTCTTGCCCAGGAAGAGTGGGAAGACAGCCTCCAGCAGTTGCAACAGCTCGCCGCAGTGGTTTTACTGCCTTTCTTCGGCAAATGGCTTGGTAGACGTTGGAGCCATATCGGTAAGTTTCCTCCTCATACCCCATGAGACCTTTTCTGACGGACTAACACAGCGTATGCACGGTACTTACGCGTTGGACTAGGCAAGGCGTTCTTCTTTGGCGAACAGAGAGCTTGAGACGAGGGATATCCAAGTTAGTAAACATCATATAGGTGCGTACGAATGAATGATCAAGCATTCTTCTGTAGTCTAATATCTCTCACAAGCTTCAACACGGCAGGATTTGGCTGACGGTTTATCAGGGACATCTTCCGTACCATCATCCTCGCTACACTCCACTCCTCCCGTCTCATAAGCCCTGCAAATAGCAGATACCATGTAGCGTTCACTCGAGGAATCCCCTGTTCTTCCATTTCTTGAATGAGCCCCAACGCGTCCAAATGCCCTTTCGGGTCTGGTGAATCCAATGCTGAACGGATGAGGATATGATACGTCGGTAGTTTGAATGCGAGCCTTTGCTTCCTCATTCTCGCAACAAGCTCATCCCTCACTTGGTCCGCCCGTTCACGCGACAACCATCGACCCCGAGAAAGCCCCGACAGAATCGTGGTGTACGTGACTTCATTGGGTTTTACTCCCGAGTCCTGTTCCATTTTGTCAAGGATTGAGAGTGCAGCGTTTAGGCTACCTTCTGTCTGCTGCTTCATCTGGTCGTTGATAATGGAGGTGTAGGTCGCGACGCTCGGCTTTATCCCTTGCTTCTGCATGAGATTGAAGATGGTCGCGGTCGCGTCCTTCCGTCCTGCTAGCAATAGTGCAGACAAGATCGTTGAGAATGTCACGACGTCTCCCATAATCTTCTTCGAGGACATTGTGGCCACAACTTGGGACAATTGTTTGAAATCCATTTGGCGACTGTGATATCCAAGGAGGGTGTTATACGAGACGATGTCTGGAACAGGACCATTCTTCTCCATGTCCGCAAGTAAGGCTTCTGCGTCGGCTATCCGGTTGATGCGGAGTAGACCCCTCAGAACCGTATTGTAGACGCTTAACCTCCTTTCGTCGGCGCCTTCCACCGTAGCTCGATACTCCTCGAACTTGGCAAGGGCATCCTCCGTCTTGTTATCGTCGAAATGAACGGCTATGATGGCACGGTAGGAAAGATCGTCGGGTTTAATCCCTTGTCGCAACATCATACTCCAGGTCTCTCTAGCTTGGGTAGAGTCGCGGAGGTCTGCACAAGTGTCCAGGAGCCCCGTCCACATTGTAACACCAGGAGTGACTCCAAGCCGTGCTAGATCATCCCACATGCGAGCGGCCAGGTTGATCCTTTCGCTCTTGATGAAACCTGTCTGGAAAGACGTCCAGCCTACTTCTGACATTGGAACAAGCACGTCAGAGGACGTGGAAGTGCTTGCAGCAAGGTATGGATCGGACCCCGAGATCCCTTCAATAACGTCGTTGTACAGCCTTTCTAGGGAGCTTGCTGTCGTGGGGTGCGCAATATTGAGAATATGTCTGGAAAGTGAGGAAGGTCGCTGCACCATTCGCGCGATGGTCGCCTGGTTGATATATTTCTCGACTTTCCGGCTGAGGACCGGGTCCTTTAGATGCTTCAAGAACTCCTGTTTGCGAAATTTCTGGATCTTCACTCCCGAGGACATCAAAGTCTCCATTGCGAGTTGGAAAGAATCTTTCATGACATGGGCCGTCATTGCACAAAGCACAACGGACATTCGGAATCCGTCGAGGTAAGGGTCTTCATCGTCCGGAAGGGCAAGAGCCTCGTCTGTGTCAATGTCTTCTTGCAGTTCCGCCGCGTCGGTACCAATGGCTTGAATATACCTGTCGTATAGCTTTAGAATAGCATCTGTATCACCACGTCCGATGTAGTGAAGCAGGAGGATATGCAAGGACTCCGCCGAATCGTGCTTGGCTGCATGGACCGCAAAGTCCTCCGCTTTCACCATGAGGGCATCGGACCACTGTTGATTATTGCAAGTGAGTGGAAACCTTCGGGCGAAGACCTTCTGGAGTTCCTTCAGTGTTTGAGCAGGCAAGCGGCATGCCTCTCCGTCAGGTAACGAATTCCGGTACGCCTCGAATGTCTCCCAGCTCTGCAACACGGCAGGAAGGTCCCATGCCTTCAATGCCTTGTCGACCTGGCCCAAGTGAGTATTGAACGTATTCTTGGTTGCCTCTGGGAGCATTCGTCTGCTATGAGGCTGGCCCATGATCTGGTCGCGAAGTTTCGTGTGCATTTGGAGGTCCGGGACCCTGCGTGTCGGTGCGACGGCGTTGGCTGCTTCGGATAGGCGTCGTATTCTGCATGGTGGATTTGAGAGCAGGAACTCGAGGAGGCCGTAGGTGTTGTAACGCGAAGCGCGTCTGAGCATGACGGGTGAGAACACAGGGAGGATTAGGTAACAGACACCAACGCGCGCTTGATTCAAACCACGATCATGGGCCACGGAAACTCCAACAAACTGTACATCACCCATGCCGAACACGCTGGTTTGCATGGATCGCACTCTTCCTCGGTAGGATACAAGGCGTAAGTCCTCTCTTCCTGTGCGCAGCCTTCAGCTAACTCTTTCTTCAGGAAAGCCGAAGCCCCGCATCCAGGAGCAAGGACTCCGTTCGACTGTTGTGCCCTTTCCTTCCAACCATTCACCCACCCTGTCTGCGCCAGAAATGCAGATGGTACAGGCACAGTTTATGACCTGGTCAACATTATCCCCTGGCTCAAGTGCGTTTCTAATCATCGCGTCCTTCAACCACAATTCACCGTTGAATGACGATTCAGGCAGCACGACAATACAGACCCCATAACGAAGGAGCGACTGCAACCGTCCGACCTGATCACTCTCCACTACTCGAGAAAGGAGGCCTCCGGTGAAATGCACGACCCCATTTCCTTCAAGCCCTTCAGCGAACACTCTCACATTGTCGCAATCGCAACCACTGGCAACGTCTTTCTGGCCGAGAGCATCAAGGGTGGGAAGGACCTGGTCGCTGATGTGCCCTTCAAGAAGTGCGCGGCCTTTCTTTACTGTCCTCCGCAAGACCATGACCGAATATCAGGGCCGACGTTATTACGCTGCAGAATCCCCATGGTCTGCCACCCGCCTCCATTCCCAATTCAGCAGCGGTAGCAAAGACCACGAAGACGGCAGAACCCGCTGGCGCAAAGACAGCCCCTGCACCTCCAGCTGCAGTATTGAAAGCGAAAGAGGACGTGCCCTGTGAGATCCTACATTTTGCATCCATTTTCATTCGCTGAAATTTGACCAGGGAATATTTCGCCTTACTCGAGTGGTATGGCTGGAGCTTCGTTGACATCTACTTCCGTGGATGCCTCCCAGGCATCGAGCTCCAAGCTGCTATGGGATGAAGTGAGTGATCCTCTTATTTACACTGAGGACTGACGAATTAGTTAACGCTATACGTAGGAAGAACTCATGTTCGAAGACATCTCAAAACCGCTTAAAGGGAAGGGGAAAGAGAAGGACCTTGGCAAACGACGGGCGTACGTCCGGGTGGTCACAAGCCTCGGTGGTGGAAGTCTGAATCTGGAACTTTACTGTGAAAAGGTGAGCATCATAAGCTTGAGAACCCGATAGAGTCATTGACGTTACGACAAGGCGCCCAAAACATGTTATAATTTCTTAATGCTCGCTCGAGCTGGGAAGTACAATAATTGTCTCTTCCATCGACTTGTACCAGGATTCATGGTACAGAATATCTTACCACTCCGTGGACATCCACTCACACCTACGGCATAGATCCAAACTGGCGACCCCACGGGTACCGGATCTGGCGGCGAATCATATTGGGGCACGCCTTTCCGTGATGAGCATGATCTTAAAGGAGCTGCAAAGCACGACAGTCGTGGAACCCTCGCCATGGCGAATAAAGGCGCAAATACGAACGGGTTTGTGACTCGAGGCTTGCTTGACACTTCACTCATTTCAACACATTCAATGCTCCAGGTCCCAATTTTACTTCACATTCAAAGCGGCGCCACATCTCGACAAGAAGCACACGGTGTTTGGCAAGCTCGTCGGTGGCGAAGAGGTTCTTGACACGCTAGAGAAGCTACCAATAAAGCCCGGAACGGAAAGGCCAGCGAAGACTGTCCGAATAACAGAGGTCATTATGTGCGTCGTCTTAGCACCCTCATGTTTGCCTCTTTTAACTAACGTCTCGACACAGTTACCAAGATCCGTTTGACGATTACAAGAAGCGTCTTGCCAATAAGCTGGCGAAGCGAGCCGAAGCCGACAAGCCCGGTGCTGCACTGACAGAGGAGAAAAAGAAGGACGATGTGAACTGGTTCGGAGTCAAGGTTGGCTCGAACTCTTCCGCTCTCGACTTTGACGGCGCTGGAACGGGAGGCGTTGGGAAATACCTAAATCTGAAACGGCCGTTGAATGTGCCAGAAGGTGGTGGTGGAGAGGACAACAAGAAGAAACGGAAGATCGGCTTTGGGGACTTCGAAGGATGGTAAATTATGGTAGATTCCAGGCTGCCCCTAGGCAGTATTATATAATATTACAGTGTCTACTGGCAACTAGTGAAGGCGTTCATCATGCAGCGATAGCCACTTTCTTGACAAGGGCTGGTTCCGGCTCTGAAGAACAGGATGAGAAAAGACAGGCGAACAACCAAAGAGACTTTTTGTCCACCTTCTGAAGCTGTCGCCACAGGTTCAGCAGCGGGCACGGAGGGCAGTTCGAGCTCCTCCGAAGCCTCTGCAGTCTGAGAGAAGGTCAGAAGAGAATAAGAAATGCAGTAGAGGTCCACGAACGATATCTTGCTGGAGCGCCAGTAACTCCTTCTGAACGGCTTCCTCATCTTCTAACGTCAAGTTGTTCGACAACATTTCTCCGATTTCCTAAGGACAAGGATCAGTCATCTGGACGAACGTTAGTGAGAACGGACATACCCTCTGGTATTCATGGGCTTCAGCCGTCTCCTCCAGCAGCTTCTCTACACTCTCTACGTTCATCTCTTTATGAATCTCCTTGAGGACCTCACTCCCTTGCTTCAATCCATGAAGCACGGAAACCTCGACGAGAGAGAATTCGATGGTAGAGACCTAATTACCGCACTCAGTACTACATCGCCCTCGCCACTGTAAGACAAATATCTACCAGTTGTTCCAAGTTCTCCAGTTGCTCGTCTGTCTTCCCTAGTAAGCTTTGCTGATATTTCCTCCGCCGCAGGGCGATAAGTGCTCTATCCTTGTGGCCAGCGGCCATCTGAGCCTTGGCTATCGCATGTTCGCGATCTAGAACGGCTGTATTCGAGGCAGTTAGGGTCGTCACGAGTCGCAGAAAGAGGAACGGTAGGAACGGACTTTCTTCTGGTATTGCTTGATGTTATCCCGCTGTAACTGAGACTATGATCAAGCCAGGAATGCTGGGTTGGTAGGAGGCTGGAGAACATGCTTACTCAAGGATCGCTTATCTTGTGGGGTGTTTGGGGAGCGACTGGTTTCCTCCAATAGTAAAGGTTAGAGCATGGACAGTCCGAACCGGTCAGCGCATGAATGAGAGACTGAGAGACTGACTTCGACGTCACAGATACACCCGAGCTGTGTGTAGTCTCGCATTTTCCCCAGATCAAGTAGGATCAACTATTGCTTCAAAAATTCTTTACACAGCTGGACGAAGCAAGATGCAGGACTGAATTTTCATAATACATTCGTAAAGTGCCTAGGTAATTCTGCCCACGTTCTCAGTTTTAGGGAATTGACCGTCAACATGTCAGGAACTGAACAGTGAATTTCCAAAGCATCAAAGTGAAGTCTACCTCCGCAATCCGCTGTTTCATCCCAAGAAATGAACGTGTTGTATATCGCATAGTCCATCGCTGTTGGGCTTGCCCGTTATACCAGTGAGGGGAACGGCAGCATCGTTAAGAGCCAACAATATGCGTTGCTGGTTCGAGGCAGGGCAAGAAAGAACCTGTCCTACAAGATTGGAGGCGAAAGGCGCGATTTGGTTGACGTAATATGTCTACAAATATTGTATAAGAGCTAGTTCTCGTTCTAGATTTCCGAAATTCGAAAGTTTACCCTGTTTTTGGGAATATAGTCTGTAGGAAGAGGACCATTGGCTGCGAGACTGGTGAAGTTCATGGCGACATAAACTATAGAATGCATTAGAAAGGAGGATATAATACCCAATTAACGGGCCACGTACTGGCTGACATGACTGTATCATGGCTCATGTCCACATATATAGGCTGGTCTAACGGGAAGACCACTGGGTTCGTGACAATGGTCGCATTTACGGTAGAGTCAAAGCTAGTGATCGCAGTCTGCGTCAGGCGCGAAACTAACTCTTGCACATAGCCGATTCCTTGGGCACTAGAAGCTGGATTTCCTGGTCCAGCGCCATACCAGAACGCAAGATCTAAGGGTAGGATGACCAATCAGCATTTCACTTGCAAGGAGACGGGAAAAGTATACCAATGAAATACTCGAAGCCCTTCCACTCTTCCTCCGTGAAGAGGTCGCAGAAGTCGGAAAACCCGAGAGAAACAGTCTGACAGAAACATCAGCTAGCTTCACCTTCTCGAAGCATCAGGGACGAATGTGCCAACCTCGTATGCGCACAGCTCCTGCATGCCAATTAAATCTGAAACCGTCAGATTGTAGCCCTTGAGAAATGGTGACAACCTCTTCAACGTCGGTTGCAAGTAAGTGTTTGCCCATTTTGCGCTTTGAACTGAGCCGAATGCCTCAACAGCGTTGTTAGCATTTGGGCAGTCGAAGTACGGAGCAAGAGTGTTATTTTGTCCGTCATTCTCGATCGTGATCAACTGGTGATAATCTTGCTGGTAGGTCTGAACACCAAAGAAGCCAGCTGCAAAATGGATCCTGGATAAATGCAATGTTAGCAATAAATAAAAATAGGGAAAATGAATGACACGCACGCAGAATCGAACATCCTCTCTGATGCAATGATGCAATTTTCAGCACTTAAACTACACGGAAGCACAGCTGATCAACCGACCTTCTGAGGTCGTACGGAAGACAGGCAGCTTCGCGAAACCTTTGAGAAGGTAGCCTGCCATCCAGTGAGAACCAAGATGGGTAAATATCTTCAGAAATGTGCCCACCATACTTGACTCTAAACCCAACTCCTAGGTTGAAACTATGCAACAAGGCAAATCAGAGGGCGAATTATGGATAAGTAAAGAAAAAGTCCGTACAGTTGCGACCGACCGAAGGGAGTGAGTATTTCTGCTCCAAGTTTGTATGTCCATGTATTCAGGAAACTCAGGGAACCAGACGCCGTGAAACCAGCACCATTCGCAGCAGCATGGATATTTGCTGCGAAATTGGAGGTTGGAGCATCGGACGTTGGGTACCTAGCACCATGACGATTGAGGAGATGAACCTGGTTCAAGCTGCACCCTTTTGGAACCACTGGAGATGTATCAGGCAGTCCGAAGGATGCAACCGATTGCCAAGGAGAAAGATTGCCCAGGTTCTGTAAAACATCGAAGGATGAACTGCCCGTATTTGACGCATGCGGCTTGACCAGAGGAAAGACCGAGTCCACCTTCGCGATAGAGGGAGCAGTTGCGATTGCATTCGCCTCATCGCCGGCTCAAAAAGCTCAGCCCCTCAACTTGCGTTCCAGTCATGGCACTTACTTGGTGTTGGACCCGCAAAGCCCACTTGGGAACCATCCGCGAAGGGGCTATCGGATGCGCCTAAGGTGGCATTTGGAGGAGGAAAGACAGCCGTAGATGTAGACCCAGCAAAAGATGACGCGAGTCCAGGGACAGCTGCTACAGACCCTTGGAAAATGAGCAGGGAGGCTAAAGCGTAGAGCATGGCGGTTTTCCAGCTTGTGAGCCTCCCTCCTGCCTTAAATCCAGTCCCAATTGATCCAGAATCATCGTATAATGAGTCATGAGCTTCGAAATTTCATGCAGCCGATACGAACGTGCCATTCCCCAACCTGAATATGTTGTTATTTATAGCCTCAACTCCGCATCTTTAAGAGCACCGTCCGACCAGACCCAGACGCAAGACCTGTCCAGTGGCGTTTGCAGGGAAGGAAATGCTTGGACTTGAAGATGGCTATAGATTGAAAGTAAGCGGTGCAAGCCACGGGACCCACATCTTCATGAGTCCATAGGCAGCTTGTTATCGCAATATCAAGTCTCCCGAGGGTGTCCTCACGGTGAGAAGGTAGTGCTAACTTCACAGGAGACCAGAATAGATCCCGCCCGGAGAGTGCAAAGTTTTGAACCAAGGAGGACCATGTGGTCAGCGCCTAAAAGGGAAGTTATAAAAAAAGATCAGTCACAAATCCCATCCTCCTCTCGACTCTGGTCTTTCTACCCCTTCGCGCTCTAGTGCACCCTTTTGCGGGATGCTTGCGGTGCCTATAGGTCCTAACGCGAATGGCTCATAGACTTCTCAAGCCGTGTTGTCTATCCCTGCGAGGATCTACGAACGTTGCCCGATATCACGACTATACACGTGTTGCATTTCAAGGTATCTTCACGCTTGCCAGGTCGACCCCACATTCTGACCCGCTTCAGGCGGCACCATTAGGGTTCCGTTGAATTCACCCAAATTAATTGGGGTCGTGAATTCACGAGGAAATAGAAGGTATCTTAGATATGGTTTGATGTGGGACCCAACCCGACTGTCTTCCTCAGTCATCAGGAAGATTTCTACGGCTTTGCAACGCTATCTTTGGACCCGGAAGAATTAAGATTGAGCGTCAAGCGTGCTCATGGCATAGACTGGAATCCTGACAAGGTTGGAGGAGCGCTGGCCAGGCAGGTGCTTTTTGTCGGCGTTTACGACGGGTGGGTGATATCCTCATGCCCGTCTGTGTAATACTTGTCTAATCTGCGAAGACATGGAGGCTCTGCAGTAGCACAATTCTTGCGGCAAGAACTTCATGGTTTATTCGAATCGGTCGATAAGAAAGTCATCCCGGAACTCTTTAAATGGATTAAGGAAATCGGAGGATACTTCAAACGATTCAGAGGCGGAGCACTTGCTCCTTGGGTGGAGCCTGGCAATAGCGAAGAAATGACTCTCGATGCACGTGCTACTCTTGCGTTTTTTGAGGTGAGGACATTGCCATGTACCCCAGGAGAAGAGTATTGATTTGTTTTCCAGGTCGACAAGACGCTCTCAGCTGATCCAGTAGCTCAGACCTGTGGCGCCACTGCCTCCGTTGCCATTCTCCACTCTCTCGATGCGCCATCTTCCCCTTTCTACTGTGCGAAGCAACTCTCACTAACCGTTGCGCACTGTGGGTCAGTCACCCTTCATTTTGCGGCATACGACCCCAGAGTTCGTCTCACATTCTTGGAAACTTGTTTAAGGGATACGAGAGTCATTCTGTGCTCTACCGATGGCGGCAGAGTCTTCGCAATGACAGAGAACCACCATGCCGATGCTCATGTCGAAAGTATTCGCCTCCGGAGAATGATGGGCTCGTCCCTTATGACAGACTCATTTGGAGAATCACGGTCAGTCTCTCTTTCACGCGGTATCGAAGATCTCAAGTTGATACATCGATAGGTGGATGGGTGCTCTTGCAAACACCAGATGGTATGTTCGGTCAAATTTGAGCCACCATCGACGCTGAGTCCTACACGTTAGTCTTGGGGATCTACGATTCAAACGGTTCGGAGTGACGCCCGAGCCTGAAGTCAGGACCAAACTCCTAAATGGTAAATACACGGCGTTTCCCTGAGTTTTATGACCTCTAAGAGGCTGTAGGGGACGAATGGGCTTTCGTCGTCCTTGTGTCTGATGGAATCTCTTCTGTTCTCTCCGACGACGAAATTGTCGATCTTGCTCGGGACGCACCGGATCCAAAGGCGGCCGCAGAACGCATTTTGGCGTTTTCCGAAGAACTCGGTGGAGATGACAACGCAACTGCAATTGTGGTTCCATTGGCAGGTTGGGCCAAGGTCCAAGGTCCTGACAAGACGAAGGACCTTCGGGAGTATAGACGACGGCAAGCCGGTATGTCCAACCCTGTCTTGCATTCTTTCACAATTTTACATGAGGAATTCAGTCGGAACCGAACGTCAACGACGGATGTAATCGGACAGGAATGCCACCTTCGAATCCTCATCCACTAAATCTGGGATGCTGCGTGTCCATCCGCCCGAGGGTCTGATCCTGCCGCCCAGACCAAGTATCCAGAGTCATTCTTCACCTTTTGGATAACTTGTCCACGACCCATTAACCCGCGATTAAAACCATCGACCACTCTAGCGTCGTGCCCCATTACTATTCGTAGTTAATATCTGGTATACTCCATAGATGGCTACAATACACACCTCGTAGAGCATCAATAGTTTCCTTTGGGAATTCGGACTCGAAATATACCTCGCTATTTACATCTCCAGCTGAACCAGTTGACTTGTCTTCGGCGTCTGGAGTGCCAGCGGATATGCAGAACCGAGGAGCATCGAGGGCTGCTTGAGGAGAGAACCCGCGCAGAATGTTGAGCAGAACTTGAACATGTCCTTGTGGCTACGTTGAGTTTTTGACCATCAAATCAAGGATCTCGACAAAGGATGATGGAATTTTGCTTGCCTGCATGAAACCGCCCATGACGCCGTAACTCAAGAACAATTCGCCATCTCTAGTAGCAAGTGCTGGTACGATGGTATGATATGGCCGCTTTCCACCCTTCGAAACAATCAGGCTATCGTTGTAAGCTTCTCAATAGGCTTTATCCCCTACCTTCAAGGTATTTGGATGGTTCCTCTCGAGGACGAAGCCTGATCCTCTGTTTTGGAGAGTAAACCCACATCCCTTCGGGACGGCTGGGCCGACGTCAATTTTCTAAATATCTTTTCTTTGCTGCAGCCCATACCTCCAGTTCCGAAACCTGAAAGACGACGTCAAAATCATGACGTAGGACAAGTCGACGTACTCCACCAGCGTAATTGCTTTGGATATAGCTGCAGGCGTTACCCCACTGATCACCCACTGGCCATTAAAAATGTTGAGAAAATATCCCTCATTCATTGATCACCAAATTTACCGGAGAAATAAACTGTGTCCGACGAGTGTACTGGATTTCCCTGTGTGCAAGTTGTCATTACGCGCCTTGTGGTACCAAGGGTAACGCACGTGTACAACTGGGCTGGTTCCTACTGCACTAAAAAGTCTAGCTCTGGTGGCAAGGTACTCCTATAATGAGGATCAGCTTGACCAGGATCTCCAGAATTTGGAAACAGACATACCTTGCTTAGAAGTTCTTCCACGGGGACATGTTCAACATCAGGATCGGTCACGTAGTATTGGCTATCTGTTTCATGATTTAGAAGGTAGTTAATGTGCTCTTATAGCGAACGCATACCTGCGAAGGCTAGGCTAGATGTGTTGTCAGAGATCACTCATCTAATTGGGTAATTGTGGCGCACCGTAAAGCCTCGATCAGAGTGTGAAGATATTCAGGGGAGTTATGTTCCATTTCGAGTAATTGTCTCGAAAGGCCTTGTTCTTGGATGTTTTCGAGAATCCCAAGGGCAAGGAGGGCGGTTATTCCTAATCAAATAAGGTAAGTAGCGAAAAGAGATTCAAAGAACACTCAAATAACCTTGTCCATTAGGAGGGCACTGAGCCTACATTAGTATGGCTATGTTGGGAGTAGCTGAGAGAGAGTTACCTCGTAAAGAGTGACATCTTTGCCATAGGTATACTTGATGGGCTCAACGATTGAGGTAGTGTGATTGGCAAGGTCTTCTAGCTCCATCACACCACCTTTCGATTTTATGAGATCGACGATGGCTTGAGCCACACGGCCTTTGTAGAAGCCGCCCTTCCCATGAGCCACAAGCTCCTTGAAGGTCGCCGCGAGGTTGGGCAACTGGACTACTTCACCAGGACGCGGAGCTCTTCCGTTGAGGAGCATCTCATCTCCATTGGGAGAAGCGTTCTTGATCAATTCCTATTGTATCGAAGGTATGTACTCGGTGAGAGATGCATGGCATCTATAGAAACTTGCCTCAGAGCGTTTCCACTAAAAAATAAAGCTTCATCAGAAAAATGGGAGACAGGTATCGCCAAAGTCATACGAACTCCCAAACTATGGATTTCAGACACTGGCACTCTGTGCTGCTGTTAGAGAGGAACGCCAGCAAAGAACCTCTTACTCACCCTTCTTCAGCCAGGCGAATGGCGGGTGCAAAAACGTCGGCAACGGAAACTTTACCACTTCCAAATTTCTCAATCGTGTCCAGCCAAGCGGCGGCGGCACCTGGCAAGGCAATTTGACGTTAACATCTGGTTCAGCCCTAGTCTAGAAGTTGAGATCTGACCAGGAACGGTTACAGAATTGAGGTCCGTGAGGGGAATTCGACCTTTCACACCACGAGCGAGCAAGTAGTCAATGCTCAGGTTTGCAGGGGCCCGACCAGATCCATTGAGAGCCTTCACTTCCTTCGTCTTGGCGTCATAAAACAAACAGAAAGCGTCCCTATTGCCGGGGAGGCGATTAGACTGACATCCGTCCCAGAAACAGGAGAAACAGACCCGCCGATTCCACAGCAGCTAGGTTCAGTAACATTTAACGCGGCAGATGTCGCAACAGCCGCATCGGCTAGACCAAGTCAGGAGGATGCGTAGGGGATTATAGACGCTTCACACACCTGCATTTCCTCCTTTCCTCAAGATCTCCAGCCCCGCTTCTGTAGCTAAAGGTTGGGAAGAAGACACCACTCCTTTAGTGCCATAGACGACGGATCTACGGCTGGGATATCTCTGGAATACGAGATCAGGGTTGTCGACTTTAGACCAATCGATCACAATGGGGGACGACATCGGAGGAAGAGGGAGAACAGCTTTAACGGAATCTGGGAAAGCCACTCCGATTTATATATCAACAGAAGATTCCAATGGGGTGGTCATCTGCGCCGAAGGGATCCTTGTGAGAGCTCATTGTCGCTTTTGACAAGACATTACGGAGATCGCGACACGGGCCGGTGCTTTCCCGAGGCGAACCCACGGCGGGCGTCCGCAGTGTCTTCCGTCTTCGGACTTCCATAGACTTCCATCCATCCAGATCCGCGGAAACTCGAGCGCAGGTACTTTCGAGGGCCATCGCGAACACGGCAAATGTCTTTGCAGGCCAAGCTAGAACAAGCATCAGGAGAGTTTCAGAAGCTGCAGGTCGAGCTCTCACAGGCAGTTGAGGCAAGACAGCGTCTCGATGCCCAATTATCGGAGAATGAGCTAGTAAAAAAGGTGTGCGAGGCAGTCGTATCCGGTCTGACGGGAATGCTGAATTGTTATTCAAGGAATTCGCCCAACTGACGCCTGACAACACGGTCTACAAGCTCATGGGACCTGTGTTGGTCCAACAAGACCAGGCTGAAGCCAAAAGCAACGTCGATACTCGGCTCGACTTCATTCGCGGTGAGATGTGCGAAGCCTCTATTACAATTATAAACCGTACATGCTGTAATCCTGTGTCATTTTCTAGTCGCCGCGTCGAGGGGCAGATAAAAGAGATTCAGGAAAAGCAAGAGAAAAAGAAGGGCAAGGTGGGAGATCGTGACACGAATATGGGCGAACCGTGCTTACTCATTTCAAAGCTTATCCAGCTTCAGACAGCCCTACAACAGCAATCATCGGCATATCCTGCGCCTACAGCCGCGTAAACACGTCCCGAAACCCATCCTCCCGCCGGTGCTCGCGCCGTATGGTTGCTTGCGTGGTCATTAGACTCTAAGGGCTTCGAGGACCCCCGATCCTTCCCGTGCGGCTTGAATCCTACGCGTACGAGCAATCTCGCGCTCCGTTTCTGGGCTTTTCAGAATCTTTTCAAGCTTGAACCGCTTCCTTGCTGACACGGGGGGACAATTCCGAATCGTAACGATGTCCTCAGTGCGTAGTTCTGCCAGACAATATGAGTTAAGTTAGAAACCCGGGAGAGCTACGAAATCGTACGATTTTGCTCGTCGTGCACCAAGTACTTTTTACTCCGTTCAATTTGCTTCGTGAGGGTCAGGTGAGCGAGTGTGGCGACGACATACGCTAATTAAGGCGACGTACCTTCCCCGTCAGTTTGTGGATGACCCAGCGAGACACAGTCACTGTCGCTGTCTTATTCATAAACCCCGCCTTCGTTACAACTCCTGTGAAGGCCATGGGCGGCATCTTGGCCAAAATGTGTTTGTGTGTCGTAGCTGTCGAAGTTTCGTCCGGTTTCGTTCAATCCAGTCTCACGTGGCAACACTGAGGTAACCGGGCCGCCATACCGGATCCTCAGTCGCCGCGTCGTATATAGTGTTCGTCAACATTAATCATAGTCAACGATAAACTACAAGGTATTCTACGTAGATCTAGTAAATTATCGTTCGCGGTCTGTCATGCAGGAGAATTTTCCTTTTTCCTCTCTTTCGGAGCTTCGTCCTCTTCGTTATATGGGCAGAATCGAGATTTGCGCCTCAGAAATCGTCCATATCTAAAGGTGCTCACTGTGAAAATCATAGGCCAATCAGAAGACAACACCACACACTTATTTAGAACAAATGGGATCGGGATCATGAGTATGGCGACAAAGCCGAGGAGAGACGATGCCCATCTCGTGTCGAGTGCTTCATACAGATCGGGGGCGAAAAGCTAGCTAAATGCGTCAGGAGGATGCCACATTCTGGGTGCTTGGATGCGTACCGGGAATGCAGCACCAAACATGCTTCGTACTACCGTACTTGATGCGAGAGCCGAAGCAGCCACTGCAAGGTAAGCATCGACGATGTAATTGAAGAGGCCCAACTATTGAAGCCCCCGTTAGGTTCCGTCAGTAGCAAGGCGAGAAAGTTGACCCACAAAAATGAATTGAATGGAAAAACCCATCAGAAGACCGGACAGTAGAGGTCCCCAGTAGGAAAGATGAGGGAATGAGGTCCACCTGACACGACGGACGAAGGTCAGGAGGATGGAATAGTGGGCAAAGGGGTAAGAACTAACGCAAACCAGAAAAACGAGGCTGCAAAAAGTGGACCGGCGATAAAAACCATTTCTAGTCGGAATTCTGGTGGGACAGGCCGCGGCTCGCATCGCCTTGCTTCCTCTTCATACTTTGGATTGTAGTAGAGTACGTACTATATGCAAATTTATCGAATCATAAATGTCAGGTTCAGAAGAGGAAAGGACGCACTAGGACCACGGCGATGGCACCTCCAATTGGGATAGGAAGAAACATTAAGCCGGAGATACCGGCACTAAACCCATGGGCCTGCGTGAAGACGATGGGATACGCTGTGAAGAGAAGGTAGAGACATCCATAGACGAACTAGTTGGCCCAGAATCAACATGAGCTAAACCATAACTCGCTCAAAACTCACGCTCATGTACAGCGTCAGTGCAATCAGCATGGGCTCGTGGAAGAGGATCACAAATGGCCGTATGACGACGGATTCGAGCCTTTCCATGAGGTTAGTTTGCTCCCTCTCGATTGGCGCATAGTATCGATCGTCTTGAGTCTCGAGGCGTTTTTCCTTCGCCTTCCTGGCTAACAGGACGGGCCTAAATAATTGTAAGGAAACAGGGCAGTAATGAATGGGTCTCCCAATGTACTTATACGTTTCCGGGATGGTGAATATTATCAAAATCTCGCAAACCGCCGCCTAAACTTTAATCAGTTCTACTGCACCCCAGGAATGGGTGAAAACCTCACGAAAGCGGCCAATATCCAGAATAGCCATCTCCAAGAGATATGATCACCAATAAAGCCGGCTGCCGTGGGACCGAGAGCCGGTCCTGCGAAAGGGGCTACTGTGAAGACAGCAAGAGCTTTTCCCCGCATCCCCGCGTCCCAGACGTCGGCTATCAGAGCTCTGGTCTAGGTGAGAAGGTGTTGGGCACGGAGGAACATGCCGACCGACATACCCAGAATTCGTTAATGGAGCCGCAGCGAAGGTCCCCCCAAGAAACCGGAATATTAAAACAGATGCTGTGTTCTGTGCTAGAGCTCCTCCAACCATAAACCACTGTTGCTAGATGAGCAGGGCTGGTGGCGAAGAAAAGTGCATACAAACCGCATAGACAAAGAAGGGATAGATGAAAAGAGGTCTTCGACCATACTGTTCTGATAGAGGGCCCCATAGTATTGGGCTGTCAAGGAAGATTCAGTGAGAACGATGAAATGAAGAAGGAAGGGCACTTGTACCCAACGCAGTAGCCGCACACGAAAAGCGACAATGTCAGAATTCCCACCTTTTCTGACATATGGAATTCATCTCTCAAGTTCGTGAAAATTCCTGAAGCTATGGCAAGGTCAGCAGCGCTGGCCGAGGAATTAAACTTTTGAACATACGCGAGGAACTGGCAAACGTTCTACAAGTTGGTCAGCTCCAGCAAGTTGTCGACCGGGGAGTTATGAAAACTCACGCGTTTAATACAAGTAACCCACTGAGCATTGTCAAGTACCATCGTTTTGCGTTTGACCAGTTCTACGGCAAAAGATGGATAAGTGGCGTCTGGGAATTCGCAGAACACGCACCTTGGGATTTGCGGGGTCGCCGGGTTCGAAGTTGTCGATCAAGTAGGGGTCATAGTCACTTTGGCTTTCGGATTTGATGTCGGGATCGTCGGTGGGATCGTCGGTGGGATCGTTGCGAATCGTGGAGGATGAACACGAGGGTAATGGGTTGGGCGTGGAAGCCATGGTCAGGCAATTGTGAAGACCGTCGAGAAACGCAGAGGCCTAGTGGTAGTGCACATGAGAAGGTTCTTCTTCTGTGCGAGGAAAAAAGGGGCCGGCCCCGTTGCGGATCGGACAAGGCATGGTCGTCGGGCAAATCGTCATATGGACATCCGGGTACCTGACGAACCGAGCTTTAAGCGGAAAAGACAGGCGCGTCCCTGTTTGCATGTGTTGACGCGTCTTTCTCTTCACACCGCCGCGTTGTTTATGGACTTTACAGAGCTCTACAGGCACTCGGCGTCGCTCGTCGCATTTAGTCCTGGCGCACACTTTGTCCTCACCGCCATACAGGACAGAGTCATCGTGCGCAGGACAGACACCTTTCAGATCACTCGCACCTGGCTTGTTGACGGCGCTCCATCTCCAACTCAGGCCACCCTTTTCTCCAGATCCGGATCCAAGCAGAAACCTCAGACCACCCATCCGTCCACTACTTCTTCCGACGCGTGGATTACTCATCTAGGATGGTCCTGTGACTCTGAATATATCCTCGCTGCCTGCGCAAGACGAGGCGTCGTCCACCTCCTGAAACTACGAGATGAGGAATGGACAGGTCGAATCGACTCAGGAGCTGAAGGTGACCGGCTACTATAATTTTCTACCCGGTTTCTGCATGACGAGTTGACCCAAGTTGGTCTGACAAGGTCTGGTGAAGGCTGAATGGGCGCCGGACGGACGGACGGTGGTCTGTTTCTCTGACTGGGGTGTAAGTCTTCCCTTCTCGTGTCCTAAGGCTGTCAGAACAACCCCTACAGTTAAGGGTGACACTGTGGTCAATAGTGACCGGAACAGCGACTTATATCCAGTTCCCTATCCATCCGGATAAAGGTCCATCGGTTTAACCGCCTTCTCCCATCTTGCTAATCACCTTCGTTGTGCAGGATATGCTTTTCGCTCTGATGGCCACTATTTTGTCCTAGCCGAGAGACACAAATCAAAGGACACCCTCGGTATCTACAACGCGTCGGAGGGCTACCAACTTGTTCGAGTGTGTCTACTATTCCGTGATCGCTACTCCCGCTCTAATGATATCACAGCATTTCCCTCTACCTACGTCATCTTTGGCGTCCTTTTCTCTCTCGCCCACAGGAAATCATGTTGCCGTCTGGGAAGGGGTTATGGAGGTACATCGACCGAGCCACTGCTTACAACTTTCTCACTGGTATTTTAAGTACAAGTTACATGTGTTAAGTCTCGCCGGGGATCATTTAACAACATACACCCCTCAAATAGACCCAGGATTCGGCATTCGTCATGTGGCATGGCATCCAGGTGGAATGTTTCTTGCTGTGGCTGGCTGGGATGACAAAGTTAGTCGGTTTCCTTTAAGCTCCGTTATGGTTCTCATGCCGAGTAAGATTCACATCTTAGATAGTCTGAGTTGGTCAGAGGTCGTGACTTTCGAGATGTCGACTCGTCTAACATCGCATGTCGTAAGCCGTAGTCTCTCTTCTACGATTTCTTCTAATGCTCACCTTCAGTTTAGAACATTTGGCGAGAGCCAGCGAGATGGTTGGAAGCTACAGAAGGTCGCGGATTCTTATCCTGTATGAACAAGTTCTCGTTTACGTACAGAAGACCTGGGTGCTTATCCGCACGTGTAGACGACCGATTACAACCTCCTCATATTCTCAGCCCAATTCGTGCCGACATAATGAAGCCAAATCCCAAAAGTGGAGTCTGCCAACTGGATTGGAATCTCTCTGGCAGCTTCCTACTGGTTCGCTTCGGTAAAACTCGATTCATTGGTTCACTTCCAAGCGTGATGCTCATGACTCATTCCGCAGAGAATTTACCGACAGCAGTCTACATCTACAACTTCCCTTCACCAGGTGAGACGTCGATACCGAAGTTAAGGACGGTGCTGCTGCACACGCAGCCAGTCCTGCGCGCGAAATGGAACCCTGCACGGAAAGGGAACCTAGGCCTCTGCTGTGGGTTGCAAAGTGTTTACACCTGGAGCGACGAATGGGTTGGAGAATCGGGAGAACCAGAGGAGATGGCTGAATGCATTGGCGTACCTGCAAGTGAGTATCCCCCAAGGATGCGTCTGAAGTGCCAGCTAAATGCTCTCTCTTCGCAGAAAAATTCGAAACGAAGGACTTTTCCTGGGCTCCTGATGGAAAAGGTTTCATTCTTCTCGGTAAAGAACAGTTTTGTTGTGCTTTCGAAGTTGTCGAAGAGGATGAGGACATATAAATTCTACGCCCTAATACCTTTTTTACTGACATCTTGTAACATGTAATGGCGCAGTTGCCTCCCTCTTCAAGTCCCTGTATGATAACTATCATCTCTGCGCGCCTATCTTTACATCACTCGATTAACGGTTCTCACCTTGTCAAGACCACTTCGATTTCTCTGAAAGCAGAAATAGAGCCGGCGATCATCAGCGGAACAAGGCCTTTAGCCAGTCATTACGTACTTCTATCATAGAACTTTATGGGCTGGAACAAACGCGGCTGAACGTTTTCAAGTTGTCCTCTATGCCCATCATGGATCCAACGGCGCTCACCAAAAGGTTGGCGACCTCCCGCGGATTCGAGTACTCATACTACAGAGGTCCGCCTTCACCAGAATCTCTCGCTGAACTCGACCCCAACGACCCTACGCTCCCTGCTCTGTTGTTCTTGCACGGGTTTCCCACAAGTTCTCATCTCTGGAGGCATCAATTCGCGTTCTTTCGTGAGCGCGGATTTCTAGTGCTAGCGCCCGACTTGTTGGGAATGGGGCATTCATCGAAGCCGACGGACACCCAAGCATATCGGCCAAGCTTAGTCTGCAAGGATATCATCGAGCTCTTAGACGCTGAAGGGGCCACACAGGTCATCGCGATAGGGCACGACATGTTGAGTGCAGTTTGCCTCCGCATTAACGTCATGCCGAATGATGGCCCACTTTCAGGGGTTCGAAGATAGTCTCCCGTTTCGCAAACATCTGCCCAGAACGGTTTGTCGCATTTGCGTTTCTTGCAGTGCCGTATAGCGCCCCACGGCCGAACACGCAGATCGAGTTCACCTCGCGGATCGTAAGTCTACAGCTAGCAAACTGTTATCCTGCGTTCCCCTGACGATTCGGCTTCCATACCCTTCGCAAGACAAAAAAGATGGCCGGCTATGAGCTTATTGGCCACTCCCTATTTTATTCAGAAGACGATGCTGCAAAACTTATCGAAAGCCGAGTACGACGACTTCCATTTCGCGTATCACGCTTGTTTTTCTCAATTTTATAGCTGGATTCTTTCTTTAGCGCGCTATTCCCCAGCGATCCTAAGCTCTGGGCTACACATGTGGCACCCATCGGCGCACTCAGGTCCTGGCTAGAGAAGGACAGTAGGGCGATGATGGCGCCGTATGTGCGTCCAGATGTGAGCTGCCCCATTCTTCTCGATTGCTTCCGCTCAGCAATGTCGACTCTTCAGGACATATCGGTGTGGCGCGCTATAATATCCCAAGAAGGCATTGAGGCTGCATTGTGTTGGCACAAGGTTCGAGTCGCGGTTCATTTACTGTGGAGTTGTTTTCACAGGTTATATTCACGTGTCAGGCGTTCACCAGTGGCCTAAATGCGGAAGATGATAAGGGTCTGTTCTCTGAGTTTGCGCCACTGTCGACCGATAGAATGACATTAACTCGGCTTCGCAGATATCCCGCTGGATTTATATCCGGTCCACAAGCCTGTGTTCTTTGCCGCTGCAAATCACGACCGTATCTCTCAATCAGTTCTCGGCATTGCTGTTACCAGTTATCATTGCAAAAATACTTCTGTTCGCAAGTTCAATGATGGACACTGGTTGATGATGTCGTCTTCCTCGGAGGTCAACCAAGCGCTTTTCTCTTGGATCATGGACTGCCTGGCATGAAATCAGGTCCTGGTATGCTGTTAGCACGACACAAAACTATGGTCACTTCTTCTGAGTACCACTTTGGAGTCCACCAATGTTGGCATAGAGTGCTAGGATTAAATGATATTTAAACATCCTAGTTGAAGAGGTGTCGGAATCAAGCTGACATCCAAGAGCTTAAAGAGTGCAACCCCGTTCTTGGATCACCATTTACCTCGTCCTTGGCTTCCCACAAGAGACACCGACGCACACGTCGAGAGCAGAATTTCTGTACCCTCGCTTTCGACCTTCATCAAGGCAATCAATGCAATGCCACTTTTCTGCAAGCACCACAAGAGAAGGCTAGGGTGTCTGCCTGCCGGTGAAAGGTGGTCAATGAGAACATGCATGAATGAAGTGGCTCAGTAGACCAATACTGAGATAACGTCCCTTCTGCACGTATTTCAACTTAGTTCCATCATCTCACGAAAGGAATAGTCGAAGTCGAATTTAGAAGAGATTTCCGATGAATGTCCTTCACGACGCAGGCTAGTACCGGAATGCTCAAGGGTTGTCCGTCAAAAAGGTAGGATTTAAAAAGACTCCGTTGCCGGCGAAGCTGCGTATCCTCGCGTCTTCGGTCTCTGCCGCGGAATTCATCTGGAATTAACATTTATCACGCTAACAGTCCGCGAAAAATGCGAAAGGCAGATGGAATCCAAGAGGCTGAAGATAAATTTAAAGACTTCATGGGGGAAGAGGAAGAGTCGACGACAGGAGCTCGCAACCGCGCGGCCCAACTGGAATATCTATTTTAGGCGTCAGGCGGCGGAAATTTCAAGGGCGAAGCGACGCCCGCAACGAAGTAGAGGCAGAGAAGATGACGATGACACACAGGCCCGGGGAACATTTCGCTCGGAGATTCGGTTCGTCGTATAACGATTCGGCAGCCTTGAATAAGTGTCAACGGAGACAGGCCAAACAAACCAGTACGGCGGCAGTGTTACTGAATACAGAAGTATTGAAGATATTCTGCGCAATCAGGATTCAGGAGGCTGTACCAAACTCTGGAACAGGAAATGCGCCACTTGATGGCGGGCTGCCAATTGTGCGACGGCGCGGAGCTAAGAATGTCAGGCCTCGACGCATCGGCTGGAGGACGTGGCCAGGAGTCCTCAAGATCTCCGCCGGTCGTCCGTATCTTCTAGTATGATTTAGATTCCGTTTTCTTTTTTTGAACTCTGAGACAGTCGCAGCCAACATGGACCTCTTGAGCACCAGCCTTTGGATGAAGTTCGAATACACTTCAGACAGGTCCTGCCCCAGAGAGGTGATTTCCTCCACGATCAGGAGCCCATACTTGAGGTTTTCATTGCCGAGATTGGGCCATGTTTCTTCCCGACTCGGCCCAGGTGTCCGTGTTCGAAGGCGAGCTTAGTAAGTTTAAATTATGGCTCAGGTCACTGAAACTGTATGGGCGGAGAGGTTCAGTAAACTGGGAATTCTTTATTCTGATTTCAAAACGAGGTAGTTATACAACACTGAATGGCACTTAAAGAGTCTGAACCCATCCCTCTAGATCGGCATTCAACTTGTCTTTGGCCTCCCATAGCACCCAGTGACCGGAGTCATAATCTCTGATAGTCGCGTTGGAGCAGTACTTTTGAATTGCGCCTTTCCCTAAGGCAGGAACACCGATGACTTCCTTGTCGCATGCACCATAGAACACTGGCTTGGAAATGTTATACTTCTCCTTTGGAACCGCTGCAAGAACAATTAAGATGAAACCAAGACTTGAAGAGAAGGAATCACCTACTCTTTGAGTCTTCCAGATCTATGGAAGATGTATTGATCTTGTACCAGTTCAGAGAAGCGGCTACTCCAGTACTGAAAAATCGTCTCTTCTGGATGCCAAATTCCTGAAGTGAAGTATGATTACACATTTGAGCTCTAGTCATGATTCTGGCTAACCTCTTTGGTCAGAGAGTCTGGGATTGAAAGTGAATGAGGCTTCCCGTCCAAAAGCCAGGCCCTCAGAGCACCGGTGCCCACGAAGTGGGCTTTAATCTCTTCTGGACCGAATGCGACAATGGCAGTATAAAACTTGTCATACTGGGATTCTGTGAGAAGAACGCATGGCCTCATAAGTAAGAGAGGCTTACATTTTCCTTAATCACTTGATCGGCGTCGCCCTCAGAGAAGAAGGCCCAATACCCAAACAACTCGTAGCCTGCTAGCTTCGCTGTCTAATTTTAGATGCGGTGATTGATAATCAGACACTGGCAGCGTTTAGTAAGAGGAACGCACATAGGCCAACAGCTGAGCGTAAGACAACTCGGGGTTCGGTGCCATGTAGCTTATGGCGAGGAATGCGAAGCCCAAGAAGCGTTCTGTATGGAGATTTGCAAGTCGGCTGACGATTCTGCAACCCCTGCAAGTAATTCTGAATCAGTAAAAAGGTCACTGAGGGAAATTCCTGTGAGACTGACCAGTCATGGCCAATGGCGACAACAGGTCCACTGCCAGCTGTGGCATTCACGACCTCGACAACATCTTGTGCGACGGCGGTCGAGGCGTATAGAACTGCGTCGAGCGGCTTGGAGCTTGCGCCGTACCCAAGCATGTCGGGAGCCAGGATGCCGTATCCGCGGAGCTTGAAAAAAGCTGCCTGATGGCGAAAATCGTACGAGGAGCTGGGAAAGCCGTGGACGAGGAGAATGGTCGGTTTTGACGCATCTGTGGGCTCCACGTGGTAGACAGAGTACTTGAGTTTTCTGCTGGTCTGGATGGTCTTGTATAAGGAGGAATCCATGGTGCGCTAGGGTCTCGCTGCCACGGTCTGACCTATATAGCGGGGCGCAGAAAATGAAACTCCGGTAGACTCAGCAGTGATTGATGGCGGACGCGTTCGTCCGGCGGCACAGACGCGTGATGACTCTATCGGTCACGGCTCGATTACATACATTCCAGGATTTTCTGCCAGTGCACCCTTCTCTCTTCCCTCAACATGCTCTCCCGTTCTCTCAAGGCAGCTGTGCTGCTCAGGCCGCGCAGGGTGCCCATCGCAGCGCTTAGGTCCTTTGCAACTCCTTCAAATAACATACCACCACAAGAACACAAGGAGAAGGAGAAGGAAACTGATGTAGGGAAGACCGAAGAGAAACCCAAACGACCAGAGCTACCAAAGGGTCTAGAGGGGTTCTTCCAGCAATACCAACAACAACAACGGAAGCAGGGGCAGCGCCTTGACGAGAAAACATCTCAGGAGAGGGAACCCGAGCGACCCCGGAATCGACGTAACAGCAATGAACCCCCACCTCCCAATAATAATGGCTTCACCAACACCCAGCTCGCTTGGATCATCGCTTCTGCAACCGCATATCTCGCCTGGTCAAACTCAAGCTCAGCGCAGTCGAAAGAGATAACATGGCAGGAGTTCAGGACAGCGTTTCTTGACAAGGGTCTTGTGGACACCCTCACCGTCATCAACAAACATCAAGTTCGTGTCAAACTTCATTCAAATGCAACAGGGACTATGCATCCAGCGAACGTCGGTGGAGACTACTATTTCTCTATCGGAAGCGTTGAAGCATTTGAGCGCAAGCTTGACGAGGCCCAGGCGGAGCTCGGCATCCCGAGCACGGAACGGATACCGGTATCCTACCAGGACGAAATCTCCTCCGTCGGCGCTCTTCTCAACTTCGCCCCTACCCTCCTTCTCATCGGTGTCCTCTATTGGATCTCAAGACGTGGTTCGGCAAGCTCAGGTGGAGGTATTTTCAGCATAGGGAAGAGCCGTGCCAAGCTTTTCAACAAGGACACAGATGTCAAGGTCAAATTCAAGGACGTTGCAGGGATGGACGAGGCGAAGGAGGAGATTATGGAGTTCGTTAAATTCTTGAAGGAGCCCGCGAAGTACGAGAAACTCGGTGCTAAGATTCCTCGCGGTGCCATCTTGTCCGGCCCTCCAGGTACGGGTAAGACACTTCTTGCGAAGGCAACAGCCGGGGAGGCGTCCGTTCCCTTCCTGTCGGTTTCGGGATCCGAGTTCGTGGAGATGTTCGTGGGTGTTGGTTCATCCCGTGTCCGTGACCTTTTCGCGTCGGCCAAAAAGAATGCCCCCTGTATCATCTTCGTCGACGAGATAGATGCCATTGGGAAGTCACGAGGCAAGGGAGGATCGTTTGGCGGCAACGATGAACGGGAATCGACCTTGAACCAGCTCTTGGTGGAAATGGACGGCTTCGGCACTAATGAGCACATCGTCGTTCTCGCAGGCACGAATCGACCGGACGTCCTCGATCCCGCTCTCTTGCGGCCAGGCCGATTCGACAGGCATATTACCATTGATCGTCCTGACGTTTCTGGCAGGAAAGGCATTTACCTCGTCCACCTTGGCCCGCTGCGTCTCGATGAGAAGCTGAAAGTGGACATTTCCGCCTTCGCTCAGAAGTTGGCGGTACTCACACCTGGGTTCTCGGGCGCTGATATCGCAAATGTCTGCAACGAAGCTGCTCTTCGTGCTGCTCGCAGAGGGTCTGATTACGTCGAGAACGTGGACTTTGAAACAGCCATCGAACGGGTTATCGTTGGCTTAGAGAAGAAGAGCCGGGTCCTTAGCCCGGACGAGAAGAAGACCGTCGCGTACCACGAAGCTGGTCACGCCATCTGTGGATGGTTCTTACAGCATGCTGACCCACTCCTCAAAGTCAGCATCATTCCCCGAGGCGCTGGCGCGCTAGGCTATGCTCAGGTAAGCTCTCATATCTGCATTCCATCGCCAATCTGACCCCTCCTTCCTCAGTATTTACCTCCTGACCGTTATCTCCTCTCAACACCCCAAATGGCAGATCGGATATGCATGACCCTGGGGGGTCGTGTCTCCGAAGAGATCTTCTTTGGAGCGGAGAACATCACCACTGGTGCTCAAGATGACCTGCAGAAGATCACGCGTATGGCGTTCGAGGCCTGTGCTAACTACGGCATGAACGACGTTATCGGACCAGTCAGCTATGGTGGAGATCGAGCCGCCAAAGAAAGTTGGACGAAGCCCTTCAGTGAGAGAACAGCGGAAATGCTCGATTACGAGGTCCGCAAAATGATTACGACTGCATATGAGCGGACACGAAACCTGCTTACCGAGCATCGGGACGATGTCGACAAGGTAGCTCGCCTTCTTCTCGAGAAGGAGGTGATCACTCGGTGTGTCTTTCGTTTGTGTTGATGTAAGGCTGTCCATTGAATGGCGTGTTTAGTGAGGACATGATCGACCTGCTCGGTAAACGACCATTCGCAAGCCGGGATGATATGGACAAATGGCTTGATGAGCACCGTGGGGAGAAGACTACGCCACCACCTATAGAAACTCCTCCTACTGGAGACGTCGAGGACGGTCCTCTGGGACCAGCTCCTATCCCTATCAGCAAAAGCCTCGACGATAAGCTGATGCTATGAGTTATTTTCATTCAGGGAAAAGGTTAACCATGCACATCGCCGTACCATCTGTATTCTATCTAATCCACTAGTTTCATCTTAGCAACACGCCCACTCATTTCGCCGTCTGCAATTCAATCATAATGTGTATCTGAACCCACTCCAGTCGTCGCCTTTGACGGTCTTTGCTTCTTCTATTGACTTGAAAATCCCATTGCGTTCATGGGCGTGATCATTATCAATCCCTTCAATGATCTCATCACGTTCTCCGCGGTCGCGCCTAGCATTTTCTTGCTTCAGAAGCACCGCATACAGAAGGGAGCAAGTGAGGCCAAAGCCGATATACGCAAGGACGATACCGTGGCCCAGACGATACCACGGTATATCTTGGGCACGATACTGCGAAGTGAATGTATGCGTTCAGTGGCGTAAAGGATCACATGTACGCAAGAAATAGAGCTCACAATGTTGGCCGTAACTGCTCCATTGATGTTCCCGAATCCAATGGCCATGCCGAGAGTGACGCTGCGTTTGTAAGCTCCCTCGACGTTACTGGCGACCCACGCGACTGAGTTCGCTTTTTTAAACCATCATGAAATGGTCTTTCAAAGGCAGCGGCGATGCGAGGAGCTGACTCACGAATGATTGGGTAGATGGCGCTACCGTGGAAATAAGTGAGCAGGATAAGGCGGTGGAAAAGTCCGACTTACGAGACGGCTAAATATACTGCAAAGTACGATAATGCTGGTGATTTCGAAGCAATCAAGATTGCATACGCGATCAGTCCAACGGCGAACAATGTACTATGACGAAAAAGGGTTCCTTAAAAATAGGCTTGCTTTATGGAGTTCAACAACTTACAAGTTAATGTAACTTCGAGAGCCGATGCGGTCTCCTAGGACGCCTATGACACATGTTAGGATGCAACCCCACGCGTAGACAGGAACAGAGAGAAGGTTGGCTTGTGTGGCACGAAATCCTGAGGAAGAATAAGCACAGCTGGTTTCGTATTCACACAGGACATTTACCAAGCTGTCGGGGAGAGTACGTGAAGTGGGTTTGAGTGGACCAAAAAAGAATATCTTACCTGGCTGATAATTGAGGGGGTGAACAGTGAAAATGCATACAAGGGTCCGTCACTGAAGGAGGTTGAGCATTGAAAAGAGATCAGAACCCAGAGCCTACAATCCCATGTAAATCCCCACTGTATATGTGCATCAGCAGCCGGGAAGAAATGGTAAAAGAGATGGTCATACTTGCAATCCAGGTCTTCCAGTCCTTCAGGCTTTGCCAGATATAGCCCTTCTTAAAGGCCTCCCCACCCGCACTGAGTTTCATGTCATCTTGGAGGCGGCGGATAACGTATACACCTATCAAATGTCGGAACCATGTACTATGGAGAGCTGCGACAACATACGCTCTTGCTCCGTCAGGAATTTGGCGGTGTCTGGAAAATCCTGAATAATCCAGAACGACATGACACCGACGACAACTGTGGCTAATCCTTCTAGAATAAATATCCATTCCCATCCTGCAGTTGATTTAGCGGTTTGAAGGATGGGCAGTAAAAAGTGAAATACCTGTTTTACCCCCAACACCATCCATATTCGCAATCGCAGCTGCAAGAAGACCACCTAGAATCGTCAATTATGACTCGTTTACCGGGAATGTGATCCATCTTACTAAATGCCCCAGCAACTGTAGCAGAAGAGAAGAAAAAAGCGACGCGAGAGCCCATCTCAGATCGCTTATACCAACTTTTGGCGGATTTCAGCAATCAGATTGCATTCAAGAACATTAGACCGACCTGGAGATATAGAACACTATTCCCGGATATAATCCAGCCTCCGTAACACCAAGCAGAACTCTCACAGCTGAAGCAGGTGCTTAGTCCTAGGACCCAGTCGAAAGGCAAGTGCTTTGGAGCACTTACTGACGAGCCCGCCGTAATCCTTGATTAAGCCATGGCATGTCTATGGAGGGCTCAATATTCGCAATTAATGGACGGAACTTCAGTTTACCATCACAACACCCCAAGCCAGCATCATGCTCGAAAGCCAGATAGATGGTTTGAGGCGACGCAAGATGACGTTGCTGGCTGGCTGGAGCATGGTCAGCGGGGACGGTGGAGGCACGATTTTCACCAACCTCGAGAAGAGCATAAGGAAAGAAGAATACGGTCAACGCGGTTAGATATTGTCTGTCGTCGATTCCTATATCTTCTTCAAGGCCATAAAGCTGAAAACGAAGTGTCAAGAAGCTTCGTGCCGGGGGGATCGCCCACTGACTTTCGCGTTCCCAATGCTGCCCCGATCTAAGAAGTTGAGCAAGTAGAGCAGCGCTAGCCAGGGTATGACGTGCAGGTCGATCTTTCGAAGAATGGCCCTTTCATGCGCGATGGAAATATCTGCACCACTGGAGACCGTGGAGGCCTTCGAGCCTTGCATCGTGTTTCCAGAAGAATCGGCCGAGGAGGATTCCGCAACGACCATACGAGGGGGCCATGACTGCTTTTAAAGGTGCAGGGGAGGGATTACTTCATATGCTCGCTCCGTGTGCCGCTTTCTTTCCACGTCACCTGTGATAAGAAGAAGCCCCTCGTTTTGGGTAGCTTTTAGACAGCCGGGTGAGAAGCACATTTAAGTTAAGCCAGGCAAGGTAAGGGGTTACGATTCAGAACTGGCGCTTCATAAACCCATAAGTCAATTGTATTTATTGTGACTGGTCCGATTCAGAGACACAGGGTTGTGGCGGAAATTCGCGATGTCGGAACCCAGAAGCAAGGGAAAGGAATCTGGGTCACATCAGATCTATTGAGCCGAGTTATCAGCAAACGTCAAAGGGCTTGTCATGCCTCAGAGGAATCCGATTTTCCCACCACTGATCACTCCTTGCCGGTAGAGTCGTGCAAACGGGTTGTCTTGACGTAAATCGTAAAAATGTGCATGAACACGTGCCCGCATTCCGAAATGACATTCTGCTGGAGATACGGGTAAACGGTCGGATAGACGCCGACGAATGTTGCTGCTGGGAAACATTCTCGTGATCAAAAAAAACAATTAGAGGATAGTCGGGATGGAGGAAATGTACGAGATTTTTTGATAACATGTCAGGCGGCACCAGGGATTCCGAGGCTTGTTACACAAAGGCTCTCCGATACAAGTCTCGTCCGACTGCTTCTTCTAAACGCGATAGGGAGTCCTTCAACCAATTCTTCACGATCTCGGTTTCGAGACCCGCCACTCGGACTATTGCACCCTGGTCTTCGGCTTCAAGGGAGCTGAGGGACCAAATAAGTTGGGCAGGTGTCTTCTCCTTGAAGATCGTAATCTGATCATATCGACTGGCAAGGTCCGTCAAAATAGGCCGAGTTTGTGGGCCATAGAAGATGACCATGGCGTAACAGGAATAAGGCTTTAGCCGTTCTCGAAGCGGCCGCTCTGGAATGTGAGGTCCTAATTCCTGGTTTTCGAGGAGCATGGTGTCCTTAGCTACCCTTTTTCCGTCATAGAAGACTTCGTTCGTACTGTGATAACGAGAGAAGACCCATTCCTCGCCTCGGGAGATGCGTCCAGAAGTTATCCAGTCAAGGATAACGAGAGAACCATTCCTCTCGATGTGGAATGTCTGCCTCTGGTGATATGACGCATCCCGGAAGCAGGTCACAGGCTCCGGCAGCAGAAGGAGCAGGCTGTCTGGAGCAATACGAAAGGCGATGTTTTGCTGGGTCAAAGAAGCCGTTGTATCGTGGTGGCTTGAAGCGAGCCCGGGTGCCAACCCTTTCGCATGCACAGAAGCTTGTCTTCGACCTATTCGCGTTTTGAATACCTTCGTGGTTCCCTAGAACAAAATGAAACCCGAAGACCCTTGGTACTGAGAAGTCCAGATGCTCACCTGCGACAGTATTAGCAGCCTTGCTCCTCGCTGAACGTTTACATTGAGATCAACTTCGTCGCCACCCACGAGACCTCCTCCGTAAGATAGAAGGTACACGAGTGCGGTTTTATCGTGAATATAAGGGGCAAGGAGCTTTAGCGGATAAGTTGAGGCAAGTTCTGAGAAGACAGCTTTTTCACCGTGCAGCGACACGGAGATCGAGCCACCACCAGAGTACAGCTTCGTCAAAGGGGAGACTGCCATTGCATGGCAATGGTGCCGATCTGTTGGAATTCTGCATTTCACCGAGCGCATCACATGAGCGGTGCGCTGTCGCCGCGAGAATGCAGGCAAGTACTAATTTACATTTTATTCTTTCCGGGCGCGACGGACAAGCGCCACAAGTATTTACTAATTACACTTTATCTACGTTGTATTTAAGTATAGTGTAAAATGGGATTGAACCCTCGCGCGATTGCGAGGGTCACTGTTCTCACCCGAGTAGACGACGCGGACACGTCTATTCTAACACGATCTAACCTTCACGATGGGAAACGGAGTGTTCGACCATCACTCCAGCGATGATGACGGGGGAGCTCAAGATAACTAGACTTCTGATGTTCCTCATTGGGGACGGTAATCAAATGCAGTGAAGATTCCATTGTGAGTATGCATAAGAGAATGATGTAGAGACCATTACAAAGGAGTGTGTGTGTGACATTATACCAATACGAGGCATACCAATAATCAGAGAAAGTAATAAAAACAACATATCTGCTGGCGAAGGTCGACGGTAAAAGGAATATGTATAGAAGGTCCAAGAATCAGTACTTGCGTGTAGCAAGTGCCCTGATCTCATAGAGATATGAACGATCTACTGCTAATGAAGCGTCCCGTCTGGCGAGACTCGATTTCCAACCTTTCATTTCCGCGCGATGGCGCTCTTCAGCTTTGCGACAGCTGTCGATGAAGGCATCATCAACATCGCACACGACCATTGATGCCCTTGATCCTCGATCACTGCCAGACTCAGATATTGACCGTGAATGGCTGCGAGTAGGGCTTGAGGTTTGGGACCGAGGGTTTGATGACGACGCCGTGCTAGCGTCTGAAATACGGGGGACATTGGCACGGATAGTAGCACCTTTGCCGTCTGAAATATCCTCGTCTTCTTCATCATCAGCGAGATTTGCAAACACGTCAGGTTCATCCTGGTCTGGTGGCAATGTCGATATCCAACACATACGTGTTGGATCAAAGACCATGTTTCCAACTATCCGCGCGCCAGAGGCGAACGAACCCAATGGTGAGCCAATAGATGAACCCGTTAAATGTGTGATGAGGGCAGGTCGAGTTGAAGTCCCAACAGCGGCGTCGAAATCGCGGAGGACTTGATCATTGCCTTCCCATCGAAGAGTTTGAGGATTCCACTTCATTTCTCCGACAACTGGACGGGGTAATGGTCATTAGCAGCTAGCATCTGAGATATATGCATGCTACGAACCTTTGGGGGCATTTGATCCGCCAAGATTACGGATTAGTGTAGGTTTTCGCCTTGTCGTTGAGTTGTTGGGAGAAGTAACATTCTTCTTCTTTTTAGGAAGGGGCTCTGCTGCCACAGAGGGCGACTGTGAAGAATCGATGCGTGGTGTAGTCCGCCGTAAAGCATTTGTTGAGGGTTGTGGAGCAATCGCATGTTCTATGAAATAATGAGAAATTATATCTGTCGGGAAACCGGATGAAGCATACCATTGGTTGCTGATCCTGAGCGCTTGGTTCTCCTTCTGATTGTGCCTTTGTCTTTCTCCTTCTCTGCAGGCTTCGTGGAAAAGGTGGCTCCAGGTATCCGATTGCCATAACCTTTTGGCTGGACCCTGTAACGAACCTCTTTCTCACGATCAGTAGGAAGGTCATCAATACCATCAAGTTCTGTGCCATCGCCGTACGTGCGTAGACGCTTTGGACGTCGGAGGAGTCTTGGAGCAGCAGGAGGAAGGGAGGCAAACGAAGAACTACGTGACGGTGCTGATGCACGTAGTGAGGAGCTTGAAGGAGGTCGAGGTGGAAGAGGCGACGTTGCGCGTGCTTCCTGACCCGCCGCTGACGATCCGCCGAACACTTGTGAAAGAGTAGGTCGGGATTTCAGCCTCGATTGCGTTGGCATGGTCAACCGAAGGGCTGCAGGGTTTGAGGATGGAGTAGAGGGGCGTGTAGGAGGCACTTTGAAGTCGTGTATCCTACTTGTCGAGCTCTTGTGATTTCTCGCTCTGGAAGACGCCGTTGGTTCTTCATAGCGAGCAACTTTGATTGGTTCAATTGGAGGATTCGATCCCGATGCTTGGGTATGGCTCGATTCAATCAAAGAGGACAGAGAAGCTTTCCGAGTAAGCTTCCGTGAGGATGACGGTGGGCTAGGTGGTTTCAAACCTGAATGGGACTTCTGACCGCGGAGGCTGCCTGGTTTAGCGACCAGGAAATTGTTGTTAGAGGATGGCGAGGGACCCGGAGTAGGAAGGCCAGATGCGAGTGGTTGAAAAGTGTGCGAGCGAGAGGGTGGCCGAAGCGGCGGAGAGGGTGATAAGCGGATTTTCTGCAACTGCTTTGCAGATGAGGTTGGTGGGTTGGCAGGGGATTTCGAGCGTTCGAGTTTTGCTCTTGAAGGAGGGCGAAGAACGGAAGGTTTTGCAGGTGGCACGCTGTTGCTTCGACTGAAGTGACGTTGCGATTGTTGCTGTGAATTAACTAGACGACTTGGGCTCAGGTCGACATCGTCATTGATTACAAGACCCATCTCAAAGTCGTCCTCCGGGTCCGGTCTTGAAACCTTGACGGGCTGGCTGAGGTGCTGAACATTCTTCTTCATCTCGAGAATTTTGTTCAGCTGGCGAGCACTGTGACCTGTCTCAAACATAGCCGAGGGCAATACGAGGCCATCGAGGTCGTCTTCGTCTTCCTCTGTTTCGGTGTCGGGGAGAGACGCCTCGGACGTTGAGTTTGAAGACGGAGAAGCTTCTGCGAAGCCGAGAGTGGAATAGGCATCGGAGGACTGAGAGGAGGATGAATTGTCCTTGTCGCCCCATTCGAGAGAGCTCTTTGAGGATCGGTGGGTCAGAGACAAGGGCGCGAGTGAAAGCTGTGTGAGATCTGAAGGCAGTGAGAAAGCGTCCTCAAAGTCCTCATCGATGGGTTCCACTGCAGGCCTGTTGGTTGATTTGGCGTAGACAATGGTTGAAGGTGTGGTGGCCTTGATGGTGGACATGCCTTCTTCATCCTCCTCGGCGTCTGATGTGTGGATGGGCGGACGGATGTTGATTACGGTGGAGGCGGATGACGACATCTCGGATCTGGCAGCCAGTCCTGCGACGACTGCCTCTGCCTTTGCGCCACCAGTTTGACCTAAATCCATCTCCATGTCCCAGTCCTCATCACCATCATCCTTGTCGGAGGGGGCGTGGAGCGGAACACCGTCGGGGAGGTCGAAGTCGGCATCAGGCCATTCTTCTTGTGGCAAGATTAGTGTGGGTGCGGGGATGGTGGACATTGAAGTAAGGCCGTATTAAAGTGCTGTGAGTAGGGTTGGCGGCTGGGGTTGGCGAAGAGAAGATGGTGGAGTTGTTATTGAAAATGGAGAAGGAGCGAAGCGTGGAGATAACGACGAAAGGATTAGGGGAAGAACGAAGAAGGGAAGGATTGACGGAGTGTATGTGCGCCCAAAGAGGCCAAAGAGCCGGTCAGGCGAGCTTAGGCGCGGGTGGCAGATTTGAGGCGGCAGAGGGATAGAGGAACAGACAGGCCTCGTGTCCATAAACAGAGTGTACAAAGTAACAGTCACGTCACAACCATTATGTCACGCTTTTAATTGAGTCCATTCAGTAGGGCAGCAACCGGCGGTACTCTCGGGCATTATACTCGATCTCATCTTCACTCCCCTCATTGTCCCCTCTGGGGCCATCCTCCACAGTATCCACCACTTCCTCAAGACCCTGACATAATCGTAGCCCCCTTTCCGCCATCGTGTCCGCAAGGCCGTTTAATTCACGGGCGGTGAACACACCGCGGAGTGGACCAAAGGCCAGGAGATATAGATCTGTACAGCCTTAGCTCAGTTGTTGAGACAGGATTTACTCGGCGCCGCTTACCTTTGGCCAGAGGGCATTCTCCGACGGCACGAAACACTAGCTTCTTCGCCCGTTGTAGGTCGTTTACGCGTATCTCAAATTCGATGTAGATTCTCCATATCACAGGACTTGATCTCGTCCTGCAAAAGTGCCGAAAATGTTGTGGATCCAGTTCCCAGATACGGAAAAACTTACCGTTCGTGTTCAACCGCAGTTGCCAGTCCATTTCGGGTGCGTTCTACCTCTCCAAGCCATCTGCTTTTCTCCCAGCCCGCCACCCAGACCTCCTCGATGCGTCGGGCAACATCCTTCGCTTTCCCGTCATTTCCACCTAGCAATGCACGCATCCGGCCCCAAACGCCTTGACCTTTTTCTGCTTCCAGTAACAGTCCAAGGATAATCGAGTTGTTTGAGTACATCTCGAAGGCAGCATGGGCACGTTCTCTAAGAAGCACGGGAGGCATCGGTCGCTTGAGTATGAATCCGTAGCAGTAGAGCATGAGCAGCGAAGAAGTCGCAAGACTCTCTTGCACAGCGTGCTCATGGTTGATCGTTGCAAATTTGTCAAAAGTAGCGGAAATCGTCTCCGGCTGTCCGCCTGTTAACAATTCGAGTAGCGCAGTAAGCTTGATCCACGCTTCTTGAGCTTTCCAGGATGTTTCTGTTCTAGACGAATGTGCCAGATCCTCCAAAGCACGTTTAGCCCGAAGGACAGTGATTCCAGAGGTTACTCCTTGCATGCCAACTGACTTAAGAACGACGTTCAGCGCCTGCTGGTCATCTCCAGCTAGCCACTCCATCTCCGCCCAGTTCCACCAGAGGACACCGATTTCGTGCTGGGAAGCATTAGGCTTGGATGCAACCAGTATTGTTTGGTAAATCTTCCGAGCTTCGTCTGGTCGCCCACGCAACTGCTCAAGTTGTGCATGGCACCTCCATAGAGGCAGAGATGTTTGGTTGGATGCTAGAAACGACTTCGACATCTTGACAGCACTATCTCACAATCAGCTTTCAGGGTGGAAAATGAAACAGAGGGGTTGCTCACTTTTTGGGACTGAGAGCTGCCTCAAATGCCAACGCCAACGCGTGCCATTCCTCGTCATTCTGCCCGAGTCTGAGGAAAGCGAAGATTCGTCGAACGACTGCTTCGTTTACACTCGCGACGTCATCTGACGTCCACAGCCCTCTCCGACTCGTTTTTCCAGGTTCTGCCGAAGTGAGGTCGAGGGGTCCAGATACCCCGCGCGTCCAGCACCGCACTGGACCAAACGGGCTACTGTACTCCCTTTCTCGACCGATCACAACACCAGCAACTGAGTCCGTCGTCAACTTGTTCCTGCTGGTATCAGCCGGGAAAATCGAGTTGAGGTAGTGCACGTTCGTGAGGTAGTCCAAGTTCCACCGGTCATCCCAGTCGAGCTCGTGAGAGGTAGCCAGGGAAAATCCGGGAACATGCAGTCCGAGGACAGAAAGCCAGGCCAGCCGGAAAGCATTCTTTGCACGTTCTGAGGTGAGGTTGAGCAGCATGGGCCGAATGTCCGAGAAGAGGATGGTTGAGTAGGGGTCCAGGGTGTCGGAATCCGAGCGGGTAGGTAGACGAAGTGTGCGACATGAGGGCAATTCTTGCTTGGCCCATTCACGATAAGGATCCAGGTCTGGGATAGTGGATTCCTCAGGAATAGTCTTGCTGATTGTGCTCTGTTGGCTCTCCTTAGATGAATGCCAGGAGCTCCATCCGCTTGCCCCATCTTCACCAACTCGAGGAACCTCTGAGTCCCAGAATTCTTCCAGTTCGTCGAGCTGTGCGTCAAGGGACATTCTTGATAGCTTCTTGGGTATATGAAATGTCCTGAACAGGAGAACAAACACAAATCAAAGAAGCTTAGCCAATCAGAGTTCAAACACCGCGTACAGTTCTGCTTGGGCTTGGAACATGGCCATTGCCCGTTCTGCGAATCCTGAAAATGAGGTCCGATGAGAATAACATTCAGATAACACTGGTTTTAACTTACCGGCATTTTTGATGACGGTCGCGACACGCCAGAATACTCTAACTTTCCCAATATCCCCTTCCTCACCTGCCCTAAGGTCGGCTAACACCCTTCGTGCGGATTCGACCACTCCATCAACACCGTTATTTCCTTTTCGTATTCGCCATTCCAGCCACTCCATCTGAATTTCGATGCCCCCAACTTTCAAAGCATCCTCCCATTCGAACCGGAGCTTACTTTCGTGCCATGTTTCCTCTCCAGCTTTCAAATACATGAACCGCAGGATTTTATTCTTCGCGTTCTGAGGGTCTGCTGCAAGGGCACGAGAAAGAATAGATACCGAAATCTCAGAGCGGGCCTTCGTGGCGTTCTTGGAGGTGACAGGAATCGTCGATAGTGTGTGGTCTAACAAGGAAACCCATTTATCGATAGATTGGGGGTTGACAGTAAGAACTTGTTCAAGAGATTTCAGCAACTCTTGATGCGCCGTCAGGGTGATGGCATAACCCTCCTCTCCAGAGCTATCCATGTCCTCATCGCGGGATGGTGAGGATGAATCGGAGTTATTGCCGTCATCGCGAGTTATTGAACGATACGAGTCCTCGGCGCGACGCTTCCCAGAAGGGAGGCGGATGAAGCCATCGACTTCTTCGTATTTTGTATTCGAAGAGGCAAGAATACGTCGAGATGGAGGTTTGGCTAACAAGGTGCGAGCGCCAGGATCCGCGAGGCTGGATATCTTCAAGGCAGTCAGTACACAGGTCGACACGCGAACCAGGAGTCAATGAGTCAGATACCTTACGATAGTTAGATGGCCCTATCTCAACACCTTTCCCGGCTCTATGGTGCACCACCAAAGAGGCAGGCAGACCAAGTACATGCCTGCTTCCTGGAATATGATTAGAGGTCACCAAATTATCAAGGAACGTGCTTACGGCCCACGATGTGATACTTCGGTATGTCACCAGCGTGGAGACTCCCAAATTGTATATTCAAGGGGTCTCCTCTCCTGTCCGAGTAGAAATGATCCCTCGACGTGCCTGTGTCACGTCGGTGAAACTCCTCGTGCTGTTCTTCGTCTTTCCTTCGGTTGTCTCCGTCCTTCGCATGTTTAGATTTCCGTTGCTCCTTCTCGCGCTTCCGATCACTGTCCTTCTTATGTCGACGTTCCTTCGAGGATGAATGACCCTTTTTCTTCTTTCTCTTTTCGTGTGCGTGTTTACTGGAGGATTCCCCTTGCCTTGGGCCAGCGAGTTCCTCGAGGTCAGGGAACGACGAGAAGGAAGGAGGGAACGACGAAAACGAGGGAGGAGGGTCCGACATTGAGGTTATCTATCTTGCAGGCACGCAAAGAGAGCCAAGGGTAAATAGAAGGGAGAGAATGGATTGTAGTCGGTGGTTGAACTTTAAGCGGCAACTCGGCCCGCTCGCGTGCGTCATTGATATGGGTCGCGCCCAACTTGAAGGTTGTCCCACAACCTTCACCTTATTCCGCATTCTCTCTTGCCACTTGCCTTTTCCCCGTCCTTTCCCTTCAATCTTCCCTTCCTATTTGAATCAAAAGCAACCTGCTCGGCGCCATGGGTGTCGCCGAATACAAATCCCCGAGCTTTGGAGTCGAGAAAAGCTCGGAGTTGGCTACACAATTTGACAAAAGCATCTCTCTTGTGAAAGCTTATACGAGTCGGTGAATACCAATAAACTGGTGCCTTCTGAAGCACGACTAACATATTGTCCAGCTTTGAACGGGATTTCGCCCGGCCTGCCATCAAAACATCTGGAGTATTCTTTGAAAGGCGGCCCATCTCCGCGGTATGTTTCCCTGTACAAGATCATACTTCCTCCGCCGTTGAACAGATTTATCTAGGTTTTTCTGGGCTTCTTCTTGTCCCTGAGCTTCTTGCCAGTCATTTCGTTCATGTAGGTAGCATATATTTCAACATGTAAGAAGTAATTCAACCCAGCACTCTTGTAGCGGCATTTCGGTCTTCACGGTCGTATCCTTCCTCACCGTGGCCTTCGGGGCCGCTCTTGTCTCCGCATTTCTGGTCATTCTAGGCTGCTGTACGTCTTTCCTTCTTGTATATTACGCAGATTGACACTGACATCACTATGCGGTAGTTGCTGTACTTGCCTCCGTCCTGCTTGCGGCACTTTTCACATCAGGATTCCTGACAGCTGGGACCGTCTTCACGTTCTTATTTGCACGCTTTGCGGTCTCGGTTCGCCGCTCAGGAGTGTCTGGCATTTCCGAATGGGCAAACGAGACGAAGAGCCGCCTAGTTGCCACCTCGAAACTCGTCGATGGCGAAAACCAGATTCCCTCGGACTCAGCAAGCAATGAATCTATTGTCATTGTCCATGAACCCACGCGAACGGAGCCTGAAGATGACGATGTGGTGCCACAGGACAAGCAGAGTGCAGGCGAAGAGACAAAAAAACCAGAAACTTGATGCTTGCTGTACAATTTCCCTTTTTAACACTGTACTATATACTCTTTCTTTAGCCACCAAGAATAAACCGCAATTATTTGATATGCTCTTACATCTGACGAAAGGCGCGTTACTGGTGCCGGTGGGCTGATACTGGACCTTGATACTCGGAAGCTCGGCACTGACGTAACTAGTCCCACGGCGTCCTTACTATCCCATTGTCGAGCTCGAGCATTGATTTGGGCGCTGTCCATTCCCTCCCTTGCGTTTTTTCTGTATAAATATGAATTGGGTGTATACCAGCGTGCTTGACAAAAATTTATGGGCCCAGATCGGACAGTTCCATTGAAATAGAGCACCCATACTGACATCGAGTAGGCCACCGAAATACTCGGTTGGAACAAGCTTGGACCGTGATTCAAGTGCACAGAGGGAAAATTTGCACTCCAAAATATAGGTCTACATGATTTAAGAGTGAAAGCTCACCAGGGGGGGTCAGGACCCGAATGCTAATGGAGGCTGCCGGCAATTGCCGGTGCTCGCTGAAGGCGCTGCTCAGGCGCTCTCATCTAATCGGATGAGCACCTAGGCGAGTATCCTTGAATCTAAGCGAGTATCGTGCTCTCGATTTGGGGAAAATACGGTCAACCACCGGCTAATGATACGCCAAAACTGTAACACCCAATTTTAAATTTATTAATCTATAAATACGCAATAAAATGGACATGTAAAATCGTGAAAAATGCGTTTCTACAAGTTTGCCAAATCTCAAAGGGAACGGAATAAATATCGGTGCGTTACACCTCTAATACTGGTGTATCATATGGTGGTGTGACCGGTTTTTGGACAAATCCGGAAATCGACCACTTTTGAAATTACTCTCCAGCACCAAATACTCTCCAATTTCCTCTCCAAAAATTATAGTACACTAAATACATGTACAGTATAATAGAACAATTTATTTCAGGGGAGAAGATGAAATTTTAGAGGAGTTATTCGGGGAGAAAAAGTGTATCATTAGGCGGTGGTGTCACATTTGATAGTGGATGACTGTAGATGTGTAAATACGGGTTCCCAGCCCATCAAAACTTCCCGTTCGGGGAAATTTTTGAAAAAAGGGTCGCTCAGATGGCCGGAAATGGCCTTCTGACAACACTAGACAGTGGAGGGAGGAGTCACAAGGGAGCGAGAATATCCTGTGAATTCCTCACGTCTTTTCTTTGTTTTTTTTTTGTTTCCCTTTCCTTGGTTATTTTTTATTTTATTTTATTTAAATAGGTAATGGTAATAATTATCGGCTGACTACGTTACATAATAACTCAGGTAAATACGTATTGCTACGCAGTGCCTCGCCAGCTCATGGGGATTGAAATATGGGAGTCAGATATGATATGATATGAAGAGCGAGTAGTAGTAATGGTTTCAGTGGAAATGAATATTTATGGAAGGATATGTCGAAGGGAGAATCGTTTCGAAATGTGGGGGTAAAGAAATTTCTTTTCGGGGCGGTTTCGGTGGTGAGTGCTGGCCTCGGGATTTTCGTCGCATTTCTCCCCAGATCCTCGCAGCGAGTCTGATGGAGAGTGTGTGCCAGTCGTTTGCTAGCCGAATATGTGCCGTTTTTGCTCTCGCTGAAGTCGATTCCACATTGAAGAATGCTGGTAGGACACCAAGGTAGTATAGTGATCGTTGCGTTGGCCATGTGCCAGTATCATGAAAGAGGCCACGGGCTCGTTCCAAGATAGACTGGCGGCTAAAACCTCAAGGATGAAGAAGGGCTGAGGGGTGCGGTCCGGGCCGCTATAGATGACATAAGCCACTGTTTCTCGTTGACTTTTCTCCAACTCTCGTCTCCCCTGGTTCCTTCCATTCATCATGCGGCCTCTTACAGAAGACGAGTCTAAAGTTGTATTTACAAAGCTTGCCAACTATATTGTAAGCTCAGATACTCGATTCGGAAATGAGAATTGACATGACTTTAGGGCAAAAACCTGGTCCATCTAATTGACCGAGCAGACGAGCCTTACTGCTTCAGGCTGCACAAGGACCGAGTTTTTTATGTCTCCGAATCATCTATGCGTCTCGGGACATCTATCGCCAGGCCAAACCTCGTCAGCCTGGGAACTTGCTTCGGCAAATTCAGCAAAAGCGGCAAGTTCAAGCTGCATATAACAGCCCTTGACTACGTCGCCCAGTATGCAAAATATAAAGTTCACTCATTCAGGTGGTTTTCGTGAACATATTCATTGACCAGCCGTTAGATATGGATAAAACCCAACGGGGAGATGCCTTTCCTGTACGGAAACCATGTGGTGAAAGCACATCTAGGGCGGATAACGGAGGACACACCGGAGCATCAGGGAGTAGTTGTGTTTAGCATGAACGATATACCACTTGTAAGTCCTCCGCGCACTATTTTATTTGGAGATCCTCCTTGGCTAAGTGACTTTGAATCCGGTAGGGTTTTGGAGTTACCGCTCGGTCAACTGTGGATACGCGAAAGCTAGACCCCACCGCGATAATTGTCTTTCACCAAGCGTATGTTAACGTCTCACTCGTATAGAGCAATACTAACTCTGCATCTACAGTGACGTGGGGGAATATTTGCGAGACGAAGTGAGTTTCTCCCCACCATTCACTGCAGGTCTGACACGCGAACAGGATACCTTATTTTGAATTCATACGCTGTATATTCTGCTACATTCTTTGTCCGTGGTCATTGTAGCTTTGCAATCTATCTAGTCTCGTGTACATTGTCCCAGTTCGAAGTGCTCGACACTGGCTATAATTTGTATCATCGCTTACCAAATTTGGATTATCCCTGAGCGTCATTAGTGTCGCATGGAAGCAAGGCTCTCTGACGACACTCATGGCTGCCCAGTGGTCCACCCTCGCCAACGATGAACTCACCGCAGAACGTGTCCACGAACTCCTTGGTCAAGTCCAGAACGATATTTGGGTCATCTCTGCATGCGTTGACAGGGTGCTAGACGACGTGACTACTCAGCGCGCTCTGCTCACGTCCGGGATAGCCCGCACTGACCACATCGTGGAGAAATGTGCCAACATAGCTTCCTTGTCCATACCCTCTCATGGACAGGCATCAATCTCGAATGACGAACCCCTGACCCGCCACTTCCAAAGTGTGCCCGCTGATGCGCAATTGTGTCATTTACGTTCGGTACTCCTTCGCCGTCTCGACCGCCTCAACACCTACGTGGAAATGCGGAAAATCCAGCCGGACGACCAGGGAATGGAGGTGGAGGATGAGATTGACGAGTGGGAAGATGACCCGTGGGGAGATGCAGCAACACCTTCGAAGTCAACGGCGAAATCCAGCCTTCCAGAATCCCTCCCTGTGTCTCTATCAGAGTTTCTCCAAAATGACCTCCTTTGGTCAGCTTGTGAACTCGCAACAACGGAAACACTTTCTTCACTCTCCGTCCTGCTCCAAAAGCATTCGCAAGAGTTATGGCCATCCCGTTTCCGGATACTTCAGTGTATCCCCGAACACGTTCACCCATCCACCTGGCGTTCTTTGCTTCCTACTCTCGACTCCTCAGCAGAAATTGAAGCGTTGCCAGTACCACATCCTTGGAGACTAGACCCAGATTTCTCGGAACTGCCCAGCACACGAGACGCGCTCAATAATTGCAGCGTCCCACTTACAGAGGTAACTGACTCTAACAAGGAAGTCAGCTCGACAGCAATTCCCGACCCTTTGTCAGATGAAGAATTATCGACATGGTACAAGAACCGCGTGAATGCAACGATGATCGCCACTGGCATGGTGGATATCGCGCTTGCGTTGGTCCAGCACGGTGCTGCCCAGGGTATTCCGTCTCTTGACCAGTTAGGAGAGGAACTAAGCCTTCTCTCAAGATTGGTGTATGACGCACCTCGAGGGACTGATGCCGAAAAAGATTGGACCTTGACGCGTTGGTATTCAATGGAACCCTTAACCGTTGTACGCGCCTACCTCGCCTACTCAACCCCAGAATCATTGGCGCGCGACATTTCACATCTCGTCATGCCTTACCTCTTCGTTCTGGAGGCAAGAGCAGAACGTGCTGGTCAACCTGACCCCTCCTTACCCACTCGAATCCTCTATGATTATATCCTTACCACCTCTCTCGAAAACGTGTCTGCCATATATGAAGCATCTAAGCCCACCCTTCCGATGGCCCGAAGGATTATCAAGAACGACGAAGACATGGCTCGAATTGCACTTGCTTGTCTGTATGGTAGTAATAGTCTTGACGAGTGGGCTACCATGAGCAGCATTTTTGAATGCTTGCCTGTCTGGGACGTCTCGGACGCCGGAAACGGCAACGAGGATGCGGCAAACACTACCGTCGCGTCATTAGGAGAGTTCGTCACCCCAAGCACAAACCAGCCTCAATGCACGGCCAAAGACCTCCTCATTTTCTTCAAGCCATTACCCTTCGCATCACTCTCTCAGGCATTGGACATTCTCGATGTGCATCTTGAGTCCGGCGAGATCCTCGCGCGATGGAGTGTGCCCGCCCCTCTGCGATGGTTCTTGCAAAGCAGTAGTAATCTTGTTGAGCAGCGTGCATGGGCGAACCGAATGGCTCGGCGAGCGGGTGGTACGGAAGACAGATTGAACGGTATCGAGGATTGGGAATGGCTCTTGAAAGATATGCTTAAGTTAACGGGGGGAGACTCCTCGGCCAAGGGTGCCTTTTGTTTACTCGGACGGGAAGAAGTCATGTCCATTTTCTTGGGTGGATTGTTAAGCACTGGCAGTAGGTGGTCGACAGCCCCATCGTGTTATACCTTCTGACATGTTTCTAGATCATGCCATTGCGAAGACCATGATTTATGCGCCACGAACGAAACTTGCTCTCAGCCCAGCCACTATCGAGGATGTTTGTCTTACGGCTTCGAGAGAACTGTACGACAATGCCAGCTCTGGTAATTATAAGTTCGGGGACATGAAGCTTGCCTACGAATGGTATGTCTGCGTATGCTTTAAAAGGCGCTTGGCTAAGTATCCCATTTTTGCAGTCTCGAAGTTCCACCACTTTCAGAAAGCATCGCCAATGAGAAGGAATTCATTGAAGCAACGTCCCGGATCTGTTCATTCAATGTTCCATCATCTCCTGGCACTCTTATCAGCCCGATTGAGATTCGTCTGACCAAGGACAGACTGTCTCTCGTTTCACGCGTCCTCTCGAGCAATAACGACGCATACAAGCATACCGAAGTCGTCCTCGGCCTGTGCTACAAGCTCGGTTACAGGAACCAGCCAGTCGCTGAAGTTAAAGTGCTGGCCATGCTAGCCGATACTGCTCTTCAAGCGGAGGACTTCGTCCGTGCCTACGAGAACAGCGAACGCATGGTTCAGACAGTTTACGCCATGGGAAACACCAGCTCTCTTGACGGAGACTGTACATTCAGGGAAGCTGCTGAAGTTTGCTGGATCGCGTGTTTCCAACTTGGGCGACAACCTGAATTTTCAGACTTGTCGAAGAAGATGACGCTTCTTGGTCATGCGCTTGACCTTTGCCCCCCAGACAAAATTCACGACGTTCTAATGGCCTGGCGCAAGCTGGAGACAGAAGACATCGAGGCACGCGAAGAACATCTTCGTCAACGACGTAGTGGCGAAGCTCCCTTGTCAACCGCCAGCAAAATAGATGCTGCACCAAGGAATGTTGCGTCCTCCTTGCGTGCGCGATTGCAAGACTTCCATATGCCCTCCCCGCCTCTGCTTAATACACCCGACGCTGCTGCTCTTGCCAGCCGAACCTTCAAGAGTGTAGCCGCTAACTTCCCCTTCGGCCGTGGACGGTCTCAGGCGTCTGACATGGATGAGAGAGGTTCTATGAGAAGCGAGAGCTCAAGAAGAACTGAGGGCGGAGATGTTTCTATTCAGGCCTCTAGGGTCCTCTCTAAGGGCATTGGTTGGTTGATTGGTGCTGATGAGGATATTTAGTTATCACGAAGCATGTTTATTCGTTACTGGACCGTATTTAAAACGCAGAAACAAAACGAGAGTGACTATGGTTAGATGTAAGCGAATGACCTCCCTTGGAGGAGAGAACAAAACTGGAAATGGTGAATGATAAATTCCGAATGGTGAAGAAAGATGACGATAGAAAACGGTATCATCTAATGGATGAATCTTGGGGAATAACGATGGGGAATAAAGACAGGACGAGAGTGGAGAGACACTACAACATGATCATAAATAATACTAGTAAGGTAGGAGGCGTTGATGATTAGAAATAAAAAGAACGTAAAGGAAAGGCGTAATTAGGAAATAAAAAGGTATAACAGCGCAGAGGAAGGGTATAAACACGCTGCATAGTAATACAAAAGTCCGGCTGTGGTGTACAGTTAAAAAGAGTGGAGGATGGAGAGTCCATCAAGGCAGAACGCTTCCGAACCGAGATGAAGTACCTGTACGTGCCCTGGGTCTGTTAATGACGCTGCTCGTGGCTGGCGTAGAAATAGGGCCGTCCTTCGTGTCACCCCTCCCACAGCTCTGGCAGTAATCCCCGCTATTGCGGTTCTTCAATTCCTCTAGTTCAATCTTCAAGTCCCGAACCTGGCATTCGAGCTCTTGCACCTGCCTCTGCCAGGCCTTCTTCGCCGTCACAAATTGGCCTTGCAGCGCCCTGACAGCTGAACTGTCGTCAGAACCACCCGTGACCGTAATCTGAGGCTGCTCGTTGCTCGAACGCGAGAAGCCTGGAGTAACAGGCGACATTATGCCAGTAGGGCTCGGTGATCGAGGGGTGTCGAGGTCTGTCGTTTCGTCAGATGATCGTGATTCCGCTGATACAATATGGTCGCCGAATTGGGCACTAAACACAGTCGAGACAGGTCGTAATTTCAGTGCTGGGAACTCGGATACATTGGCAGGGGCGCTTTGGGGTTGAAGGTTGTTTGACCAAGGCTTTTCTACTTGGAGGCCGCCCATGCTCATTCCTTGCTGTGCTCTGTCAGGGAAGACAGAGCCTGGTACACGGGCAGAAGCGCCTGGCGCTGTACTGATTGAGAGCGCAGGCGGAACACGCCTTGGGCTGAACAAATTAGGTTTCCAAGAATCTCCCCCTTCGTTCGTTGAAGGGTCGCTCCGTTGAATATCAACAGCCTCTAGCAGAGAGGACGAAAAGCTCGGGACTGGCACACGCGTAACGGTGGACTTGGGTGTTCTCTGAAGAGGCTGACTCTGGTTGGTGTGATCAGGTAAAGAGGGCACGGGAGGCGGACTTTCCCTGCCATCTTTCTCTTGAACTTTCCCCGCATTGAAAAGGCGCATGAAACCACTTTTCTTATGCTTGAGAGTCTTACCAGGTAGACCTTGTTGAGGCACGACAGACGGCTCTGAATCTTGCCGCTCCATTTTCGGTTGTCCAACGATAGTCTGAAACGCGTATTTTGCCTTGGAACCAGCACTGATAGAACGTCCTCGAGCTCTTGCGGCCACATTACCCAGAGGATACTCTGTCATGGTGGCGGAAGTTGAAGATTCAGCTTCACCTGAACAAGAAGCGCTAGATGCGTCGATTCCGCTCGAAGTCGATATTCTTGAGGAGTCGAGGACTGTCGAACTTCGCATGCGCTGAGCTCTCGCTTCCTCAAGAGAAATTAAGGAGAAAGCTGGAGCAACCTGGCGTTCTGTCCAACCATGAAGGTGCGACACACCAGGCGGAGGCATGGTCGCCGTTTGCTCCTGCCGCATATCAGACGCGGGACTATCGACGCGCTGTAGGCTTCTTACAACAGATACTGGAGAGGATATGGTTTTCGGATTGATGGATGATATTCGCTGCCGTGACGAAACGGAGTTTATAGACGTATCCGGCGTCAATGTCGCCGAGTTTGATCGTACGGTGGTCCTTGACATTGAATCGGCAGACAAGGATTCTGCAACTGTGACGCTTGACTCGTTGCGGGTGGGGAGGTAGTTGGAGGTCCGAGAAGTGGGCGCTGGTGCTTGCTCCTCGGCATAGGATACAATTAGGTCCGGGTTGGCATATGGATGGAAAGCGTCTTCTGGTTGTGCAGGATAACTGTTTCGTACAAAAGGAGCGTTGGGGTTAGGTGAATCCAAAGGAGATGTTGGTAGATCACTGGCTCCGGCTGGGGATGGGAATCGGTGATTGACCGGTGTACGGACGGGAGAAGGGACTGGTGGGGGAGCAGTAGAAGAAGTATCAGAACGAAGCCGACCAAGCGAGAACTTGTTGCGCAGGGTTTCTCTCTGTGGAGGAGCAGACGGCCGTCCTAGAGAGTGGGTTGACATACTCTCTTGAGCCAGTGCGCTTAGAGAGAGAACGTGTTAGGGGGATCAATATAGACAGGACGAGGGCTACGATCACTTACTACAGGGCGCCTCGTGGGTATGAGATCTGCGAGGTGATGGTGTCGAATGATCGCTTGGGAGGGACCTGTGAGCGAGCAGACTCTGCGCTGGGCCGACCAGCGTAGCTAGGACGCGGGCTGGAAGAGCTGGAGGTGCCATTCTTCGTGCTTGAGCTAAGAGAGAAGGGGAAGCCAGCAGGAAAGCGGCGAGTCTCCGCTTCGGTTTCTTCATCTTCTTCGAGAACACCGCCGTCCATCTCCCAAGGAGCGCGGGAGTGGAATCGCATTTTCGGTCCAAGGTAGCTCATGCGAGTTGTAGGAGAGGAGTCGTCATCCTCCTCCGCATCTTCGTGGGCAGTGCCGTGGTCGTATCCCGCTGAGGTCGCGATGGAAGACCGAGGGTCGTCGCTGAGGTCGAGCATACTTGTAGCCTGGTCATGATCAGGTCCACGGGGATAAGTGGGCGAAATTGGGGAGGGGTAGTCGTAGTCAACGGCATGAGATGACTTGGGCGAAAAATACGAGCGACTGTAGACCGACGGGGAGTCGGGATACTCTGAGGCGGCGGAAGAGAAATGGCCATGGACGTCGGCGCGGGCGAAGCGCTGGTCGATGAGAACGCGGAGGTGGTCGTCGTCATTGTCGTCCTGGGTGTGGTGGAGGGAGGAGAGCATCTCGGGGGACGGACGAGCAACGCCCCGCCTCGTCAAAAAAGCGTCTCAACAGAGAAATGTCAAATCAGGCTCGGTCAGGGAATCCGCAAACACGCACAACCTTTGACCCTTCCTCGGCAGCATCCATGAATGTTCGCGCTCATCGTGCATAACGCTCTCCTCGTTAATTCCGCCCTGACGTACATACAACACCTCCACAGTCCCGCCCCGACGCCATGAGGCCGTCTTCGCTCCGAACGGCGACGCCGATGGCAGTGTCCATCAGTATGACCGTGCGACTTCTTTTTTGACCTCCTCCACCATGTCCCAGGTCGACCAGCCAGTCCCTCTCGCTGCCTCATTCAACGGCCGCGTCTCAGGGAAGCCATGGAAGGCACAGAAGACCGCCACAGTGTATGGCGTCGTCCATTCATATCAGACCAATCTAATTCCATCCAATCAGTCGCTCATATTTGCCAGAAGGCGTAAAGAATAAGAAATGGGAAGATCGCATGGCAAAAACTCAAAAGGCACTGGCCATTAAAAAACTGCTGACAGAGCTCAAGGACGAGAAGCAGGCCGAGCTGCAACGGTCAGTAGTAACCAACTCCGTCGCTTTCTTAATCCGTGCCCAACTGCATACTTAGGCGGCGTGAAATCACGAAGGAACGTAAGGAGGCGGCAGAAGAAAGGAGGAGATTGGAGGAAGCAAAAGCCCAAGTGCGTATTTCCTTTTCTACATTCCATGCTCCTTGTTGACTCGCTATAGATGGGAGCTCGTAAAGCTGCCAGGCTGCGCCGCAAAGCTGGACGGACAAAAAAGATCAACCACTAATAATTTCCTCCTTCGACTCTCACACCTCTTCTGGTATTACTTAGTAATAGACCGTAGGATTAATAGGGAACTGTACCGACCAGTGCTATAGCGTCCACGACGTATCTACTTCGCCGTCCATTACGAACGCCTTGTCCAACCCAGCCACTACGCTCTCGCAAAGCGGGCAATTGCTGGAAAGCACCTGTTCCAACTCAGTCCTCATACTCTCCAGCTTCTTCTCCCCTATCGTCTGCTCGTATCCTGTTGTGCGATTGTTACCACCCATCCCTGGTAGCCAGTTGGGGGCAGTCACTAGGGCAGCAAGGGCGTCTGGGATGATAAGGTCGCGTAGGCGATCCCCAGCGGAAATGACACTACGTCCCAATAGGTTGGCAGCTTTAGCGCCGTTCTGCAATGGGTTCACAATGGGTCCAAAGTTTGATGAGAGCAACGTCCGTTGGGTCGTTGGATGACGTCCACCAGGTGGACTAGATATGACTAGTGTGGGTTTACTGACTTGTCCACGATTTCTCGCGTCTTTTAGCAACTCCGTCTGGAGGGTGACAATCCTACGTAACGAGTGGGCTGGAAGGTATTCTTTCGCCTATAGCAACGGCATTAGCACTTGGAGCCACACCTTTGGCTTAGATTAACGCACCAGACCAATCAAGCAGTCAGCATGGAACATGTGGTGACAAGGGAAAACGTAGAACTGTCTTGTCAGCAAAAGAGTCGAGCAATGAGAGCATTGCTCGTTGGCGTCGATCGTGATGAACCGATTCTTCAGCGCGGCGATATCCTGTTTGATAGATTCAGCTGTCCTGGTCGCCTCGTCCATGTCTGCCTTAAGTGTGTCGATCTGTGCCGAATAACCTTCCAAGGCATGGGCAATTTCTTCCTTAAAATCGTCGATGACGACGAAGTCAGGGAAGAAAGGCAGGATGTCTTCAATTTTCAGCAGATCCGCATTTTCCAAGAAACGCATTGCACTATGAAAAGTTAGGGATAGATATAAATCCAAGAAGAGTAGCACCTACGATTTGATGTCTTTCTTGTCCTGAACGACATAACGAGCTATCTTCAGCCACAACTTTTTCCGCAACGGTTGATCATCCTCTGGCTTATCGGCATTTATCTTAGCCAGCTCTAGGTCTCCCTTCTCCAAGGCCAGTTCAACACTGTTCTCCCAAAGACCCATTTTTGAATAGATGTGGACACACGGTTGTGTTCGACCAGCGAGCTTGCATATTCGCAGGGCATAATCAAGATCATAATAAGGTCTGCCCGTTATTGGATCTGTTGGTGCAGTGGTGAGGAAGCGTAGCAGGGGGCCATCGTCTTCGGAAGGGGTAGATGAAGGGGGCGATGTTGGTGAAACGTAGAAGGTGACGACCAGGTTATGGATGGTTGGGGAGGTGTTATTTTGTTCGAAAATAACGTGGTTCAGATACCGAATAGCATGATTTGGGGACAAAGGATCGCGGACTACATGTTGTAGTTGGAGAAGTGACGGAACTAAGCGAAGGGGGTCTATTGAGGACTGCCGGAGCCATGAGTCAACGGTCTCTTTTGGCGCTTGATGCATAAGGACTGGGCCGAAGCGATAGTAGAGTTCTACGTCAGACTAGAATTCACTTAGCCTCTGATGCAAAAAAATAGAAATTGTCAGGAAATATGTTACCTGACGGCTGATCACTTCGATAGCCTTGGTCCACTGCTCTTCAAGAACCCAGTGCTCAACCACTCGCTGGAAGTCACCGATAGTCGTGGCATAGAAAAGATACATGTCTGTCCGGCCATGGCCTTGTATCAAGTCGTACACGGTCTCTTTATCCAAGTTAGCCTTGTAGAAGGAAGTCAGCGCTAGCTTGAACCGTCGAGTCACAGCACAGACCCTGTATGTCTCGAAGAAATGACGGAGATCATCTTCCACTATCGTTCGCTCAGCTCGAAGATTTTCAACATCTTGCGAGACAGATTCCGAGGCAACAATATCATCTAGCTCATTGCATTTGCTGAGATAGAATTCAACTAGCCACGTTGCGAGCATCATCCGCTGCGTCAGATCCTAAAGGAAGGCTGTTTACTACAGGATCAATCTGGAGGCTCTTCCACGCACCGTCTTCCGCGTCCTTTCCAGCCTGGAGATCAAGTAAGACCTCAATGGATCTCTTTCACTAACGTCAAGGAACTTCAATGAAACTTCCTCGAATGTCGCAGAGCAATGCGCGTAACATTGGGCAGCTTGGAAGTAATGTTTCTTGTCGAAGAAGTCGTTTGCTTGTGCGATCAAAATCTGGTCCCTTTGCAGGGCAGTCTACAGAGCAAGTGGGTTTTAGCGCAATCAACCCGAAGAAAGACGCACTTTAGCATAGCGAAGAGCGACGTCAAACTGGGACTTGTTCAGGTATATCTTCCAGACGTCACGGTCTTCATTGCCAACAACTATTTCGAACAGAGACTGGTCTGTGAACACCCAGTACGTCTTCCGCACAGGATCAGCCGCAAGGCCAAGGACGGTTTCGTTGCTTTTCTGGTAATGGGCATATAAGTCAAGTACGAAGAGAAGAGCATGGGACATACAATAGGCAATGTTTCTTCGTACGTGGCCCTGTCGTCTAAATTACAAATCCCAACCACGCGGTCTTTGTAGAGCAAGATAAAGTGGAATTCTGTTAGGCTGAGTGATAGTGGCACTTCAGCGATATCACTTCCTGCAGAAGGAGGATAAGGGAGAAGGGCAGCACTGTCGATGTGGTCTTCTGAACCAGAGTCCACGCTGACGGATCCATGGTAAATACCAGGCCCTAAATAAGAGTGAACGGAGGTCAGGTCAGATAGAAGACGCCACCTACCAGTCATCCAGGCCACTCGCTTTGGAAGCGACAGCGCTTGGTCTGAATTCGGTGTAAAGAACTGCAATTCAGAATGTTGTAGATTCCCAGGGAGCTCCAAGATCTCTTTACAATAGAGAAACATGAGAACACTACGGTTATGCACAATCTCAACACGAAAAGTGCTTACTCGGTGCCGTATCACGATATGTTGCGAATAAAGTTGCGAAGACCCTTCCTACGTCATCCGACTTCCTTTCGATGGGACCTGCGAATTGATATATTCGGGTAGGGGTGGTTACAAGTACAAGGGTCTTCTTTGGATCCGAGGGTGGAAAATAGTCGAATTTGATTCCAGTAATAGGATGCCGCTCAGGCAGTGAGAATACGGATTGAAGATACCTTTCTGAAGACTTGAAGAAGTCCTCCTCGGCATCGAGAACTGCTTCATAGATAGTACCGTTTCTTGCGCCAATGAGTAGTTCCTTTGTGGAAGTGGAGTGACTTGATGAAAGCAAGGCGGGCTTATTCCAGGCAATGCTCTCTATGACCATCTTGAATCCTTTCAACGGTCGAGGCTTCTTCCACGACCGATGTAGGTACCAATTCTCCCCTTGGACAGAAGTAATGATGATATGTCGTCCTGAAGGGTCCATGAAGAGTTTGTATATGGTCATTTCCTGGGGCTTGCGAGGTATTTGTATCTTGACTACCTGTCCCCAGCGCGAATGCTTAATAAGGACAACCATGTCGCACGATAACCCATAGAAAGCGTGTCAGGCTGACCTGTTCCGCGTGCGAGAGCTCAATAAGAACGATCGTGTTGGAGGATAATCCCATAGCGAGCATGTCAGAGCTGACGACGCAAGACACAAGAGGGGCTGGGAATGCATATTGGACTCTGCCGAGTTCGAATATCGGCGCAGCTGGCACCTCAGCGGCAGTCTCCTGTCGTATAATGAGAACGCTTAACGCAACGCGTCATGACCTGAGCCATAGAGCATCGTACCATTGCCTCTTCTATGTCCGCTCGAACATCATTTGTATCGTAGGGCGAAGGTTCGAAACCTTCGTATTGCAACTGGGGAACACCCCCAGAGGCTTGAATTTGCTTTCCGGCGTCCGTGGCAGCATGTTCAACGTCTGTGTCAGGTCTATTTAGACAAGGGACAGAAGTAGTAAGCAAGGAGACATTACAATCATCGAACATTATGAACCAAGCGCAAGAAAGAGTAAAGCATGAACGGAATCAAGAGCGCTCAGTCCGGCAGCGCCGTGCGCCGTCAACGCGTCTCCACGTGACAGAATGCCTAAGTGCTGACTAAGCCTTAACCCTTGTTTCTCGGGCTGAATGACTTTATGATATGTTAAGCAACCTTAATATCAAAAGCGTTACGACACCATCCTTGACTCCCCCACCTTTACATTTTTTATCATGGCGCACTCTCGCCCGATGCCCCGATTATTTGTTGTGAGGCATGGTCAGTCTTTCCTTGTACTAGCTTCACCTTTCACGCTGTGATTTTCGCCGTCCGTAGGAGAGACCGAGTGGTCTTTAAATGGGTAAGCTGGCTCCTGTGAATAATGAAGTTTATCTGCACTCAATACCGCTCACATTGATAATCTCCAGGCGACACGCAAGTTCCTACCTTTCTTTGTTCCGCTTGTTATGACTGAACGCTGCTCAATCAGACTGGCCTGACGGATATATCGCTGACGGAGAGAGGAGAAGCCCAAGTCAGAGAAATAGCCCAACATGTCATTGGCGAAGGCCGTGAGTGCCTAACCAAGGTTTTTTCTTCCTAACCTAACGGTCTCCACTTAGTTGCCATCCAACCCAAGAACCTCTGTACCGCACTGGTTTCTCCTCGCCTTCGTGCTCACAGAACCTTCCATCTGTTGTTCGAGCGTGTTGAAAGGTTGCCAGACCACGTTTTGACGGAAGAAGTCCAGGAGTGGAATTACGGTTCGTCAAACATACATGCTACGTAGATGCAAACTCTTGTGGTTTTCATGCCGCAAGCTAGGAGACTATGAGGGCCTAACGAAGCAAGAAATCAAGAAATTAAATCCAAATTGGAATATTTGGTTTGACGGGTATGCTTATATATTGGTACCTTCTCGATACTGGCGATAACTTTTTTTCAGCTGTCCTGGTGGAGAATCGGTCGAGCAAATGCAAGCTCGAGTGGATGACGTCATCAGAAAGGTCACTACAGTCAAACAAAGCACACGTCCGGAAGTTCTAATTCTCTTTCAGGTCCGCGAGTACCATAGGCAATATAAGGTGGAAGGAATCCACACTCGCGATGTCCTGATTGTGGCGCATGGCCACTTTAACCGTGTGCTCATCTCCCGATGGATAAACTTCCCTCTTTGCCTTGGTATTTCTTTCCATACATATTTTTCCTCCCGTGTATCCACGGTCTTTCAAGGAACTCATTTTAACGTTGAGCCCGGATCTGTAAGTCTTCTTCCGGGATTGATGAACCCGACTTAAAGTCGTTTTCCAGGTGGCAGTCTTGAGCTATAATCACAACTCATTGGATGAACCGGCACTGAACGCGCTTAACTTGTTTGCCACCATTGCGTAACATTTGGATCTAGACTGGGAGTGGGCGTCGCCTGCTGTGTAGATGCGGCGCGACGCGACGCGTCTGTTGACCTCTGTGTACGAGAGTTACGTAGATATTCCCACAATCATTTTCGTTAGCATCGTCCTTCCACTGCGCGCCGCCGCGACCAATTCTAAGTCTCGTCTCCTCAATTGCGTATCGGAATGGCTGCAATTGAATCTTCGAATGACTCTGTCTCCGCGGAAGGAACCCGTGTTATTTCGGGAATTGACGACGCGCATGATGCCGGACACGAGGAACAAGGTCAGTGCACTGCATCCATCATCGCTCTCACTAAACATCCAGCACTGCAGAGGCTGTTGGCGCCGACAACGAGGACCTGCAAATTGAAGACTTAGGAACACCTGCCCCCTTACAAGGGGACGCTCCTGTCGAGCCCGCACCAACAATCACCACTTCTCCGTCCAAGAAAGGCACAATGTCGGCCACAACAGCTCATAAAGCCAATGGTGGACCGCCAACTCCGACGGTGAAGAAGGTATGCTCAAAGAAACGCGGAAACCCTGCCTCATTGTGACATCCAACCCCTAGATCATCAACTCCGGCACGTTTGGTGCGGGTTCTGTGAAACCAACTGTACCTAAGGCCACTTCTGCAACCTCAGCAGCACCAGCGAAGACAGCAGCCCCACCACTGAAAAAGCCAACTACCTCTGCTCCAGCCCCAGCCTCCAAACCAACTTTGGCGTCATCCATGTCCTCCAAGCCAACTGTTGCCCCTCCGGCCGCAGCTGCCAACCGCAGAGCGTCCGTCGTGCCCACGAAGGCATCAGCTCCTCCAATAGGAAAACCTTCCTTATCCGCGTCTGCAAATGCAAGGCCAGCTCCGGACCCTGCCTCCACGCGCAAGTCTGTGGTTTCTCCAAGTGGTTCGGTTGCGTCGGCGAAGGCCACGTCTGCCACATCTGCAGCACGCCCACGCGCCTCGGTATCGGAGGCTGCGAAGAAGGCCCCTCTTGCCTCGAGACCTTCCTTAGCTGGTACCGCGAAACCTTCCGCAGGACCTATTAGGGCAACCACCGTCTCTCGATCTGCCGCCGCACCTGCACCTAAATCACGGACAACTGCTTCTATCTCGAGTATCAAGGAAGTCAAAGAGGATTCGGCGAAGGACGATGGAAAGGTTGCGAAACTACAGAACCAGGTGCGTGATCGGACGCTCTCCCATGTCCATGCTCAATATTGACTGGCGATGCTTGTCTTAAGCTGGAAGAAGCTACGAAGACTCTGGAATCTAAGACTGTTGCCGTCGTTGACCTCGAAGCTCAGGTCAAGACGCTTCAGGACAGTCTCTCTTCGGCGTTAGTGGAAGCGGAGTCAAAGGGAGCCTCAGCGACAACGGAGCTAGAGACGGCTAAAGCTGCCGCTGAAGCTCAGCTCTCTGAAGTTCAGGCAACTTTAAGTACCACACAGGAGCAATTGGCAATTGTCACCACAGCGCTGGGAACTCTGGAGCAAGAGGTACGGGCCCTTTTTCACTATTTGATGTTATGCCTCAGACGTATCTGTAGCTCGCAAGCGCCAAAGCAGCGGCTGCCCAGCAAACTGACCTCGTGCATTCGCTGCAAACACAAATCCATGGCCTTGAAGCCGACCTACAGTCCTCGAAGGAGAAACTTGAGGCCTTGGAGAGATCAAGTGCGGCTGATGCCGCCTCTGCCGCTCAAGCATCTTCTGCAGACCGCGACGCACTTCTCACAGCTAAAGCTGACCTCGCAACCGCGTCTGGGGAAGTCAGCTCTTTGAAAGCTGCTCATGAAGCGGCTGTAAAGGAGTCGGAAGCTCGCATTGCGGAACTCCAAGAAAAAACCGCTGCAACCGAGACCCTGGAAGCGCAGATCGTTGCTCTCAAATCAGAGAAGGAGGAGAGCGTCAACAAACTCTCCGAGCTGGAAGTCGAGATTCTCGAGTTGAAGGAAACTCAGGAAGGACTCGAAGATGCGCAAGGTGGTCTGAAGAAGCGGGTTGCGGCCCTCGAAAACGACTTGGCCAAGGCGGCCTCTGATGCCAGCGCCGCTGCCGAGGCAGCAAGCAAGCGGGAGGCAGAACACGCCCATGAACTGGTAGAACTGGTTACCCAACATCAGAAGGAGCTCGAGGCTGCTTCTCTCCAGCAGGAAGAGTTAACAAACTCTCTTGAGGGTCTTAGAACGCAGCATACTGAAGCCCTCGCTGCGCACGAGCGGACCAAGCAAGATGGCCTCAAGAGAGAAGAGGAGCGTTCGTCTCAACTGCAAGAACTCGAAACGGAACATCTGGCAAAGCAGGCTGCCATTTCAGCTAAGCTAGAGAAAGTTTCCCAAGAGCTTCAGGTTTGTCAAAACCCCCAATGCATGCAATCTTCTTCCTGACCTCTATTTAGGATCAAGAGTCCATATACAACTCCAAGGTTGACAGTGTGAAGGCTGAACATGCCCAGCTTCTGCAAGAGGCATTTGAGCGAGCGAAGGTATTCTGCCACCACTCTCCTCTTCGATCCTGTTTCTAAACTTCTGAGGCAGAAAGAAGCGGCGGAAGCACACACACAGGAACTGCAGGCTCTTCGTTCAGGCTCAAACAACACAATGGAGCAAATCCAAGCCGCAAGCCAAATAGCGATTGCGGAGTTGAAAGCCGAGCACGCTTTGCAGCTGGAGTCAGAACTCGGTGGACTGAATAAGCAGATCAGCAAACTCAACATCGAGTTGAAAGCGACCCAAGATGATCTCACCAAGTCTAAGGCTGCTCTTGAATCATCGCGTGCTGATGTGGAATCGTTGACCAAGCAACGAGACGACGCCCGGGCCCAAGCTGAGGCGGTGCCTACTCTTTCTCCAGAACATGCTGAGGAAATCGCTCGGTTAGCCAAGGAGCTCTCCAACACCAAGGATGATTTCGCAGCTACGAAAGACATGCTTGAGCTCACCAAATCTTCGATGCATGAGCTATCGGAAAAGCACTCGAAAGAGCTGGAGGAGGCAGCGAAGGCCCGTGCTGATGAAATCTTGAAAGTGCGGTCTGCTCATGATGCTGAAATCAACAAATTGGCGACCCAGAAGTCGGAGCTGCTCGTCAGCCTGTCGGACCTACAAGGTGAACTTGCGACAGCCAAGGCTGCCCTAGCTGCGCAGGCGACTGCTTCTCCTAAGAGTAATGGTAGCTCGCACCCACCTACATCGCCAGGTGTCACCAAAGAGGAGCTTACCAAGCTGCACGAAGCCCACAATCTCAAGATTCACGACCTGCAAGCTGAGCACGAGAAGGCCATGCGTCTTGCAAGAGAGGATTTGGATAAGGCGCTCGACAAGATTGGCGAGCTCAACCAAGATCTCTCGCGGAAGGCAATGGAGATCCAATACCTTGAACAGGATCAAGAGGAAAATCAAGAGCAGATTACTCGGTACGTCAAGTTCTTTGGTTTCAAGGGTTTTCTCGGAAGCCTGGTAACTCTTGCAATGACCCATGGGTTCTTTTAACATTGTTTTTATTGTGTTTATTTCTCCTTCAATTATCAGCACATCCAGCGAGGACATCAACTGACTATCTTCCTTGGACAACAGATTGAAGGAAGATATCGACGCCTTGACAGCGAAGACCGGCAACTCGACATGACCGTTGGCGCCTACCGCATGGTTTCCTGCTGGACGATCGTGATTAACTGTCTTCGGTGGCACGCGAAGGCTGCACCTCTCGGACTCGGATTCGACACCCTATGCATGTCTTTTTCTTCTCACATTCCACTGTTCTCCGGCTTGCTTTCCTAGGACCCCTCTTCGGATTTGTTTACCTCGATATCCCATTAGCTAAACTTTTATACCACTCAAATAATACATTAAACCCGCATTTGACCTCGGAAGCTTGTGATAAGGCTGTGAAGGACCTCCGTCCCGGTCGCAGAGAATTGGTCGGTCGGAGGTAAGAGAGCAAGGCGTGGGTAAATAGAGAGCACGGGTAAGGCCGATCACTGCCAAATAATAGTTGGGGAAATCAGACGAGCAGTGTACTCCGTCCTGCCTCCTACCTTTTTCTCCTGCCCCCACCTTCCACCTCTTCCCCCCACTCGCCAGCCATGGGTGTTGCAGCCGAACCAGGTCAAAAGGGCGTCAATTGGTCCAACATCGCCATCGGTGAGCGCGTTCTCTGTCGCGTCTTCTGCCTCGGTGTCCTGACCCGCTGAACTAGGCGGCATTATGAACATGGTGCGTTTTCACTGCAGAAAAAAACCTCTTTTGATTCTAACACACTTATTGCGTCGCAATAATAGTTCGTGCGTATTTTCTTCCTCTTACTGTTTTACCCATCTATTGACGTGGCTTCACCTTGCAGGAGGCAAGTCGCGTATGATCTCATCCGCCTACAGCTCGTCCTCATAGTATTTCCAGGTCACCACTCTCGGTCAACCTCTTGAGGTGCTGAAGACCCAAATGGCTGCCAACCGGTCCCAGACCATGCTACAAGCGTGCAAGACGGTCTGGTCTCGCGGTGGTTTTGTTGGGTTCTACCAAGGTCTCATCCCCTGGGTACATTTTCCACTCTGCACCAGTCTCTCCGTGCTTATCGAATAGAATGGTATAGGCATGGATAGAGGCGTCCACAAAGGGGGCTGTGCTGATCTTCGCCGCTTCCGAGGTGGAGAGCGCTACCCTTGGTGCTGGCATCAACCCGGGTCTGGCTGGATTATTGGGCGGAATGACCGGAGGTGTTGCTCAGGCTTACGCGACTATGGGTGCGTATTTTCTATACCATATCCTCGGTTCTTTTTCTGCGCGTCGCGTCGTTCCACCACCTGAATTAACGCGATGTTATTATTAGGTTTCACGACATGTATGAAAACTGCCGAGATCACTCGCGCGAAAACCGCTGCCACTGGCGTCAAGCCTCCTTCGACGTGGGCCGTCTTCGCTGACATCTATCGCCGTGAAGGTATTCGTGGTGTTAACAAGGGCGTCAATGCTGTCGCTGTTCGCCAATGTACAAACTGGGGTTCCCGGTATGTTGCATAGGACACTGTAGGTTTGCCTCTATCACTTATACTCTGACAGTATGGGTTTCGCTCGTCTCGCCGAAGATACCATCCGGAAAATCAGGGGCAAGGGCGAGGGTGAAAAACTTGGAGCCGCCGAAAAGATTCTCGCTTCGACTGTCGGTGGCACTTTGGCCACTTGGAATCAGCCTATCGAGGTCATTCGTGTCGAGGTACGCTTTACTTGAGGACTTGTTAAGCTTCTTGGTCAATGACAATGTGCACAGATGCAAAGTATGGCCAAGGGTGCTGCTACAAATGTAAACCGACCTGCGAAGTTGACGATCCTAAACACGCTGGGATTCATCTACAAGGAGAACGGTCTGAAGGGCTTGTACCGGGGTGTAACACCCCGCATTGGCCTTGGTATCTGGCAGACAATATGCATGGTGTCGTTTGCGGACTACGTCAAAATTTGGTGAGTTATTGCGCTGAGTCCGAATCCTTGCTGTGTTGCTAACGATTTGACATCAGGGTTAAAGGAAAATAGATGCGTACCTTAGTATTGAGTTTCTAGACAGGCTGGCGCCCTCTTTATACCGTAATATGATACGTAGAGCTCTTATATATGCCTTGGATGATACTTCAGCTGCCCGTGGCCGACGCCAGCGTCATCAAGTGCCCTGCGACCCTGATGACAAGTCTCGTCAGGGACCGGCTACTAACGGCAGCAGTAGCCCGGTTCTGGATACCCCACATCATCTGTATCGTTCCTTCCTCTACCACCATGAGCGTCGTCGCACCACCCAAGAGCACCCACCCGTTGCTTGTCAAATATCTCGCCCAGCTCACCCTTCACCCACTCCGTACGAAGGCACTTACCACCGGTATGTCCTAGATATTTGTCCGTGGACCCCTCTGACAGCTTGGACCTGAAGCGACACTATGCTTCTTGCAGGAGGTGCTTGGAAGTAACCTCTCTGGGTCCCCACCGAAGGTTTCGAAGGATGCGTCGCCTTTGGTACGCACCCTTGGGACCGTGCACGTCGACTTGAAGGCGCTCAAGATGGCCCTCTACGGCTTCCTCATCTCGGCCCCCTTAAGTCACTACCTCATTGGTCTCCTCCAAAAGGCTTTTGCAGGCAAGACTTCTACTGGTGCCAAGATTGGTCAAATTGTTGCTAGCAATCTGCTTATTGCTCCGATTCAAACCTCCGGTATGAAATTTGCTAGCGTTCGAGTGTTTGAACGCTAATTGACTGGTGTGCAGCGTACCTTTCCTCCATTGCCGTCATCAACGGTGCGAGCTCAGTCGACGAAGTCATCAAGACCGTCAAAGCCGGATTCTTTTCGGTCATTAGGGTACGTCGACTCGGGGCCGGATTCTTGTGAAGCCCTCTCTTATTCCTCTTCAACAGATTTCTTGGGTGGTTTCTCCGCTGTCCATGACGATTGCACAAAAGTTTATCCCAGTCGAGGTAGGTTGGCTTCCCGTAAATCCTACGTCTGTATACTTACTCCATGTTTCCCGCAAAGCTTTGGGTGCCATTCTTCAATGCCATTCAATTTGTACTCGGGGTACGCGATCCTACATCCTCTCGCTGTCAAGTTGCTCTATTCACGATGCGGCTCTAGACCTATTTTAACATGCGTGTCAAGCAACTCCGTCTTGCTGCCCTCAAAAAAGAGAAGCTCGAGCGGGAAAAAGAAGAACGCAAAGATTGATAGGACATGGAACCAGCTACTCGAACAGCCAGTGCAAGGATTATATACCACCTTATTTACTCATGTACTACGTGGACGGCGGATTGTGTGTACAATAAGTACTACAAGCCTTATTCAGAGCGTCCGGGAATCGCATACAACCACGCAAGATGATCCGTCAAGCGGCACTGGGTCTTGCAAATATCGGCGGATTCTTGTCCCCTGAGTTGGGTCGTCGAGTACGATGGCAACTTCGCTTTCCAAGGACCAGCCTTCTAAGTTGGACGACCCCGGCTGCGTGATCCAAAGCTTGGGATGGAGGGCAACAGTTCGCGAGGGTTCGATGGTTCCTCGGAAAGTCAGTCGTCCCAGGTAACGCGGAGAAATAAAGTCGCTGTCGAAAACTTTCAGGAGGAACATCAATACGAGAAGAGAAGACATACGTGGATGATGGCTCCTTTGGTTGCAGCCGGAGAACATATTTCACTGACAGTGTTGGCGAATGATTCCGCAACAAGCATTCCACAGAAATGGGACACGGCCTAATATCCGACTGTCAGAAGAGTACCCTTGTAAGTAAACTTCAAGAAATGTACCCAAGCGAGAAATCATGGTATTTGGTGTCCGTGTCTTTTATGAACAAGGCGATTGGGTTCATTTCCGCATTCCATTCGCTACTTCGAATGGCGTCCAGAATCTGCACGTTCTCCCTCTGTGTTTCCGCATACATGTTCCGTTTCGTTTTTGCGCCCTCTGCTTGTTCCACAATGTCATCCAACGCCCCATGCCCTGCCCCAAGGCTAATGCCATTGAGGTTGATATGACCTGAGAGCCCTTGAGAGGGGACTTCCCAGAACACGACGAAGTCGAGAGCGTCAGGATTGTACATGGGGAAGATGGAAAAGTGAGACGACGCAGGAATGTATGAGTGAGCTCCAGCAATGTACCGTGAGGAATACTTGCGGCGACCGCTGTGAATGAAGTTCATGATGGCTGCGCTGCGCACCGAGGGTTTCTTTGGGTCCTACGAACAGTATGAGCACATACATGTCAACGAGGGTATGGGATGATCAGACCTTCGAAATATGGCTGCACATTATATCGATTGGTGGAGGGGGAGAAGAGTCTGGCTCCCCACCTTTTAAGACATTGCTGAGTTTTCTCGAAACAAACTCTACGGTCTCTCTTGATCCATGACCTCCAGACCACTGTGCCGCAGCTAAAATAAGCTTCGAGCACTGTGACGGACCAACAGTATGTCTGCGACAGATCAGCGGTCAAGTAGCAAAAAGGGTAAGGGTGAACCATACAGGACATTCTCCGCCAGAGGACTGCATATCCACCGTGGACTTATGCAGGTTATGTCGACGATATCAATAGAAGCTGTCGACGAGGCGCTTGTGATGTCTATATCTACAGCATACGCATAATCTTGGGACTCTGATGGAACTGCGCTCGAGGAGATCTCGAAAACTGGCGTAACCTCATATGATCGTGCCAATTTCGTCCAATAGAACGGCCGGGCCTCAGCCTAACGATTGTTACGTCAGTATCTTGCAGAGGCGAGAAGGATAACACGCACCTCTCGGTAAACAAAGAGAAGATAGAGTTCATGGCTGCCGGTCGACTCTGCGTGGAATGTGATTGGGACTTCAATGCTCTGTCCAGGTTGAAGAGTATCTGAATCTAGACCCTCGAGAGGCATCCTCTGAGGAGGTTGAGGCTTTAATGAATTATTTGATTGGAAGACCTCGGTCTCTGTTGTGCCTATCGTCGTAAATGAGCTTCAAGCCGCGACACAGGCCGAATGGGACTTACACTCAAGCAATACATCTTCCCCACCCAGCAAGACCTCGTCATCAGGACCGGCAACCATCCACACTTCGCTAATCGGTGATGAACCCGCGTTTGTCAACCAGAGTCGAGTGGTCTTGTTTTCGCCTTGCAAAAGAACGAGGCGGCCATCGTCGACGAAATTCACCATCAACCTATGATCAGAGGGAACTACCTCCACTTGTATGAGGACATCAGGTGCATATGTGGGCGTTAGACGCTGCTGGGGAGTATCGCGTAGTCTGCGACCACGAGTAGAGAGGCTCTCCTTGCTCGGGAACATAGAAAGGAAGTTATAGGTCGCATGAGTTATGCTCAATTTTGCGGGGCGGTCGCACTTGAGTGATATCGGCACCTGTCGACAGTCATTCGTATCTGTAAGTTGTGAAAGGGTAAATTGACATACTGTAATTGATTCCCTCGAGCCCAAGGAGACCTCATTGATGACCTCGACCTCTACAAAGTCTAGCTGCGATACGCCATCCTGATCGCCAGTTTGTCGAACGACAAGCGTGACGTTTGTTAGGTTGATGTCAGCGTCTAAAGGATTCCGCAAGACAAGGTCCACCCAGAAGAGTTCTGACAAATTCAAAAAATCAGTAACTGTTCTTGGCTTTGGATATCAAACATACCATCCGTGCTGACCTTTCCTGCAGGCGCCACGCTTTCCTTCCCACCGTGAGATCGCCAAAATGTCTTCCAGTCCTCTTGCCTAGTAGCCCAGATATCTGCATCAGAATCCGTTTCATCTCCAGAATGCCTCAGTCGGGACTGTTTGGTGATACAGAGATTGATGGGAACTTCTAGATTCGCACTGGAGACACTTGCAGGCTCTGTGGACTTCCAATACTGAATGGATGAACGTAAGCCTCATTGTACACATTACAAGTACCAAAATCTCAGCGCACACTGTAGGCGACTCGGAAGTCGTCCAGATATAACTTGTCATTGCTTAATGACTTTTGAGCATCGTCAAGCAAGGCGTTGAAGCTTAAGAAAGCGGGAGCTCCCCTTAATAGGCCGAGGAAAAGTCGGACGGCTCCAGCGACATCTCCAGTTGTGTATAACAATCGCCCTGGACACACATGAAGAAAATTCAACGATTTTGCTTCTCAAAGACATACCCAGAGGGTGTTCAATGCCTGACAGGATGTCCTCAAGGCCTTGAGCGTCCGTGGGAGATTTCCCTTCAGAGTCCCAGAACGACGGGGATAACTCTTTTGGCGGCCGTACGTGATACAGTTCTTGAGCTTTCCGCAGGAAGTACATCGTCAAAGGTCTCTAAAATAAGGTGTCAAATCTTCGGCGGGGCATTCTAAAGAATAATTCTTACTATGCCACATTTCTCGAGCCTGGTTGCAGCAGAAACGTACCAGAGCGCTGCTCTTCTCCATGTCTGCTTCCTTGCACTCAAGAGCGCAGCCTGAGCTAGTAGTAATGCTGAGGGTGCCTCTTCTGCCTTGATAAAATTCAGACTGTAAGTAACTGCAATTGGTAAATCAGAGAGAAGACGGACATTACTGGCAGCCCAGACTAACCACCTCTCTCCCTCGAGAGCACTGCTCAGAAAATCTGGTGTTGCGATGCCAGCTTCCCAGCGAACAGCGTACAATAGAGCCCGTAGCTGCAAGTGGGGGGGAAGATCGAGCATTTGTGGATGAATGCCAGTCAAGGCAGCGTGTGCATGCAAAGGAGTTGTAGGAGAAGGCGATAGCAGCAGTGGCAATATGTCCTGTACGGGAATTTAGTGACTGCAAGGCTTTGGCGCAGAAAGAGACATACAGAGCCCCCTTTGCTCTCTTTTCGTAGAGCCTCCCACACGGTGATAGCCAGTTTATAATCTCCTAGAATTGTGGCAAACTCAGCTAAGCGACGTTGCTGCGATGGCGGCGGGATGGTCCCATTAACGGTGGGAACAGAAGATGAACGAATGGGAAGGGATCCGGCAGAAGAGGATGCAGGTGAAGGTGCAGGCGAGGGCGAGGGTGAGCCGAAGAGTCGTCGAGTCGAAGAGAATAGACGAGACGGTAGTCTACGCGTGGATGAGAACTTAACGCATGGCTCATTAGGATTGTAGTATTAGGACAGTTTTCACAGTTCAGACGTACATTTTCGTTCCACTCGACTACGCATTTCTCCATCCATGGTACCAGGCTCATGACAACCAATTCTCGCGTGAATTTGGCAGTTTGCTGAATATCCTTTTCTTCCATAGCCAGGGTATTCAGGATCGTAGGGGGCAAGGAATCGCCTGGTGCGGCAAATCCATTTACCAGAGGAGTAAGGGGATATTGGCGGGGCGGTGAATCTGGAGACGGTGGAGGGGGTAAACGTGGTAGAGGTGCAGGGACAGGGACAGGAGGTGGTGGATTCTTGGGTAGATTCAGAGACAGAAGATAGCTATGCAATCCAAACTGCTTCTTGACCGCGTTGTAAAGTGCTCCTGCTCTAGATATATGAAATATTATGATAAGAGAACACTTGATATGGGCGAAGCTTACTCTTCATCCGAAAGAGGGGAATGTGAAGGGTGTATGATCAATGTATATCTCAGAACGTTGGTGTCTACCCAAGACGGAAGCTGCTGTGGCCGCGAATGCAGTGTCGTGATTGCTTGCAGAGGATTTGGTGCTGTTGTAGAGACTGCAAGTATGACTAGAACAGATAGGTCAGACACCAACGTGCACCACAAGACGCTGGGGACGCACGAGCAGCAGGATGATTCCAACCCTCTGTCTTTGAAGGTACAAAATCGCCTTCTGCGCACCGCCGAAGCTCATCCCACCACGGTGTCCCGACAGCATCCTTATCTCCTACTCTCTCCAGATCCTCAACCCACTTAGCGCATCGGTTGTTGATGCGAGCGGTCATCCAGTCGACAGTACGAACAGCACGCTGGTCTTCGGATTCTCGACAGGCTTCCTCGACATCGCGTAGGTCCGAGAATCGGAGGGCAAAGGAAGTGTGTGGTACGGGCGCCAGAGATGTTGTGCGGGTAGTAACTGGCATGACGGAGTAAGAATCGTCTTGTGATATCTGCCAGTGCACGTATAGATCATACCTTGAGGTAGAGGTGAGAACGACTGGAGAACTTGAGGCAACGGAGGTAGTGAAGCAGCTTTGAGGGTGTCTTCTAGATCAGGAGAACATATTGTGCATATATGGGGACTGAGAGAGGTCGGGATTGAGGGGGGCATATGTGCGCCGTTGGTGACGCCGACAAGGCGCGTCTTGGGTCATTCAATCAAGTTTCTCACGCTACTATGTCATACGCTGTCTGTCATATACAAGCTTTAGAAGTCTCCTCCTCCGAAGTCTCCTCCTCCATAGTCACCCCCTCCATAGTCGCTCCCTCCATCATGGTAATTCCCTAGCATGTCTCCCATCAGAGGACCACCTGCAAACCCGCCCGCCATTGGGAGCCCCATGCCGCCCATGCCGCCGCCTCGTCGCCTTTGGCCCATGATCATCCCTGGGAACATCTTGGGCGCCATGGAGGCCTGCGGGTTTGCATGCTGTTGTGCATGGAACGGTGCAGTACTTGCCCCTGGACCATATAATCTCTGCATTTGTTGCTTCTGCTGCCCCCTTTGCTGCCCCTTTCGCTCGTTGTGCTCTTCAAACGAGACTTTGGCTTTGTCCTTGAGCGTTTGGAAGAAGCCCCTTCTTTGCGGCATTCGGAGCTGCCTCGTGTCCATTGTATGACTGGCGGCGATGTGGTCGAGGAAGAGAGCCCTCTGAGGTGAACTTGCCAGAGCCGCGAATCTTGGTTCGTGCGTCTGGGTATTCATTTAGAAATTGTTCACTCTCAAATGGGTGCGTCCAAATTGACCGAGGCGGGTTAGCTTTCGTATCAACCTTAAGTGACGTTAGCAAAAAATTAATGAAAGGAGACTAGAAGTAATCACATAGAAGACATTGCCTGAGTTATAATCAATTTGCTGAACCCACCCATACGGCAGTGGTGCGTTGTTCATGTCGTTGGAGTGCATCCTGGATTGGATTACAGTACCATAGATGCTACTTTGTGAGTTTACTTATAGTCCGTCGTACCTATGACGAACTTCCAGGAGCCACTCATTATGACCTCATCCACCAGTGCGCCACAATAACTATTTATGCCGACCTTTTCCCCGGACCAAACATCGCCTCCGCGACTTCAATTCTCCACTGCTGGATGAGCGCAGTCTTCGATTCGTATTCCGCAGTCGGCTTCTCCCACCCCAATGTACGACTTTCTGACACAGGGTTTCCCGAATTGAACTTGGACCAGTCGATGACGGGCAATTCCCAAGTCTGTTGTTTCTCCCACGCCCTTCGACGATGTTCCCCTTCCTTTGCATGCTCCAGCTTCGCCCATGAATCCATAGAGAACCCTTCATCAGGATGGTCGAAGCAGATCGCACATTTGAATAACGCGGGTCGTTTTCGGACTTGATGGAACTCGCCCTCCAGTATGAAGTGGCCGGGGTGCATTGGGGGCATGACACGAATTGTGGTATGTTCGCGTGAGAGTTCGTCAAGAGGGTTATTCTGATATCGATCAGCGAGCGATGCTCCCTGATTGTAGTGAGATGAAGGAGGGCTGCGAGCGCCTGAAGAACAGGAACCCTTTATATACCCTGCTCGATATGGGCAGGACGGCCCACCGGCCAGAACAATGCAATTAGTCACACCACCATATCTGACATGTTGTAGCGATTTGTACGTATTCTTCTTCGATTATGTACAGTGGAGACACCTAATCAAGTAAGAAAACCCTAGGATGGGCCAGGAAGTGGATCCACCCAAGTCCCGTTGGGCCACAATGTGGCCGCCTTGGTGAAATCACCTGTGGCACCGTTGGATGTGTACTAATTTTGGAAAGGAGATTCAACAGACAATGAGTTTTGGGGCCACTTCCGAAACAAGGTCCACGTACCGCTAGCCGAAAGAAGTGGGGTATTGTGGCATTCAGCGATGCCAACGAGAAATTAAGTACCTGGCCAGAATATCTCTGGACGTCGTCGACTAGAAGGTTGAAGCCGTCCCAGCCATCGATGAGGGCTTCCCAAAGAATAGTTTGATTAGCGAAAGGAATGCTAGGATTATAGTTCGTCGAGTTTGTCGCGAATACAGGGAGATCGGAACCTAGAGGTGCATCTAGGCGAAGCTGCGAGGAAATGTCAGATCGAGATCGATTTGAACTGCCCAAGAAGGGAACTCACATCTTCAGGTGTCTGGAGAATGGAATCGAACCCGAAGGCCGCGACGCCATTGAGGAATAGACCAAGGCAAAGCCCCTGATAAATAGCCGATAGGCGCGTCGGAAAAGCGGTTCCAGGCAATATGATCATAGGAAGGATGTAGTGGTGGAGCCGCAACGAAAGGCCAGGCAGTAAAGCGAGGACCAGAGTAACGAGCCCGCCAGCGATGTACCAACCGAGGTAGTGCGGAAGCCATCCTGTCTTTCGGACAACCCGAATCTGGTTTATTACGAGGATGATGACAATGACCAGAATGACAACCAGCGTCGCAATTGCACCGTTACGCTTGCTGATGTCGGATGCCGTCAGGCGGCTAAGAGGCAGCTTGTCAAAAGTAAGATTGTTGAGCACGCCGACCCAAAATCCGCTGAGATATAATCCACATGCTTCTAATGGGGCGTTGGAGAAAGTCGGAAGGACGAAACGGAATGCCAGTCGCCAGAAACCGTAGGCTATAAATAATAATGGAAGGAATGAACCGAAGGCGACATCTATCTTCGGGGGCGGTCCTTGCGCTTGTGAGAACAGTGCTACGTGCCAGAAACCAATGCAGACAAGGCACCAGTGGAGAACGATTGGCTTGGGTCGGAGGACAATGAACAAAGCACAGGTGATAAGGATGTTGAATGCGAGAGCTGGATTTCTGAGGTCGGTGCAATGAGATAAGCTTGTGGTGCCGGAGAAACGAAAGGATACAGGAAAGATTGTCGGAAAACCGATTGACATGAGTCCGCGTGATGTAAAGGGAATGAAGTCTGTAAAATTGCCAGTCAGCTGAAGAGTTCCACATCCGCCCCTGCTGCTTGAAATGACCCCACTATCCGCGGAGAAACCTGTCAATGCACTTGGCAGCAACGAAGAAAACGACAACTTACGCTTGTATAGCAGCAGCACAGATGAAGCTGTCTCCTCTGTATGTCCCATTAGGATCACCGCCTCCAACGACGAGGGGTTTGAACGCGATTTGGCCATCCCCAACCGTTCTAGGGTTTTGCAGAATGACGTTATCGCATTGCGCCGGGCATCTAAAGTCGAAAGATGAATCGTCGAAGGGCCCGCATGCTTCTCCGTCTTGTCCGCAGCCGTTATTCGCTAACCAGTACGTCGACGTACATCCGATGAAGGATTGCTCAGGGGTCAAGAAAGACTGTTCGCGCGAGAAGAACGCGAAACCGATGATGTACGCGGCGACTAAGACCACAAATAGCCATGGTGAAGTAAAGATGCGGGTCGACTTGATGATGGTTGACTCTATGGGTGCGACGACGCGTTTGCCAGCAATATAGACGTCGACGTCAAGTAAAGGAGATGGCGCTAAAAATTCGGCGGCTCGAGGTACTTTGCTTGGGAGGAAAGAAGCTTTCACGTACGCAATAGGTCAACCTTTGGCCGAGGCCCTCTCACATAGAGTACCACTTTCCGAACCAGTGCATAAGTGCGCGGATGTTGAGTCGCAAGTCGACGAGATATCCAAGACGTCCATGGTTGCTGACGACGGGTCGATACTGGCTCAGGGGAAAGAGGCGCTAACTCATATGTGGGATCCAAGGCTTGCTTTGAGGTGTTTCTTCGGTCTAAGGATGGTGCTTTGCTTGTGGATGGCCGTGAAGATGAGGAGCTCGACTCGGCGTTGCTGCTTCCCTCCATCAATAAGAGAGGTTGAAGTGGGCGGGAATAAGGGTGTAATAAAAGGAGCGACGAGAGGGCGCCGACATGCCCGTGTGAGATGGACAACGGGTAAGCCGTAAGCGCGTAAGCAACAAGTCCAAGGCTTATCAGATCAGATAAGATAATTCTGATAATTTATTGTATATAGATTTCAGTAGTTCCCCTTCAGATATTCCGTTTGTTTAGTATATACAATCCATTCCACCGTGATAAAGCATTAAAGAGGACCAACTGCGGAGTTTTGTAAGTTGAAGACGAAGATATGGTGAGAGGCACGACTTACGGTAGTCATAAATAAGCTTCGCCTCGATGTCCTCGCCTCCTGGGCCGGTGAACTTGAGGTGTCGGGCGTACCGCCTCTCGCCATTGATCTCTTCAATGCCCCAGGACTGCAGAACTGTTAGCTGGAGATTCAATACGTTCGTTGATTGTGACATGCCTGGTTAGCAATCCAAGTAGTGCCACTCTTAGGGGTGTTGCTCTCGACATAGGACTGGATGACGCCATGCTCAAAGGTGTCTGCAGTCCAGCCTTGCTGAAGGAATGGAATGTCGAGCTCCTCCGCCTTTATCCTTCTCGATTTGCCGATGATATGCCCGAAGATATGGTCCTCACTTTCTCTCTCCTTCCACCAAAGGGTCCTGATCTCGCTGGTTCCAGGAATACCACCGGTGATGGTTTGATCGATATCAACATGCTCAACACCTTCGTCATCCTTGTAGTGCTTGATCGAAAGGGTGACAGTGCCAACGCTGATGGCCTTTCTCTTGAACCAACCAACACCTTGGAGGGACAAGACGGTATCGGTGCGGGGGTCAGTAAGGGTCTTGTTCTAGCGATGGAGGTGTCAGTGAACTGTTTGAGAGCACAATTGATGAAAAGCCTACCATAATGAACTTGCCCGAGATATTGAGGATGGAGAAATCAGCAGGGACGGCCATTGTGGTGGTTCTGGGTAGAGAGTTGGGTTGGGGTGTCTGTGTCGCAGGACTTTTGGGCGTTTCTGACAATCACATGGGATAAAGATGGACGTATCATATGGGAGGTACACACGCGGGGTCAGCAGGTCAAGAGTATACTTGGTATTCTGGCTCGCAACAGCTCGCAACGGATATGAAATGCGACGTCAGAGGTTACTTCCCCACATGTGGCGCTTGTATGAGTATCACCTTTTGGAGAAAACAGTGATTATCTTCCATATTGCATCCTTTCCCCGCTCCCAAGCTTGAGGACCTTTCGCCTCATCGCCGCCAAATTCAACCATGATTCCATCTTTCGTCCATTCACACCAGATGCCTATCGACCCAGAAGAAGGTCCCGCACCTCCGCCTTTGCGATCAGGCTCTCCCAATGCAAGGACGAAATCCTTCCCGGACGTCTCTGCGTGCACATCTAGCTTCGAAGGGCGAAATATCGACTTCCCCTCCTTGTCTTTAGACTCAGGAGTGATGTTCAAACCGAGCGGTAGGAGGGGATATGTGGAGAAAGCGAGCTCAGCAGCACGAGATGATGTGCCTTTGGTCTGCTGGTTGATTGGAACATTATAGACGTATATGCTATCGAGAGATAGCTTGTCGTGTTTTATATCGTCGAATTTGAGTCGTGATGTTGGTTTATAGCCGGATTTTGGTGCATAAAGCAGACTGAGGCCGATAGAGAAGTAGTTGAAGTAGATGGCATCAGGGTAGGATTTGACCTCCGGTGTAGGCGGCTGATGTAGTGAAACTGCAGCCGCCAGATTTGTGATATACTGGGAGAGTTGTGGTGACAGGGGATTCGAGCCAAGGAGCTGGTGGATGTCTGTGTCAGAGCAGGACATGGGCGTCCGTCTACAAAGAGGTCGATATCACGTGTTCGCATTGCCCAGACGGAGAACACGATGACGCTCGTCTTGCCTCACCTTCCGCCATGTCTGAACGCGTCGCTGCTCGCCGCAACAAGAACGCGGCTGCCGACGACGAAACTCCCGGTCTCTTGTTGAAGATTGCAAGTGTGCCTCTGAATCTCTTGCTTACACTTTTGTCAAGTGGTTTCTCAGCTCTTCGCCCATTTGCCCCGAGGCTCATACCACTTCTTGTCTGTTCTTTCTTCATACCGCTCGTCGTATTTCTGTCTGTATCTGCGGGGTGGTTTGTTTGGAAAGGCTTGTCTGTCAGCTGGGAAGCTCCTCTCTATCTGCAGTATGGGTGCGTTCGCCGGTTATTCTTCGTCACACCCTTAGACTCAATTCGCGTCTTAGAGATGGAATCTCACCTTACGCATTTGCTCAGCTTCCAAAGCTGGCGACCCAACAGAAATACGACATATCTGCCGACCTTGTCCTTCCTTACACTGAGTCGAACACCATGCTCGGAAACTTTATGACAAGTTTGACATTATCGACGACGAGTAACAAAACTCTAGCATATGTCCGGCGAGCTGTCAGTACAAGTTCTCCAGGAATTCATATCCTTATTTCTTATCTCCCTCGAAGGCGATAGCACTGCCTGCTCGCTCAAGTTTGATATTTTTCAAGCCAGTAACGGCGTGTGTCACGGTACCGTTGTTGGACTCCTTCATTTCCAGTACACCAAACGTCGTTGCACACATCGAGATTGGCCGACGCGATGGTTGGACTACCCTGTGGGATGGTCAAGGTCGTGAAGTGAGCGTTGCGCAAGCCTCTTTACGAGGGTTAGCTGTTCCCCACGGTATTCGGTAAGGATTCGTTTCGGCCTACAAGAAATCGAAGCCAATATTGTTCTTTGTCAGTGGAATCGCCATCCGCTTCCCGTTGTTATCTTCTTTGGCTGCTGCAGGCATTTTCCTCTTCATTCTGTCTCTCGTATTGGGGTCATGCATCCTTCCCCTTGTGCTACCTTCCGTTCCAGACGAGGAGAACGACGAAGTGGATGAGAAGGAAACCAAGCCTAAGGTGGAGTCTAGGGACTCGAATGGGGTTTCAACATCGCAGGGGGAGCGTGAAGGCCGCAGGAGGCGACGTTCAAGATCAAACAAAGGTCAAGGCGAACGAACGGTACGAAAGTTTAGCAGCAGTCTTGAAGCCATGATTTCTCATAATTTGTCAGATCAAAACAGAACCATCTGTACAGACTATGCCTTCAGCTGCAGAGTCTTCCTCGCGAGGCCTTCGTCGACGCTCCTCAAAGCCTGCCATTCTTGCTGATGACGAAGACGCGTCACCTTCCTCGTAGTTTGATCCCAATATCCATTCACACCCCCTCGAACAAATCTCTGCTTTGCATTCTAATCACAAAATATGTTGTACATCGCCATTAAATTCGAATCCATATTCCGTATAGATATCCAATTAGTCTCCCAACTAGTTCCATCCATGCCCAAAACAAGATCACTCCTTCAAGGAGGAAGCTTTGATAGTGCCCTCTTCTTTCTTCTCTGGATCCTCCTTATCTGGTGCAGCATTTTTCTTCTCCGGTGCTTCAGTCATTGCCGCTTCCGTCTTGCCCTCCTTGGTGTCCTCCCTGCTTTCCTTCACATCCAGCCTTTTCGATACTTCCGTTTCTGTTGGAGCAGCCTCTGGCAGGGGATTGCTTCCCTTAGCGTCGGATGCAGTAGCATCACTCAAGCCTTTGACCAAGTCTCCAGCTTCATCACCTTCCAGCCCTAGCTCCGATATCAAATCCCGCAGCTCATCCATGGTGACCTTGACGCCTTGAAGTCCATACCCATTGAGTTCATCCCCAAGATCAAACTCGCCGACCCTCTTGTTCACGGGTATCTGCTTCTTCAAAGGAGATGGCGACGGCGACTGGGCGAGGATCTTCTTCTTGATGTGCTCGGGCGTCACTTCGAGCGGCGTCATCGCCCCTGGAACGCCGACAGGTTTAGCTTCGGGCATGGGCCGGTCCTCGTCAATTTTTGGGTCCCATTCATCATTGAGACGGAGGAATATATCGAGTTCGTCGTTCTCGACCGCATCCTCGCTGCGATTTAGATCGCGTCAGTAAGCACGAGGCGAATCGGGATCTTCGCCTGCGACTTACAACTCTGAGAAGGTCTGGATATGAGAGACAATCAGCATCGCAGCTACGGAAACGTGCGGGGGACGTACACCAGGAAATTTAGCGCCTACTAGGATGCCAGGAAGCTGCTGGTTATCTGTCCGAGTTCATCAGGACGAGCGTTGAACGAGATCTCATAACCACCCTCACTTGACGGGGCTTTTCTCCGCCATAACCGCTTCGCATCTTCGTCTGACGCGAGGTCGTAAACTGTATAGGGTATCTTCTTAACCTGCAAGATACGCAAGATATATTCTGGGGAGAGAAGAGGAACACTCAGGACGAGGTAGGAGGTACAGATCTTTGGGTGCATACTAACCTTGACGCTGCCGCAATGCTGGCTGAGAGGCGATCGTCGTCATGAAAAGCGAGATGGGCGGTGAAGGCATGGTGGTAGTGGTATCGTATGGGCGGGAAGCGGGGTAGGTGGTGGTTGTCGTCAAGTTCTCAGGGGCTCTTTGGATCGACGGTCCGCCAATCTGATGCCGCATCTAATCTCTCCTTATACCACCATGTCCCCTTCGTTGTCCTCGTCGCCAGAGATCAAGGTGTTGGTCGTCTGTCTAGGCACGAATCCAAATTTCTTCCCTTCCCTTCGATTGTGCTTTCTTACTGGATTTCTCACAGGGAACATTTGCCGTTCACCAATGGGTGAAGCAGTTCTGAAGGACGTGGCCAAGAAGCGAGGGATTGGCATCACTGTCGACAGCTGTGGAACGGCTGGATATCATGTCGGCGAGGAGCCAGATGAACGGTATGCATACTACAGCCGCTGTATACTACGGACACACTCTCTAACATAAACATGGAGGGACTAGGACCGTTGCAGTTTGCAAGAAGGTTGGTATGCAAAGTTCCAGCTGCGTGTCCCAAAACCTGAACCCTCCATCAGCACGGTGTGCCCATAGACAGCTTAGCTCGCCAAGTTAGCACGTCAGACTTCATCCGCTTCACACATATCCTCGCCGCGGACGAAAGCAACCTTCGCAACTTGACAAGGATAAAACCATCCAACGCTACGGCTGAAGTCCGGCTCTGGGGATCATACCTGGATAACAAACCAATTCCAGATCCCTATTATGGCGGAATAGTGCGTATTTTTGTTATCGTCATGTCGACGCAGAAAACCTCATCAAGATCAAAGGACGGTTTTGAGAAAGTCTATCAGCAATGCGTCCGACTATCAAATACTTTTCTAGACAATGTCACAGGGAGATCGGACTCTTCTTGATACCAATTACTCATTGAAGTTTGTATTGCTGATATTCATGTTTTACATCGTCGAGATCATGGAGGACTATTAATGGGGGGTAGGCATGTTGACGGAAGCGCGGTTGCCCACAGCGTCCTCCGCTTTCCAGAGACTGGTCGTAGTCTAGATGAGGAGTTCAATTCTGCGTCATCTTAGAACTGATGTAGTACAAACCTTATTTTGGGTGTAGAAGTTGATACCACTGTCTCGAGTCAGAATCTATGGAATGACGACACACTGCACGACTTGCCTCTTGCCGTAGAATCCAATGTCTCCAAGGACGCTGCCCTGGAATCATAATTAATGATACGACGAGATTGTGATCCTTTGAACAGAAAACTCACCTTATTACCGCTCCAGGCGAACATTGGCAAAGGAACTGGAATGGGAACATTAATTCCAATTTGACCCACATTGACCTCAGTTTCGAAGCGTCTGGCGGTGGCACCCGATTGCGTGAAGATGGCAGCGCCATTGCCGTATCTGTTGTTGTTGATGATTTCGATGGCATCATCAAGAGTTTCAGCTTCCAGAACGACCAAGACAGGACCAAAGATTTCTTGTCTGAATAAATTCGTTTTCATGACGTGCATACTGATATTGGAGATTGGAACTCACTGGTAGCACTTCATTGAGGTATCGCCTTGGATGATAGTCGGGCCAACGAAGTTGCCATAAGGATACTTCTCCGGAGCCCTCAATTCCCGCCCGTCCAAAAGGATCTTTCCACCGTCCTCTTCTGCTGATGCGATGAGTCCAGCGACTCGGTCCTTGGCGAAAGGCGAAATCAAAGGTCCTCTATCCTCAATATGAATAACCGAACGCAAGGATTATATGAGGTAAACGCACAGATCAGCACCTGGTTCAAACCCTCCATTAACTTGTAATGCCTTAGCACGCTCAAGAATATCAGGCACCCATGACGAAGCATCTCCAACGACAACCGCTGTATCTGAAGGTGAGTACTTTTGACAAAGGTGTAAATGATTGGAACGCACCGACGGAAAGCGCCATGCAACGTTGGCCCGCGGCTGGAAAGTGTCGCTCACGAGTTGTCAGAGAAGATATTCGAAGTGCTCACCACCAAATGCAGCCCCCACGATAGAGTTAATGGCTAAATTCCTGTTGGCTGCAATACACGAGTTAAACAGCTGTGTGGTTCATTCGGCCACGAAAGGAGCGAACCATCCGGCATCAAAATAGCATGATTTTTGGCGCCCAAATTGGCCTGAACGTCTGGAATTAGCAATCATATTCAAGGATACAAGGACTTGGATGGGAGACCTGGACGCGTTTACCAGTCTGTGTTCCCCTGGTCGAGCTGTTAGCATAGAATGATACCAAATATGAAACACTGACCTTTCGTATATATGCTTGCCAGCTTTATCGCCGCCTACGAAGCTGATTGCTCTGATTGCGGGGTCGTCGCAGATGGCATTGACAGTTGGAACGCCGCCATGAACAACATTGAGAACGCCAGGAGGCAGGCCTTCATGACAAACAACGTTCAGAATTGTTAACATCCGACTTGCGGAGAGTGGACCAACCAGCTCGTTGGCAAAGCTCAGCAATCATCATGGCAGCTCCTGGATCACGTTCTGAAGGCTTCAAGATGAGTGTGTTTCCGGTTACAGCAGCCATAGGTATAGTCCAAAGAGGAATCATTCTGATGAACTGGCTCAGTGATTATCAGGTAGATTGAAGGAGAACCTACGCCGGGAAATTGAACGGCGCAACGCTTGCGCAGACGCCGAGAGGCACTCTCCGAACTTCTGTGTCCATGTCCTTGCTCACTGCGCGAGACGTTAGGGACGTGTTCGGAGGAGACAACGAAGCAATGTTACGAACCTTCAATCTTGTCTCCCAGAAGAGTCGATGTTATTCCAGCGGCAGTCTCGACAACTTGTAGGCCTCGCAGAAGATCACCATGCGCATCTGAAATATCCGAACTTTACTACTTCGTCCTCACATTGTGTCCATCCACACACACCTGCAAGGGTTTTTCCCTGCTCCAGGACGATGCTGTTTGCAATGGCATCCGCGTTCAGACGCAAGAGATGCTGTAACCTGCCAGAAACCCATCAGGTGGTTGGATCCGGAAGAGCCGGGTGGCCGCGTACTCCAACACAAATCGCTGGCGACTGACGACGCTGGTTCGACTCCAAGTCTTGAAAGCTTCTGACGCAGCATCTACCGCATCCTTGAACTCAGACTCTGTTGTCTGGGGAACCCTTGTGAGGACCGTTTGGGTTGACTATTAACGCAATCAGTAATACGTCTACCCCCTATGCCTTCAGCACGGACGTGTTTCTTGTGACTTACCGGATCGTGAACATCAATCCATTCAGTGGTTCTGCTTTCTACGAACTCGCCTCCAATGAAATTCTTGGTGGAGCCTCCCGTGGCGCTGGTTCCCTTCCAGTTCGAAGATATGTGCTCAGCCTTTGGAAGAGCAAGCGCGCCAAGAGCCTTGCGATTGGTAGACGTATGGAAAGACACCCTTGTAAGAGTCCTGAGCTGAGGGAATTGGCGAACAGAAATCGCCATGGTCGGAGCGAGAGCGATGATGCGTCCCAGGCTTTTCCCTGCGTAATAAATGGACGGCGCCCCAGAACGGACCGCCGACCGGAACCTGGGGCAAAGAAGGAGCGCGCCGTGCACGTGCCTGTGTATCACATGAGCGGGTGCCTTGGTGTACGTTCTGGCTTTGCGAATCCTCTTGCCCTTTCTTGGTCATTTATACCGTCTGTTCACTGCTTTTCTTGGGCTATACCGCTGTTTTCTCGCGTCTTTAGGTTTTCTTCGCACTGTGGTCTCCATCAAAATGAATACTAATGGCCACCACGCGATGAACGGTTTCGCTCCCAATAACAGCGCGTCCACCAGTTCGCACCATTTCCACGGTGACTTTCCTCAGCAGCATTCGAGCCAACCCCTTTTTGCGAATGGACCTCTTCAAACACATCTGCACCAACACCAGCAACCTCAATCCGTGCACAATTCGCAACACCAATGGCAGCAGCATCAGGTCTCACCCAACGTACCAGTTCCACAAATGAACGCCCAACAACAAGCCGTGATGAGTCAAGCCTGGGGAAACCAAATTCCTATCCCTCAACAATTTCCGAATATGAATATGCTCCCAATGGGCTCTTTCAACATGCCCTTCCTGTCCCAACAAATTATTCAAGAGGCCTTTGCTATGTCGGCACCTGTTGAAGCCAGTGACGAACCTACGCTCCTCAAGAAACTTCTCGCCAGTCGGAAGATGGGTCAAGGCTACAAGGACGCTTTGAATAGCCTTCATGGGGTAATCGATAATTTTGTCTCCCTCCTTGATTCCTGCTGATGAATTACTTCCAGACAAACGGGCATTCCGCAAGTTTATGGAAAGACTACTACTTGGATCACAAGGACCGCATTGATTCATGGATTTCAATGTGTATTCAGAAGGAGAAGGAGAAGGAACAGAGTCGGACTCCGATTTCCGCTTCCCCCCAACCACCGATGGAGAATAAAGATATCCGTAGGGTGTCGGTAGCGACGATAAAGAAGCCCTCTCCCGCCTCGTTTAAGCGTGAGCCGTCGCCCCAGGCGTCTAGTTCTCGGGTTTCTTTGACGGCCCCAGCTGGCCGCCCAGCTATCAAGAAGTCAAGAAAGTCGGAAACCCCTGTGCCCAAAGAACCAATGCCAGCAGCGGGTCGCAGAAATACGATGAATAGTCTTTCTGCCCCATCTCCGGTGTTCGGTGCCCGTTTGCCTGCTCCCAATGCAGATATCAGGATTCCCGAGCCCCCATCGCGTTCACCCAGCCCTCCTACCAACATTATTCCGCATGTAAGAGGAAATAAGTATACCAAGGAGGACCGCGAATTCTTCATTAAATTCATCGGATGGCGGCTAAAACGGGATTCCTCACTCAATCGACAAGACTTATGTGAATTGCTTGCAAAGAAGGTATGGTTGGTCTGGTGTTCGTTTGCAGCATGTGTCCTAAGCTCTCGGACAGGCACCCCATCATACGGCGCAATCGTGGGCGTCTCATTGGTCAAATAATCACGACTTACCAGACAAGATTCTTGCTGCCGCCAAAGGTGACGATTACCCATCTGGGGAGTCGTCGAGTGAAGAGGAAGAAGCTCTGGTGAAGCGACGACCAAAGTATAAAGATCCTTCAACAACAGAAGATGAGAATTCGGACTCGGACTCTGAAGAGTCTGACAGTGACGACAGCAAGCCCGTGCGACACTACTCTGAGAAGGAAATGGGGACAAGTGGTACTCCGTTTAATGATGCAGATCAGTTCATCGCTGCAAAATACATTGCCAACTTCCCTCACTGGGAAACGACCATTTCGAAGGACCGCTGGGATCCTTTCCATGCAAAGGTACTTGATACTGGCTGGAACCTCGAATCTATTTAACATGCTATCAACAGTATCCTCAACGGTCTGCGAAATCGTGGGCGGAATATTATAGGAGATGCCAGGGGCGTACGTACTCTTGGCTTGCAGACGCGTCTCTTTTTCAGTACACTGACGCAGTACTTCCAACAGCCCTCCTCAAATTGGCCAAGAGAATCAAGCGAGAAGGTAATGGCCCGCGACCTCTGTTCGATTCTCAGTGTGCGCGGCCTACGCGAAGCTTGCCGAAACGTAAATTGGACTCTGACCCGAGCGATACCACTACTCCGAAGCGTGGCAAACGGGAGGCGGATTGAGACAGAGCATTGCTTTGGACATGTCGTTTTCTGGTCAGAGACATGTACATATTTTTTTCTCTTTCTTGCATGGTTCTTTTAGATGTCCAATACATATGGCTCTTATAATGTACTTTCATCCTTTCTACCATTGACGTCTACTGTTCCACCGTACACCCTCGGGGTCGAGGCAAGAGTTGAAGTTGAAGTTCGACGTAAAAGAGAATGAGATATTATCGCGTCCACGTTCACGTGCACGTCTGCAACGGTTAGGAGATCGATAAAGGCATCAACAAAACGCTTCACGACTCGTTGCCTCCTCCCTTCAACCATCTGATCAGCTTCCTACCCTCACACAACAGCAACGACCATGGATGAGGAATACGATGTGCGTTCAACCCCGGACATAAAGCACCATCTAGGCCCCTAACTCATCTCTGCAGGTGATCGTCCTCGGCACAGGTCTCACAGAATGTATTCTGTCGGGTTTGCTCTCTGTTGAGGGCAAGAAGGTTCTTCACATGGATAGGAATGACTATTACGGAGGTGACAGTGCCAGTCTCAATCTCTCTCAGGTACAGCCGAGTCTACCCAATGCCGTACTTCATCTAACGTGAACCGCAGCTGTACCGCAAATTCCGTCCTGACCAAGCACCCCCAACCGAACTTGGTCGTGACCGCGATTACGCCGTGGATCTTGTTCCCAAGTTCATCATCGCTTCAGGAGAATTGACCAAGATCCTCGTCCACACGGATGTCACTCGCTACCTGGAGTTCAAGCAAATCGCAGGTAGCTTTGTCTATCGCGATGGGAGGATATCCAAGGTGCCCAGCACGGAGATGGAGGCTGTCAAGAGTCCTTTGATGGGGCTCTTTGAGAAGCGACGTGCAAAGAAGTTCTTCGAGTTCTTACAAGGATGGAGGGACGAAGATCCTACGACTCATCAAGGTGTGCTATCCTCGAAACATAGACCATGCACTCTTCTCACATTGGTATCAGGTATCAATCTTGAGTCTGATAGCATGAAGACCGTTTACGAGAAATTCGGATTGGAACCTGGCACCCAGGACTTCATCGGACACGCCATGGCCCTTTACTTAGATGACGAGTAAGTGTTCTTCGTAGTACAAGGATGCAGGTTTTTAATCGACCCTCTTCCGCAGCTACATCACGAAAGCTGCTCGACCAACGTATGACCGCATCATCCTTTACACTTCCTCAATGGCACGTTATGGCAAGTCGCCGTACATTTACCCCCTTTATGGACTCGGCGAACTGCCTCAGTCATTCGCGCGACTGAGCGCCATCTACGGCGGAACTTACATGCTTGACAAGCCGATCGAAAAGATTGTCACCGACACCGAAGGTAAATTCGTCGGAGTCACAAGTGTTGGTGAAACTGTCAAGGCAAAGCAAGTCATCGGCGATCCTAGCTACTTCGGTGCATCTGCGGATGGAAAAGTGAGGGTTGTCGAGGAAGGTAAAGTCGTCAGGGCAATCTGCTTCCTCAAGCACCCCATCCCAGGCACCGAGGACGCCGACAGTTGTCAAATTATCATTCCCCAGAATCAAGTCGGTCGCAAGCATGGTAAATTTGTTAATTGCGCTATTTGTCCTATCTTATCTGTTTCTCCAGATATCTACATTGCGATGGTTTCGTCTACACACAACGTTTGCGCGAAGGACATCTACGTTGTTATTGTCAGCACAATTGTTGAAACTGATCGACCTGAATTGGAAATTGGCCCTGGCCTGAGCCTCCTAGGACCTATCCACGACAAGTACGTCTTCGAAAAACACCATAGCTATTTGGTTATAACGCGAAAGCCTTTAGGTTCGTGGACATTACTCCCTTGTACACACCGACAAGCTCTGGTCAAGCGGATAACATCTTCATTACCCGCTCATACGACGCTACTTCTCACTTCGAAACTGTCGTCGAGGACGTGCAGGATGTCTGGAAGCGCGTCACTGGCACCGAACTCGTCCTCAAGAAACGGGAGGTTGAGGTTACTGGGTGAATCATATAGCGACTCAGGAAACTATCACTACCTTTTTCTTGTCTCAGCGGTTGCATCATATAACATTTTCAGAATCCATAAATTCATTGCTTTGGATAGATAACCAACACAGGCCGACCTCCTATAGCAGGAAAATCAGAAGAATGCATTCATGTCGAACTCAGGTACGTTGACATCATGTTTAGCAGACTTCATGAGATTTCCGAGTCCTGCTTTCCTGGCGAACAAATCACTTTCCTCCTGGATGGTGTCGATTGAATGTGCTTGTGTTTTGCTGTCAGGCGACGCTTTGCGTGTCGGCGGAAGGGAAAGAACATCCATATCGATCATGATCGTCGACCGTCGGCGCAACGCTGGTTCTAGAGGGAAGAGAGGCCGAGAAGGAACTGGAGCTGCAACATCACGAGGCGCAAAGGATGTCGGGCCACTCCGCAGTGCCGTCGATGGTCTTGCAAACGACCAAGAACAAACCAGGTCCAAAGCCAGGACATGGCATCCTAAGACGAAGTTAACTTGGAGTTATATGAACAAAAGCAAACTTACCCATTCTACAGAATACACGTGCGATCTGCAACACAAAGTTGAATTCAGCTCGACCTGAAATCTCGCTGGTGCCTTTCGCTGCTTGGAGAGTCTTTGACCGTAGTTGTGAGAACAGAACCGCAAGACTTGGGTCATCATAGTGCGGCTCTCCTATTTCCGTGACCTTAACATCGAAGGCTGCCTTGATATCTTGTAAAGGTGTCTGTAAAAACTCGTACTGTGAGGGAAAAGGATACGCGGTTTGAAGTGGACATACAACAAGAATGCGAACAGATAGGTCCCGTCGATGCAATAACCAGAATGCCCAACTGCCTAGATACCGGTTACCATGCTCGAAAGCAATAGGAAGGATTGTGTTTGTGAGGATTTCTCGCAGTATCGGGCCGTCATTACCCTGCTCGACAATCCTTGCGAGGGCAACGGCGAGTTGGAAATCTCCCAGTTGCTTAATGCATACGTTCACTGCATCTTTCGGAGAGTTACCAAGCAGGAAGAAGGCCGCCGCGTAGTCTTGAAAAGAACTTGAGAAAAGTCCAGAGGAAATGGCAAGAATACCTACCAAACCTTTGCTTGCTTAGAAGGGCGAAAGCATTCTTTTGTGCTGCCGTACGCCAACGAGGGGTGGTAAAGTCATTTCCTAAGAACTTAAGCATAACAGTTTGCTCTTTATGCCAGGCTGCTTGTCTCCAAAGTCCTTGAACAAGCTTGGTCTTTCCTAACGCAAAATAAAAGAGAGAACATGCTGTGGGATCACGATTTTCTCCAGCCATGTATTCGTTCCGCGCAATAACTTCAAACTGGGCTTTCTAAAACCAGACAGATGAGAGAACCAGTAAGGAGACGTCATCAAAGAGGACGAACGAGTGAATCCACAGAATTAAGCCAAAGCGCAACCCCTAGTGCCCGAGCATCCGACCATGTCATCTTGCCGTCACAAGCCGCAGTCGACGCATTGAGCAATAAATCCTGGCTTTCACTATGGAATGCCCAGAACATATCACGATATCGGAGCCTTTCTCTCCGCGCTGACTGCTTGGGAGCTGTTCCATTCGTCATGCTATCTGAAGTAGATGATGTTCGGCGATTGATAATGTAGAAAGACCGCATGGATATTAAATAACGAAGACCGTTGGAGTCTAAAGCTCGTCGTTGTTCATCGATCTACGGCCAAGGCTTTGCTTAATGCGACTGTTAAAACATATCAGAAGAGGTACAAACCTCTAGGGTTGCTTGAATGAGGACCAGTAAATGCGCTTGTTCGTTGCTTGACAAATTGGGCAAGGGATGCGCCTCCAGCACCTCAAGAAGTCGAGTGACCACAGGGCGAGTAAACATAATTTCGTCGGAGCTGAGGAAAGTATCAGCGATATTTTGAATTGGAATTATTACACAATACGCACTCGTCCGGCATCGTGCTGCCATTGAAAAGGAGACCATATTGCTTCTTTTGAATGCGCTGAGGTACATTTAACCTGTAGTCCTCAAGATGAAGAACTAGGATGTACTTACTCCTGTCTTGATTTGGACGTTCTGTAAGAATCTGTCCACAGGGAGTGGCGGTGGTCTTGAATCCTTGGAGATGCCACTTGTATCCAAGAAAAAGCGAGCAAGGTTCACTATGATCTCCTTTACCAGTTCAATTTTGTCTAACATGAACACCATGAGGAGGGGGCAAGAAAGTCATAGATGTGCCACTGACCCCACATCAGACATTGGAGCAGCATTTGAGGGTGGTAGTCATCCAGAGGTCCGTTTTGAAGTGCAACATACTCGAACAAACTCTCATCGGCCTTGCTCACCCCATTCTGACTCGGAGGAGGCTCACTGTAGAGGTACATCTGCTGCCCAGCCGCGATCAACAACGATCCATGGGCAAGCCATATGGAGTCGCTAATCGGGTATGGAGTGAAGCTAAAATATTCCTCGTCAGGTTCTGGGAGCGAATAGATGAATTTGATATCATTACCTGGAAATGTCTATGGTTCGGCACAACCCCCATCCTGGGCCATCGTCGAAGTAGGTCATCCGTTGTTGGCAAAGAATGTCTATTCGGTGGGCGTAGCCAACAGCCAAGACCGACTGCATGTAGGGAGTAGAGCTCCAATCCAAATCAAGAAGCTCTTCACTAGGCGACATTATGAGCTACAAATCAGGGGAATTATGCACACTGCCGTACCTATAGTCTCCTCGATGTTCAAGGCCAGAGGCGAATTCGGATTCAGTTGAATCCCATATGGTGAGTTCATCACCGTTAGGACCACCAACGACTGGACAAGAGCAAGGTCAGAATTAGAATATGCTGAAGATGTGCAAAACCAACTGAGAGCTGTCTTCTTCGCGGAGCTGCAGCGAACCTTTCTGAACCCGCTGCGACCAGTTCTCACTTTGCCACTGCATCTCCAGCCATTCTCCATATTGCCTTCGTGTACCCAGAAAGCGAGCTCTCCGCTTTCAGATATGCTGAGAATGAGATCACGATTCGCCCAAGTCCCAGTGCCACCCCAAGCCATTGGGTCGACAGGTAGGATGAATCGAGGCGTATAGGACAGAGGGAGCCGGTTCTGGGAAATGACGAGCATGCTAGGAGCACCTGTGACTTTGATCTGGATTATTTCAAAATCTGCAGTTATCCCGATCACATATTCGTAGCCAAACTCAGAGGGCATAGTGAAAAGGGATTCAAGATGAGGGATTTGAAGCATTTGGGGAGGGGAAGAGTGAAGAATGGCAACGCCGTCATCTTTGGTATAAGTGACGAATTGTTTCCCTACACTCACGTTAACAGTTATTCAGGGATGTCACTGGTTGTTGCTTACCGTGGGCGAGGACAACGACAAAATCAGCTCGATCCCAACTTGGCCCTCGGACAACCTTCGTTCCACGCTCTGCAATAGTCCAGATCTCGCCTCCTTGCATACGAAGAGCGCCAACGCCGCTGCCTTCTGGTGTCCGAATGAATCGAATGATTTCGGACTTTTCTTCAGCAATACGTTCCAAAAATGTAGCATTTGTTTTAAGGCCATCTGACCTCGCATCAAAGAATGATAGTGGAGAGAGATTTATCGACATTAGTGGGGGCGACGTTATTAGAGTTAGAAGCGTAGGGTCGGGGTGAGGAAGGACATAAAGGAATGAAGGCGGGTGGGAGAATATTGATGGCTGAGATTGTTGCAACGTGAATTGCTGAAGCAGTGTGGGTGGTCGGCGATCTATGTTCTACAAAGTGGGTCTTCAGCAGGCTAGAAAGCAGGATAAAGAGGAGATATACCGCAACAGCAGTTACAACCACTGATCCATCTGCCAATACTCGCAGGAATAAGTCCCACCCTTCATCCTTGATCTCCTTTATCCGTCTCGTGCGAGCGTCGTCGATTTGCGATTCGTCTTTGAGGATATATAAGATGACTTTCTCTACTGTTCTGCGATCTAGCCAGAACACGGAAGATGAGGATGACTCTAGTTGTTCTACGACAGAGAATGGTAGAGACGAGAACAAGTCCAAGGATGCGTGAAGTTGCAAGTAATCCGGGGCGTCGAGCACTGGAAAGAATATACGCAGGGTGGCATCTGATGTTACCGAGTACAGGATGAGATCGTCGCTGAAGAACGCTTTAGAACCAAACGGTTGTGGAGGGAACATATACAGACCGGCTTGAAGCCTGCGACCGCCGCCATGCTACCTTCGTGACTGGGCGTGGATGGGGTAGTAGTTGTGTTTGCCGCCCTGATGTAGTAGAATATAGCCTCACTCCGTTATCCTTCTGTCTGCACGTCAATCAGGCTCTCTGTCACGACCAGAGTGATAGCGCACTTTCGATACAGTAGCAATGTACATCAGGGATGGTGCAATATTTAACAGCATTGGCGTCGCAGTGCTAACCAACGGATGAGAGGTGGATCAAAGTTGAGTGACGACACCACTCACGAAGCTGTCCACTTTGCAGACCAGGTGAGAAGGTCATCCTCGAGAACAAGTGTGTAGAGCGACAATCTCCTCTCGCACCCAACAGCAAGAAGACCTGAATGTCGTAAAGACGCGCTCTAAAAGCACAGATGTTTCTAAGAACGTACCGGCCTTGTTATCCAAAGTCGTAATTTCATGGTTCTCTTGAAGAACCAGGGTAGAATGAATCCTCCACGTATCTTGCTGAGTACCGGAAAGTGACCAGGCACATATTCGGGATTTCATTGCGGCAACTATCTACGATGCAACGATAAGACAGGCACGAATTGACAGTAAACAACTGGCACGCACAAGTTTCATACCGGAGTCAACTGAGATGCAAGAAATCTTGTCGGAGGTATGTTTCGTGCCAGGAAATGCTTCCGAGAATGCAAGAACGCGCACAAGTGCCAGAGTTCGCGCATTGAGAATTATGATGGCGTCTCCGGATGGGTACAACTGCTTAAACATGAGTACTCTTGCGTCATCCGTTCGGATGCACGACTCACCAGGAGCGACTCGGACAGGAGATGGAGGTACTGTACGCCTGCTTCAGGATAGCCCGTACATGTCTGTTGAAGCTGCAGCATATCATGGGGACTGGTGAATATAGGTGGGTGATGGAGGGTAGCAAGGAGCGTCCTCCGACAGCACCGAAAAGGCATACATGGTAGAGTCAGGTGACACCATGTCATTAATCGGGTCCTCATGCAAACGCGCAGCCTGACCTCTTCTCTCACCATCTCCCTCAACCATGCACCTCCGCCAGTGCCTGCCGTGGGCTCTGCTGCTTGCCTTGCTCCCAGCGGCCTCGACGGCAGCGCAGATACCATTCTCGCAGCCGTCGACATCCCGGATGACAAGGACCCTCGTTGATGCTCTCAATGAAGACCCAGACTACACCTCCCTGCTTCGGTTGTTGCAAAGGACACGACTTATCCCAACTCTCAACAGGCTCAATGAAAGCACATTCTTTGCCCCGACTAACAACGCGATCAAGAAGCACTCATCGCAGCCCGGCTCCCTCTGGCGCTTCGGTCTAGAGGAGGAAGCGGATCTCGTTCCCGACAACATCCAGGAGCAACTCAGACAGCAGCTTTTCTACCATCTTTTGAACGAGACGATGCCAGCGCTCCCTAAGGAGAGCTCAGTGCCCTTCTATAAGACTCTCCTGTATCCCCGGAAACCTTTGGAACCACCAACGCACGAACCACCACCCTACCCGCCCTGGATGCCCATTCCCGGTGGCACACTAGGTGGAGAACAACAGCGACTACGATTAGCATCTCTGGAGAACAAATTCTACGTGGGAGTTGATGCATTTGGTCAAGGAGGTGCGAAAATCGTCAAAGGAGTGCAGGATGTCGGGAATAGCACGGATAATTTTGTCCTGTTGGGCGTCGATGACGTTCTGGAGCCACCACCAGACCTTGGTAATATAGCATCCCATGCATTGAAGAGAGTTTCAGCTTATATTCTCGATAGCGTCCATCGTCCAACAGTATTCGACGATCTCGTACTTCCAGAAGATCATGACGCCGGAAATCATGGCGCGTCTGAACTCAACTCCAGAGCTAACGCTTTTCTTGCCGGTTGATGAAGCTTGGGAGGCCTTCCATCCAATCGAACGTCTGTATCTTGAAAGCGAATTTGCAACAGACGATTTGCACCGGATACTCGACATGCACGCGGTCATCGAGGAGCACGTTGCTTGGTCCGACTCCTTTGAGTCTGGGTTGAAGCGTAAGGCGACCTCGCTGCCCTCCGAAACGTGTCTAACAGCTTTGATTTTTCAGTGACAACTGTCAAAGGAACCAAGTTGGAGTTTGAAGTCACGCCTGAAGGAACCAAAATTCGAGATGCCAAACTTACACAACCCGACATCTACGCGTCAAACGGTGTTCTGCACCTCGTTTCCTCCTTGCTTCTTCCGCCAGATTCTCTCAAACTAACACCAGAGAAGTACCTTCTCGCTCTCAACTGCACCAAGTTTGTGTCGCTCCTGCATTCGGCTGAACTCGAACATCTCATCAACGACACACACTCGAGATACACGATTCTTGCCCCGAGCGACGACGTCCTTAGTATATTCGAAGACCCGGAATTCCCAGAACCAGGTTCAGAAGAGTTGAAGAAGCTGTTGCAATACCACTTTATTCCTGGGCATTGGACACCTAACAAACTGAAGACGGGAAGCTTACTGGAGACTGCTCTGAAAGAGCCGGGTTTGAACGATGATAGTCAAGTCTTGTCTGTCGAGGTTCAGTCTGAGGACAAGAAGAAGTCGGCTAGCAAAACTATCAGCTTTGGAGGGGCTGGGGTAATTGGTGACCCTGGTAAGCTGCCAATCAAAGGCTTCTCGGGTCGTATTTCTGTCTGACCGAAATTTAACAGTTGAAGTCAACAATACTTTGATTTATTTTGTTTCACGGCCCCTCACACCTCCGCCTGATGTTTTCCAGGCCGCATTGCCTTTCCTTGATCTCTCATCTTTCTTGGCCGCGGTATTTTCGACCGCCAAAGCTGAAGCCCTTCGAGTACAACCCAGTACTACTTTCCTAATTCCTCACAACGATGCCTTCAAGCGCCTCGGACTCTTGGTCAGTGCCCACCTTCTCTCAGCCTCCTCGAAGGACGACCTAGAGAACGTCATCATGCACCACGTTTTGGACACGGTGCAGTATGCGGCCCCCTTCCAGAATGGCTCGCAGCACAGCTTCAGCACTTTGGAAGGTAGCGACGTCAAGGTGGATCGGTTTGTGAATGGGACAGCCCTCGTCAGCTCCAGTGGTGGTTGGGCTGATTTGCGCGCGGGGCTGCAGACCCGGGACCTTCTGACGATGACAGGCGTCATACATGAGCTGTCAGACATCATGATCCCGCGGTCGGTCAGCATATCGATTGGGAAGCTGGTGAAAGCAGCGAAGGGCAGCACGATGTCGACTCTGGTCAATAAAGCGGGATTCGAATGGATCCTTAACGGCACGGCACCACCTGAAGGTTCTCCGTGGTCAGACGCCAATGTCGGATGGACACTGCTCTGTCCACCAGACGATGCATTCAAGACTTACAACTTGACGCAATTGTACTCGGACCTTGAGGGCCTGCGGAGCCTCGTCGCACAGCACCTCATTCCGACGCCTGTGCAGGCGATATTTGGGGAGTCCGATGACCCTGTCAGCCACAACCGTCCTCTTGTCTTGGAGGACGCGACCTACTCCACTCTGCAGTCCGAACAGTCAGCATACGGCGACATTGTGTTCCAGCGAAAGACCGGCAGCGCAGATTTCATCGTTGGCATCAAGGGCGCCCGCGGCACCGACGGAAAGGATGACTGGGCCCGCGTCGTCGCCTGGGGCCGCTCAACAACTGGCGGTGGGACGGGTGGTGTCATCCAGATCGACCGCCTGCTGACCCCGTACCAACCCTCGTGGTGGTTTGCGTACGGTGCACCGTCCGCTGTGGGCGGTGGTGGTATGGTTGCGATATGCGGCTTCTTCTATGGTGTCAGAGCAATCTGGAGTCGAGACACAACTGAAGCGACGTACGAGCCTGTCGGCGGGTTCGGACGAGATGATGATGATGATTCATAGAATGCTTTAGAACAACAGCATACCTACACGAGTATAACTGCATAGAGGGGGACTGTAGGAATAGCAACATCTAGGTACTAATGACTGTATGTATATATGATATCTTTGCGGGCGGACGCTCCCGGTTGACGCGTCTTTATTTCATGTCGTCGTTGGCTTGCGAAGTCTGAGCTGGCTCGTTTTGGCGCCTTGGCGACCTGGCAGGCAATGCTTTGAGGCTCAACGAAAGAAACCATTGAAAAATCAACATTTGCTGTTACCCTTCTCCTTGCGGCCCAGTGACTTCTTCGCTTCTGGGTAATAACCAGCACGCGATAGGGAGACGCGACGCGTCGTGTATATGCGCGTGGAGATTGATCGGATGTCATCCATGTGAAATCAGGAGGGCAGAACTTGGCAGCCGGTCCGGAATAAAGACTGCCTCGACTCGGGCGTGCTCGCTTCCACTTATCTCCTCCTCGCGTCCCAGTGCACCAATCCCTACGAAATGGTTGGTCACTGCTCAACACACGGGGAATGCGATCGCTGACGCCCCTCAACCACAGAGCAGCGAGGCACCAGCAGCAGAGGAGTCCCGTGTCTCCGCGACAGAATCCGTCAAGGCGTTCATTGCGGGAGGCTTTGGTGGTGTCTGTGCGGTTCTCGTTGGTACGTAACTTGAGGTTCTATGAAATCGTAATCCTCTCTTTATCCAGAGTCTAGGTCACCCATTCGATCTGACGAAGACAAGGCTGCAAACTGCTGCTCCCGGAGCATACAAGGGCGCCGTTGATGTCGTGAAGAAGACCGTGGCACAGGATGGTATCAGTGGGTGCGTAGGGTGGTCTTAGAATCACCTCTACGTCCCGAAGAACTAACACGATGCGCGTGCCAGCCTGTATCGGGGGATGGTGCCTCCCCTGCTAGGAGTGACGCCCATCTTCGCCGTCTCATTCTGGGTACTTATATTCGATTGTCCGTGCATCGAGAATAGTGCACTCATTTTGGAACACGATGATAGGCATACGACGCCTCGAAGCAGTTGATCTTTGCTTCCACACCTAACAGAACCTCGGAGGCTCTCTCGCTTCCCGAGCTCGCCACGGCTGGCTTCCTCTCTGCTGTCCCAACAACTTTGGTCACTGCCCCCGTGGAACGTGCAAAGGTGCTACTACAGGTGAATACTCTTTTCCTAACTTAAATTCGGATCCATTGTTCTAACAAGCTTCCCTTGGTAGGTCCAGGGCCAGGCGGGCGCCGAGGCAAAATATAAGGGTGTCACCGATGTATTGAAGCATCTATACAAGGAGGGTGGCGTAAGGAGTATTTTCCGGGGCACCGGTGCGACATTAGCTCGAGACGGTCCTGGAAGCGCTGCGTATGTCAAGCACTACGTTTACTACCGTGAAGCAAGAAGCTAATACTAGACGGCGAGCAAAGATACTTTGCTGCATATGAAGTCACGAAGAAAGCACTGACGCCGGCTGGTTCCTCGCCCGCTGATCTCAACCTGGGTGCTATCATCGTCGCAGGGGGCACTGCGGGTGTAGCGATGTGGAGTTTGGCTATCCCTCCTGACGTGCGTCTCCATTTCTCTATTTTCTCTCTAAAAGTAAACTCCTGCTCATTCCTTCTACGATGTTCGGAAATTTGGAACAGGTCATTAAATCGAGACTACAGTCTGCGCCTTCGGGAACATACTCTGGGATGCTCGACTGTGTGCGCAAAACGATTGCTCAGGATGGCGTTCGTGCCCTGTGGAAGGGTTTCGGACCTGCTATGGCCCGGGTACGTACATGATGTGGTTCATTAATGACCCGGCGAAACTGACGGAAGCCCGTCAACTATAGGCTTTCCCCGCAAACGCTGCCACATTCGTGAGTGCTTATTTCATCCCTGAGGTATCAGTATCTGATAGCGTCACTATAGCTCGGTGTGGAGGCTTCAAGAAACTTCATGGATAGATTATTCTAGTTTGAAAATTTAAAAAACAATCCAAGGATTACGAAATTATACTTCCTAATTGCTGTCTATTCAGGTCGACAAAGGGAGCAGTATACTCCTTCACGCTGTTCAATTGCTTATTCAAATATCGTTCGTTACTTTTGTTCGCTAGATAGTACAACAATGTGATTAGAAGATCTAGATTGTGCAGCACTTGTTTCCCAAAGTCTATACGCATGTTGTTTCGATGTTATTACTTCCAGGCCGAAGGGATCTTCGAGACGACGTCGGCCCAGTTGGAGAGCCTTCCCCTTTCCCACTCTTCAATGTACGAAAGCCCCGAGCTGCCACGGCGGCCTTCTTCGATCTTCAGACGCTTCTCCCCGTCGCACCAAAACAGAACCCAGGATCCCATTCGGAGATGCCCTGTACTGCGTTCGAAATACCATTTGTTGACGGGGTTGTTCGAACGACTCCGCCAAACAAGGTCGCGCCCCTCACCCTTGCCTCCGCGTCCACCGTTGGGGTTCGCAGAGAACGGGTGGCCAAGTCCGTAGGACTCATCATGTAGAGCAACCCACAGGAAATCGACGGTACCGTCGCCTTGATGGCTCGGAAGCACGGCGAACTTGTCGAGGTAAGAAATGGGGTCCCCGCCTGTCTTGGACGGCTCATTCGTGACGATCGCGGCCCCGGCATAGTCGCCAGCGACGATGACAAAGTCGAGCGTCTTCTCGAGACGGGTATAGAACGCATCTTCGTCTAGGGCTCGCTTGAAGGATTGTTCGAGCAGGGCGTTCATTTTGGTTTTGTCGATGTTTGCGACGGATCGTAACACTTGGATAGGAAGGCCGCGTCGGAGAAGCGTTGGAGTGTGGGGTGTGAGACTCCGGTTTCCTTGTAGGAGGGCGTGAGGAAGGCTGGAGCTGACCGCAGGTTTGTTCGTGATGAGGTTCCCGATGAGTGAGCTTGGTGATTTATGGGAGACCATGATGGCAGAGGACGTTGTCGGCATATACGCAAGACATGTACGTGCGAGGGCGAGGTTAGAGAGAGCAGACGGATTTGAGTGGTACCACCGTGGGTTGAAGGTCTCCTGGATGTGCTGGTACTCCGACGTCAGATTAATGAGCAAGTGAGGATACCCTGACCGCGCATATGACGGTACACCCCCGTCTCGGTTGATGATCATGAGACGCAGCGGTGTAAGATCGACTTCGTCCGAGAAGTCGAGATTGCCGTCTTCGACAGCGGGGCTTTTGGTCCTATCCAGGGGTGAGGCCTCCACCATGCCTCGCGCGAGGCCAGCGATAACATCATTCGCATCTACGCGAACGGACCGACAAAATGAATCAAGGGCGAAGGGTGCAATTACAGGGATTTCGCCTGCCCTCAGCGCAGAACGGATTGGGGTCAGGTCAGAGGGTAAGGTGTGGGTCTCGGGCGGTTCGAAATCTGGATCGGCCGACGAAGGAGTCGCTTCTGAATCATCTGGTTTGGGTCCTAGCCTGACCACGGCACCAACAATAGGTCGGGCTCGCGAGCCCTGCCTTTCGAGGTTGGTGACGACGCGCATCGTCTCGTCCACAATGGAAGCACGCTCGTCCTCTTCTCCACGGGTCCGCTCGTCGTTCTCGACGACAATGACGCTGACGAGGCCGAGCTTTTCGAGGTAGACGAGGCCGCGACATATACTTTCTAGCTGCTTGTCCGTGAATGGACCTTGGATCTTGACGAGAGAGGTGCGGCGGTATACAGGATTGAGGATGGAGGCAATGACCGGACTCGGCTGGGGTGCTTCTTGGACGTCTGTGGTTGGTTTATTGGAGAGGACAGGTGCGGAACCAGAGGAGGTGGTGCTAGGGTCAGGTAATTTTATCTCGTTGGTGGACGTTTGTGAATTGGGGCGAAGGCCAAATGATGCGAGGTAGGAGCGAGCATCCCTGAGCGATGGGTTCGTGCGCAATATTGACAGGATAAAGTCCTAGCACAGCGTCAGCAATAAGGAATGCTGCGAGAACAACGCGCTTACGTTGTCTGGCGGAGGGAAATCGTCGGATGGTTCTGGAGCCGCTCTGCCGCGCACAGTCTAGACAAGGGTCAGCACGCTGCAGACAATGACGAGAGGCACAACCCACCGCATAAAAGGCCTTGAAGGTATGCGAACGCTGCGCGGAGAGGGCTGCTGCGATGCGGGAAGGGTTGCAGTGGGGAATCATGAAGGGGGGATTTGTGGGAGCATAGGTGGTGGTAGGAGTCAGTTTTATGAGCGCACAGGCGAAGCAGTGGACCGTGTTTTTTATCTGATAAGATTTCCCGGGATCACAGCCGATCAGGTCCGATCCGCCCACGCTCACACCATCTTACACCTCTCATCGCAGAATCCCTCTCATCGGACCCAGGACAGCCCACAAGCGCTATATTTGCTTCCCCATAGAGCTTATTATTAACGCTATTGGCTTCCGCTGCTCCAACGTGTCTCGCCGACAATTCTCGCAGCTGTGCGTACTCGCCTCTCCCGTAAGCTTTCATCTCCTCGTCAAACTTTCTTCGCGATTACCCGACAATAAGCCAAGTGTTTACACGCTCCAGATCAGCGATATATCGGCTATTGGCTCCTTGTTGCGTACTGTTGCGCGACTTTCGTATGATTCCATCTGATTTTCCTGGGCTATTTCGTCCATCTCCACCCGGCCGCTGGGTAATCACCCTTCACACCGCAGGCTGCACTAGAACACGAAGATGCGGTACTCCCCGCATTCTTCCTGCATAACATCAGTCATCAGCTGCGTCCGATGACACAGGAAACTCACATCTACGAGAATAAGCGCGTCCTCACTGCACAGTACGCTGCAATGGTCATGGGCGTCTGCGACGTGCAACGTTCGATACCAGAATGGGAGACGTGTATGCACTGCCTTGCGGAATATTCCCTGCGCATCTGTCACCGTCTTAGTCTTCCTGACTAGGTTTCCCGAGCTCATCGTGGCTGCACCACTATCCCGTCCAATCGCCAGTTGATTGAAGTCGCAAACGTTCACCGTAAGACCCGGTTTCTCAGCATCTACTGTCAGAAATGCGTATCTGGTCCCATAGACATAGCAGACCCAGGTAGCCGAAGGAGATCCCCAGAAATCCAGCAGTCGTGTTTCGATAGGCGCCCACCGCTTCCATCGGAAATTTGACGCCGGTGAAGGACTGTTCTCTTTCGAGAGCGATAAGAGATAATGAGCGGGTATGAAATGAAGGAATTCTTTTCCGTCTTCTTCAGGATCTTCAAATACCATTATGTTATCATCGTAAAACATCATTTGCACCACAATTATGAATTCGCAGGGATCCTGAGAGAAAGGTGTGTCGCCTGAGGTATTACCTGGCTTCGACAATGGTCCAGGATCAGCACGAATGACCGCGTCACGGAAAGGAAGATTCATGGGCTGCTCCGGGTAGTGGAATTTGTGAATCAGCTTGATCTGGTCGGTGTCTTGTCGTTCTGGACTCTCCTGTCTGAAATTCACGGTTGCGAGTAGAGGATCGTGCAAGTCGTCCGTGATGCACAAAAGAACCCAGTCTTCCGAGAGCATGGTAAAGGCATACAACTGATCGCTCGCAAGATCCTGGAAAGTGACTTCATTCAGCGCACTCTTCAGGTCGCGAGTAGTGAACGTACGAAAAAGCGGCGTCCAGATTTCCAGTCCCATATTGCAAGCTCGCTGGACTCGTCGGCTTCGATGAAGAGACCGACGGCGGTCCCGAATACTTGGATGGCATAGCTTAACTGCTCGTCCCGTATGGTTCCCACTAGTGAGAAAAACCCGGGCTTAGGAACCAGCGGATGTTTCTTCCCAGTACTCAAGGAGCGGAGGTGAAGCCTAGTTTCAAGCTTTTCGTTTGGAAGTGACCTGGAAACGTCCCTTCCCGTCAGTCCCGTATGATTATATCAATACCACCACTTGCCAGTCTGCATTTTCAACCAGGACAAGAAGATCTTGAGATGGGTCCATTGCAAAATCTCGCATAGTAAACCCAAATTTCTCATCCACCGTCCATGTCATTTCCTCGATGGAACGCAGGTCAGACGGGAGCTGGCGGAAAATTAGTTTGTTCTCCTCCGTGTTCTGAGCCAAAACGCCACCGCACAACTCCCAAAGCCCCGCACGTTCGACTGGAATTCGAATCTCCCTGTTATATCTCAGCTGCCTGTGTGCTTCGCGATGTTTCTTCAGTTTTTCGAGGCGGAGTGTTGACGGTAGGGTGCAACTTGGTTCATTTCGAAGAGCATCGACAGCAAGCTCAATGATGTACTGCAAAGAAGCAGTCTTCGTAATCAGCTTTTTGAAGAGAGAGCAGACCTGGATGCGTAATAAAATGTCAGTAAAAGCTCAAATCTTCCTTGGAGAATGATTTACCCTCATGCATCGTAAAATCTCCCAAAATTCGAGGTGTTCAAATATTCTGATGTAGAGCTCGAATGGGAGCTTTGCGTGCAGAACGTTCTCAGATTTGAAGAATTCCGTTCTTTTCTTCGGACTACGCGTCACGAAGCGCGTCGCTGACGATTTAAGGGGCGTAGAGAACATTGCTGGTTGGATCGGAGTAGAAAAGAGTCGCAAATGTGACCCAGGATGGTAGCCGCGGCCAAAATTGGGAGCAGCACATGACCTCGTAGAGAACAAACCTTGTCTGATTCTGTCCTCTCATACCATTCCATCCTCCGTTTATCTCCTTCACGTCTCTATATATCCGCAGTCTATACCAGCCCAATACCATCGATTAGACCGTGAGGCTCACATGCCAGAACCCTCTTCCAAGACTTCATCCGGGACCAAGGTAAGATTGAAAATCGCGAAAAGGCGCCGCCCTTAATTGATCACCAATCCTGGTGCTAGCTTTTCCAGCAGGACATCGTTCAAAAAATCTCGGCACCAGAATATACGGGAATTGTACTGGTACGTGTCTCTGTCTATGCAGCGAGTCGTGCGACCAACGAGTTCACTCCAGAGATGTTGGCACGACGCTGAAGAGGACCAACCGCCGATACCTCACGCGGATCCGCTCATGCGGCCTCTCACGTACGGGGAGGTCGGCGTATCCTTCGTCTCGCACGGTGCCACGCGCGAAATCCTCCCCGAGTCGAGCCTCCGCCTCGTCGATCGCACCCTTCAACCAGGCGACTACTGCAAGCGCTCTTTCGACGATGTTCGCTCGGGAGTCGTGACAAAGATCACGACCAAGGCTCGTGTAGCCCATGCTATCAGCGACGTGAAAGTGGACAGGTGGCTCTCTCTCAAGGATGTAGAGGATAGGCTAGAGGCGGAGCTTGGGGATTACATCTTGAATGATGACTGGATAGGTCAGGTATGTGTTTGATATGATCGATTAGGGCTCGGCATTGACTATGGGATTCGAAAAGGTCGTGGAGGTACGCATGATGAGACGGGAATTCTTTTGATTCTTCAACCCTTTCGATTCTCCAGGTCTTCGATGAATATATCGTGCAAGTTGGGTCAGGAAGGCTCGTCAGACTTCCAGAACTTGGCTCCCGGTTGAGTGTTGGAGAATCTGGTCCGGTACGCCTTTCCTACTTCTCATTTTACACGTCCAAATCTGAAACTTCTTTCTTCAGAATATCCTCCCTCCGACTGTCAGCGATAGCTTCGGCCCGGATGATTTTGATAGCTCTGGAAATGCTAAAGATACGGTCATCGCCGTGAAACACAATACGTATGCCATCACTTGGTTGGCTCTTAACCAGTTGGCAGGTCCTTCATCAATGGTGTAAACTCTATATTTGGCTAAATGTATTTCCTTCAGTTACTGCCAGCGGAGTCAGAGAAAAGACCACGACCGAAGAGATTCTGGCATGGTGAAGATTTGGGCCAGTTGACTCTCGTTCGTATGCCCTCAGACTTGGAAATGCGGGCCGGAGACCGTGTTCGTCTGAAGGACACGACAAACATGCCGGTAACATTCCACGGCAATGCAAGTGACCCCACTGGTGTCGTGCAAGTTCAGCAGTTTGTGGTCAAAGAGACGATGTCGACTGTGGAAATACTGTGGCAGGATGGTACACGAGAAACTCTTAAATCGACTGAGGTCATCCCGTATCTAAATCCGGATGAGTACGATTGCTGGTGCGCTTATTTTATCGAATCTTTATTTACGCTTCCTCAACGTCGGAGTACAGGCCTGGTGATCACGTTGTCTGGAAGAATGAAGGCGAAACGAGGCCGGCCATCGTACAGTCTGTGAATGCGGTCGATAGAACGGCCATGATTCTATTTCCAGACACTGGAAAAATCGAATTGGCATCGTTGTTGGAGCTCGACCCTCATGGAAACTCGGACGTGAATGCAGCAACAGGCCACGAAGAATTTGGTGTGCGCCATGGCGACTTCGTTTTCATTCATTCAACTGGGACTACCAATGGGATGGAGCCTCCAAAAGTACCGCGAATTGGTGAGATCGAACCTTGGGTCCGCGAGCCACCTTTCGTCGACGGTGACTTTGCTGGTTGGCGGAAAGAGCTCCACGACATAGGTGTCGAAGTTGCTGCTCAACGGGGTGTTAGTTACGTGAATGAGAAGCCCATTAAGCAACCGGCGAAAGGGAATAGTCAGCTTTACTGGTGCGGTGAAGTTACGGCTGTATGTGTCTTTCATGTATCCCAGAAGGTGCTATCTCACAAGCTGCTGATAATTATTGTGAAACTAGTTGCACTTAGATGGAACCGTCGAAGTCACCCATCCTGACTTTTCTGTCGCCTCATATCCGTTGACACGATTGACTCGCCTGTATGATGGACTCGAACAACTGCAGGACGAAGGATGGGACGACGATGGTGAGGAAGGAGACATGGAGGATGGAGCTGAAACATGGGCGATGGACGAAGATGGTAAATGGCAGCCTGAGGATGGAGATGACGAATGGGAGGATGTTTCGTCGACTGGTGCTGTCGCTGATCTGGTGGACATTTTGGACGAGGACCCAATGGACGAGGATGAACTCATGGAAGGCTTGCCCTCCCATCCAGACCTAGAAGACGAATTGCAAATGGCTCCGGGCACCGAAAATCCTTGGAATCTGGGCCCAGATCTTACGCAAGTACAGCCTGCTATTCCTCCTTCAAGCACGCTGCCACCGGACGAAGATATGACTGCTGCTACGCCCACTCAACAGTCACGAAATGACGAAACAGCGAGAGACGAAGACGAGCCGATGATAGGTGAATCTTCGTCCAGTGCGCACGCTGGCCTAGACTGGAATCGATTTGAGATTCTGCCTTCTGCACCAGTTGATCACGCATTCTACTCTTCTCCTCATGCCCAACCACCGAAGTCATTCCTGGCGCGTCTGCGAAGGGAATACCGCGCACTTGAAAGCAGCTTGCCTGGTTTGTTCCTTTTCTTCTTTCTATTCTCGCTTTCATGACTGAATACTTGTCATCGTCAGAATCCATTGTTGTCAGAGCCTTTGAAGATCGCACGGACCTGCTGAGATCTCTCATCGTCGGGCCTGCCAATACGCCATACGAAGACGCACCGTTCGTGATAGATTGGATGTTAGACTCAAACTTCCCCAATAGCCCACCTATCGCCCACTTCCTCAGCTGGACTAACGGCAATGGACGCGGTTAGCACTTCAAGTAACCTTCTTGTAACCGAGTTCTGACCCTCATCTTAGTCAACCCCAACCTATATGAGGAGGGCAAAGTCTGCCTCTCGATCCTCGGTACCTGGACTGGCGACAAGACGGAAGTGTGGAGTCCGGCGCGTTCCTCTATCCTGCAAGCCCTCGTTTCGATTCAGGGCCTCGTCCTAGTGAAAGAACCGTATGTTTTCGCTTCGGCTCCTCCACCTTGGCGACTTGCTAATAACGGCGTGTAGCTGGTTCTGCGAACCCGCGTATGATAAGCTACGAGGAACCGAAGAGGGCACTGTCAATAGGTCTGTTAATGCTAATGTCACGGAGAGAATTTTTTTGCTTATTCGCCTATCTGCAGCCGGTTATACAGCGAAAAGGCCTATGTCCTATCTCGCGGCTTCGTCCGCAGAGCACTCGAGATTCCTCTCGGCGGTCTCGAGTCAGAGATTTCCAAGATATACTATAAGAAGGGCTACTTGCGGAAGGTCATCGAAGATTCCCAGAACCTGATACAGAAAAGCCGAAGCAGTGCTCCTCTAAAAGAAGAGGACCAGGACCTTGCCGTACCCAGACTAACAACAGGAGGAATCATTACACTCGAACGGACCTTGATCAGACTACAAGGATTGCTAGACAAATCAAGCCAATAGCTATAGCTACATTTACGCAGCCTACGTTATGTCCCAACCGATTGACTTATACGAACTTTTTTCTATAATCCTTGCAGCTCGTAAATGTCAAATACTCACATGCAAAACATATCTCACAAACTCTCAAACCCTGTTTGATTGCAATTGTGTGGTTGAGTGTGAATGGATAGTAACTACGCGAAAGTGTCCCATAGAGTCGACTTGAATAAGGATAGAAAACTACGGATGGAGATGTGCTACACTAAAATGAACAATGTACGAACGAAAGGAGCGGCACAGGAGAAGGTGCACTACCTGGATGGTAAGTGGTACTCAGTCCCCTACATCATGGGTAAAGTCATATGGAATGATCGTGATACAGAACAGCACAACCGTCTCGCGGTGGGAAGTCCAGGACGTAGGCCAGGCTAGCATTGTCCTAGGAAGCTGCTTTTCGGGAACGGCTGCTTGTAGTCGTCTACCCATGTCGTCAAGTTTGGATTTGTGTACGCCTCAATATATCTGTACAAGTAGACAGAAACTCTGGTATTAGCACTGGAAACGAAAATAAAGCAGTCAAACGCACTGCTCAATATACGCAGCTGTCGGAAAGCTCTTTGGATCGCAGCCAATATTGATAGCGCTCCTGGGCTGGTATACCCGAATGTAGTCCACACGCATCGTCGCCGGGAACGTCAGGTGCTCGAGGTCGACGTCGCCGAAATTATTCGACATGCCGAGGTTGGCGAGGATGTACTGGATAGGAAAAGGGAATGGCCAACTGGAGTTAGGAGCTGTCGGGCGGCACGGCGAGTGGTAGGGATCTGTCTCACCATAGGCTCTTGCGGAATTGGGCGTGCGGAGATGTTGACCTTGGGGTCGGCAGCCATTCCGCCTGCATTCAACGTCCATGCGAGCTTGTCGTTCGAGATCCACGAGATGTACTGAAAAGGAATGGGCCTCAAACGTTGCTCCCTGGGAAAGGAAAAGAGTACTTACAGCTCCGTCGAACCCAGGTGTGTACTCAAACCCATAAACCGAAAAACATCCGGTCCCTGTAAGCTCATAACAATTCTGGTCTATTCACCTCCATCATCAGTTTCCATTTAGGGGCTCCAAAATCCACAAAACATTCACCCGTCTCACTAACGACCGACGTCGCCTGCTGAAACACGCCGCCTTTGTACTCGTTGAGCACCGAGACCGTCGGGTCGGGTATGATCAGATTCGCGGAGGTATTAAACCAATCGTACCCGGCGTTGAAGGGCTGTTGCACGCAGGATACCGGATTTAGTTATCGGCGCTGTTGTGGCGCACGAATGCCAAGAGGATCTGCACTTACCGCCCATTGGGATGATTGTGAGACTTGGCCTGTGAGCGGTGTGCCGCTGATCTAGAAAGAGCCGTTAATGGGTGGGTTGAAAAGTAGGTTGGAGGTATCGGCTTACTTGAGCCTCAAATATGTCAATTTCGGGAGCTGCGCGTCCGACGTAGGTGCCGTCAGAGTGCACGGGTCCTGGATGCGATTCGCCCTTGCAAGTGCATCTAGAGAGTTTCTGACCAGGCAGGTAGGATAGAATGCCTCCGTTGCCTGGATCACCATTGACGGTGGCAGCGATAGGCAGACCATTGAGGGTCTGATTCGGAGCGGTGCCGACATCACATGCGTCATAGGTGTACGGCCACTGGAAAAGCAAAGATATCATCGATGAGAATATCAACCAGAAAAGGCTCCTCACCATCCCCTCAAGGCTCGCACCGTAACCGGCCCTGCCTAAAAATAGTTTCACAACTCAAAAATAGGGACCTTGCAACGAGAGAGGCACTGCGCACCTAAATTTCCCATTGACCATATGGCGGGCCAGAGCCCCACAACGTTGTTGGAACCGGGAAGCGTGACCGCCGACTCGATGAGCCCACCGGTGAAACAGAACTTGTTCCACGTCGTCATCATCCCTCCCTGATAGTTGAGCCCATGTGTCGCCTTTTGGGACAACGTAATCTCCAGCGCGCCGTTATTGGTCGTGATCGCTGCGGGGTCGTACCATTCCAGGTTGTTCGTCTAAGTACCGAACAGCCAAAAACGCGAATAGAAAGGACTGTCAATTGAGAGGCTATTTTGGGAACAAGGCAAAAAAGGGATCCACTCACAGCCCAGTAATGCAAATCAACAGCTTCCCAATACGGGTCGTCCCCTGGATAGAATGTGCGCCCGTCCGTGTTGAACTCATCGCTGAACACGAGTTGCATCTCCACCGTCGGGTCATGGTACGAGGGCTTGACGTAGACGCTTTGGGGCGTATCCGCATCGATGAGGCCCCAGTTTCCAGCCATAGTGGGAATCTGGCCAGACGCGTTGATACCTCCAATATTAAAGCCTCCCAACGTGGAGGGTCGAGTAGCGGTAAAATGGGAAATGAGTGGATAGCCGGCACTGAAGCGAAGCGACAACGAGGCGTGAGAGGTAGTAAAGCGAGGAGGCGGAGGGAGTGACGTACAAGAGCGCGAGCAGCCCCACACACAGCAGAATCAGACAACCGAGGTTGGTGAGCCCGCGGTACGAGAAAATATTTGCGCCATGGTCGTTCGAACGGTCCCGCCGTGGATCAGGATTGTGGAGGTAGTCGTCGGATTCTACGAAGTCTGGAGAGAGGTTTGAGCCCCAAGCAGTCGGGTCTGGCGAGAGCGAGAACTGGAGGACAATGACAATGGCGGTCAGCGAGCGACGCGAGACCCACGCGCAACTGTGGTGCAGACCTTGTCCGAGACCGACGAGACGAGAGAGCCATGTTTGCTTGAATGCAACGAGCCGTACCGTGAGTCCGCGAGAGGAGCCTGCGATGTCTAAGGTGAGCTTGGCGCGACACAACCAAGAAATGAGCGCTAACCAGGGAGCCCTGGCTTGGTGTTCGCTTGCCTGGGTAGGCGCCGGGGACGGGTGCGCTTGGCTGGAGGAGATTTGCTGAGGACGGGGACGTTGCTGGGCGCAGGTATTGGCGTCGCTGGGCATTGGGGCCGAAGAAAGACATTGGGCGTGCAGAGAAGAGAGCGGCCAGTGACAGCCAAATCCACAACCAACTTTCTCAGGCCGCTTACCTCAGCTGCTGCGTTGGAGCATCACACCTCCCCCCTTTTTGCCGTCATTTATGGGTCCATCTACCAAGCGCAAGGCGCTCAGGGTCGCTCGCTGATCCCAGATACTGCCAAGCACTCTGCCAAGCCAAACAGATTGTTATCTAAGCAGATTAAATATTCCCTTCCCATCCGCCAGAACCTCTTTCATCAGCTCAAGGCCATGCTCGCCGTTGCCTGCAGAGCCGCTCTGACGCGCCGCTTCCAACCGTGCCAGTACCGTCCGCGTCAACTCCTCAGACGAGAACGTAGGATCTCTGCCCAAAGCTTCCATCATGGATGCCTTGGTCGCCTGATATTCTGCCAAACTCTCTCCCATTCCTGCTCCGTTTGACGGTCCAGGCCTTGAGACCCACTCCTCCAGCTCTTCCAATGCCATCCTCGCCTTCTTTCCCTTTTCTCTTCGTGGCGGCCTGCCCTTGCGTTTCTGCGCTGCCACGTCCGAGAATCCGACCCCGTCTTCCACATATAGCTCCCTGGGCAGCTCTCTCGGGTTCATCGCCCCGAGGTCGCTCTTTGGGACAATGAAGAACACCCGGTCCTGAAATAGCCGCGACAAGAGGCATCGGGCGTGTGGCTGGAGAGGTGCCAGATGCGGTGTTGCCAGACATTCAGGCATAGTTGTCAGGGAAAGGTAATGATCTGCAGGACGCACGTTCAGCAGATGCCAACGACTTCAATACGGAACGGACGTGCCATAGGGGATGGGGATGTTGCTGATCGATCGTAGAGCCGGTATTGGATCCTTGATTTGCGTGTAGAAAAAGACGTACAGCGAGAACAGAGCGACTGCCCTCGTGAACGGAGCTTCTGTTCTAACCGTCCGTTCTATGCCATACCCTCAGTCAACGTCGGTGAAGGATTGTTGACAACAACACACCGAGAAACAACCGCGCCGTCACATCCAGAAACGTCTGTCGCGACCGATGATCAAACACCTTGAAGTGCAACCAGTTCCAGCCCATCTGCAGCCAGACCGTCTTGAACAACGTGAAGGGCCTCATCGTCGTCTGCGAGTATGCCTCATGGTACCGGAGTATAAGCGTGGATATATCGTCTCTAAGAGCTCTGACATAGACGGAAGACGTGAAGTAGTTCGGCTGGAGGACAATATCGCCCCGACTTGCCGATGGAGCTGGTGCAGGAAGCATGAGAAAACGCGTCAGTCTCGTGACTTTGCTCTGTTGACTGCGTACGCGACAGCCAAACAACTTTCATCGCTGCGTCCCGAAGTGGCCGGATTCCTGCTCTCCTGCTTTCCTCCTCCTCGATGCCCGCCCTCTTCCGGCGGCAGAGCAACATCCAATGTTTCTTCTGCAACTCGGCCATCCCCATCCCCGTCAACACACGCAACTTCAAATGCTCCAGCTGCGGGTGCTGGAACCGCTACGACGAGCGCGGCGAGATCATCTCTGACGAGCCCGCCATGCACGACGAGCACCTCAACTCGCGTTCCTTCGCCAAGCGCGGTGCGTTTCTTGTAGATTGGGTGGCTATTCGTGCTAATCCGGACTCCATTATCCAGCTTCACCCAGCAAGAATCGTCTGCCCACGATGTACGGCCCCGGCCCGTTCTGCCATTCGTGCCAGACGAACCAGATGCTCATCATCAACCTGCTATCGAACTACCTACCTGCGCCCGAGGTGCGCACACCCCTTTCATCCACCTATCCCGCCCAAGCACTAAACGATAATACCATAACTAGAGCCCCGAATACCAATCCCGCGTCGACATGCTCCCCGCGTACCGCGAGTCCCTGCACGCGCGCTACCCGCCCGTATGCGACTCCTGCCTCCCGCAAGTCGAGGAGGAGATCAGACAGAAGGAGCAAATGGCCCGCGCGAAAGCCCTCGGCGGGTGGTTGAGCAAGGGCAAAGAACGAAAGCGGCGCGTATCCTCTGGACCGGATATGGAGAGGGAGTTGAAGGTCCTGGCGCCCGAGACGGTGTTCTGGTGGAAGGTCCGCGGGGTGCTCTGGGTGGTGTGTTTGGTCGTGTCGGTGGTTGGGAGCGGTTCAGGTACGAGGACGGCGAGCTTTGGGTAGAGAAGAGCACTGATTTGTGGGACGTATAGCCGCGTATGGACGGCATCCTTTCGCCCGTCTAACCTTCCTGCACCCCCTTCTCCCACTTCTGGCTGCTGTATCTCTATTATGGACTGCCTGGGACCCGACGTACGCGTCGTATCGAAAAGCGCAAGTCCAAGGACGAGACGTCCGAATACAGGGCAAGCGCACATATAATGTTCGTGTTTTTCTCCATCTTCTTCATACTCTCCGTTCTAAAAAAAGTCCATCAGATGCTTCAAATATCTGCCTGGTCAATACGCTTTCTATCCTCCATCATGCTCTGTATACGCTGGTTCAACCCACACTCAACTTTTATTCCCTGGTCTACCGATAACCGGATATACCCATTAACTGTATTATGCATTGAACTCATCGTCCGTCTCTTCTTCCTTCTCCCTACTCTGAGCACTGAATCAACGCTCCCAGACGATCATCGCCTCATGCTCCGTCCTACGAATCCAACAACCCCCTTCCATCCGCCTCATCGACACACACGCACACAACCGACTAGACAGCAAATCACGCTCCAGCACACCCAACCCCACCACCTCCGCCCCACCACGTTCCTCCTCCGTAACCCACTTCCCCTCAACACTGCCTGAACACGACGCCCTCGCCACCCTCTCCCTCTCCTCCAAACCCGTCGTCACACGGCCCGTGTTCGGCCTACCCTCGCTGCACGGCGCGTCCGTGCCCTCACGCATAGAAGAACCTGCGGCGGACGACGCGATGGATTGGTCACCTACGAACCCCGACGGATCTGCATCTGGCGGAAGCGGGAAACGGCCCGCCTCCAACACCCTCGAGAACGAGACCTGGCTCCGCCCACAAAAGTTCTTCGCACCCGAGAAACCGACTGGGCTCGAGGGGCTCTTGGAGAGCGCGCGAATACAGGACGAGCTGATGCCTTATGAGCCTGCCGACGGCCCTAGAGGAAGAGGGAGGGGGAGGTCAGGGGCGGTAACGAACCACCTCCGGAGATATAGCCCACTTTATGTGCTAGGGCTCGCGCTTTCGGTAGCTGGTGTACATTATACTTTGAAATGGGCAGGCCTTGCCAAGTGGGCACTGCTGTAACAACACGTTTTTGTCAATGGTGTGTCTAGAATTCTAGAATCATCGTTAGGATGAGGGATAGAGCATAGCGACGACGTTACGGGAGAAAGAAGGGTAGTGAAGGTGAAGAAAGGGTGATTAAAGGTTGAGCCAGGGCGAACGTTAAGCTTTCTGTCCATGGTGCAAATCGATGAAATCGTTGCACATGTATTGCTGAAATGTGCAGCAGTTTCTATCTATCTATCGCATGGTGTTTTGAAAGAAACATGAAAGAAAGAGTAAAAGCATAAAATAAATGCTAAATGCAAGGTTGAATGCAGTGTCCTGCTTGCGAAATGGAAGACATCTGAAGCGAACTGTCCGGGTATATTTTGTTTGATAGGAATAAAAGGAGAGGGAAGAGGGGAGCATTAAAGGACGAGAACTTGAAGGCGGAGACTCATTTCGGTGCGGCAGGTTGTCAAAAACGACGTAGTTTATTGCTATCAGACCGTAAAAATGGGTACCAATCCAGCGGCAGGTAGAAACAAATCGAAAAATGAATGAGACGTGGAAGGAGCGCCAGTCTTAACCGAACAAAGGAGTGTGTTCGTATTAAACTGTAGTGTATGGGTGGTGACGGAAACAGGGTTGTTGGAGATGGAAGTGCTTGGATTTGTTGGTAGGGGTGGAGATAATCGTCTTCTTCTCTGCGTCAACTCGCATCCAAATTTAGTACCGTGGGGCAGTAGGATAGGCATCGTAACCCTGGTGGTGAATAGGGACTGCGCTTTCGTACCCACGGTTGACGCTGGGGCCACGTGCAAGGCGCTCCTGCATCTGGTTGGTAGGGCTCGGTCCGCGGTTGAGGTCTGCGTAGCCACCCACGGGGACACCGTTGGTGGGTGAGTCGAAGTCGTCAAAGGGGTTCGGGTTGGCGTGGCCGTGGCCATGGTCGGAGTTTGCGCCGTGGCCATACGCGGAGCCAGCACCAGCAGCACCAACGCCGCGGGCGTGGCCGTGGCCGGAGCCGGAGCGGGAAGACGCGTTGGAGGGTGCACGGCGGTGGTTGGGGATGATGTCGTCCTCGCCGGTGGTGGGCTGCCAGTCGATGGGGTTGAGGCGGCGGTCGAACTCCTTCGAGCTTGAGAGCTTCCATTTGCGGAAGACAGTCCAGATAATAGCAATAGCGCCGACGGAGGCAGCGACCGCGATGAGGATGGTCATGGTCATGCCCTTTGCCTCTGAGCTGGTCGAGCTGTTTGATTGGGCGTCTGGAATGATGGTCTGGGAGGGCTCGACGGATTCGGTCTTGGTGACGGCTGCACCGGTGCTGGTGATGACGGCAGGGGCACCGGTGACATTGAGGGCCTCTGATGTCTGCGCAGGGGGGGCCTCTGATGTTGTCGTCGGAGTGGCGCTGGGGGCGGAGGAGGACTCGGTGGAGCTGGATGCCACGGAGCTGGAGGCCGACTCTGAGGCGGACGAGGAGGCCTGGGAATAATTAATGAATGATCAAACGCGCAACAGAGATGGGGGCTTACAGATGTGGATGAAGCAGAGGTCTCGACGGAGCTGCTGGCCGACGAAGATGAGGACGGGAGAACAGCAATGTCTGAGGAGCTTGAGGACTGGGAGGGGATGGGGGCAGCACCGATGGCTCCGGGGAGCTGGACAGTGCCCGCATCCTGGGGGAAGGGCGACCGCTTCTTCATGATGCGCTTGAGGTTGACATGGTCGCGCTTCTGGAGGTGGGCGGCGGCAAAGTCGGAGGAGGCGAGGAGGAGGGAGAGATAGACGAAAAGAGGGACGAGTTGCTTGCGGGAGGAGAACATGATCCAAGCGTGCAGGAGTCTAGGGCTGCACACAGTCAGCAGCAGCGAGCAAAGACCGGGGGGACTGACCGAGTTCTGGCAGACGCGACGCCTTCAAGGAGTCTTGGAGAGAGAGCGGTGGACAAGGAGAAGGTTACGTTGATCCTCCAAAATGCAATTCTCCTCCCTAGTAACCGCCAAACACCCGCAAATTAAACACCGCGGTCATCCCGGCCCGTCCCTTTTTCATTCTCCCCGCCACCATGCCCGTCCGCATTCGCATGGCAATGCACGGCCAGGCCCACAGGAAGCTCTTCCACATCGTCGCTATCAACAGCAAGCTCCGTCGCGACGCTAAACCTGCAGAACTCCTCGGTATCTACGACCCCCATGCCTTTGACGAACGGAACCCCCGCGTCGTGAGGTGGAGCGTCGACAGAATTCGCTACTGGCTCAGCGTTGGTGCTGTCCCCAGCAAGTCCGTCACCAGATTGCTAGAGCTGGTGCGTAATGGTCTCCTTCACTCTTTTTGCGCGTCACTGACCGCGTTAATTCTAGGGAGGCATTCTTGCAAAAGACTCTCCATTCTCTTCGTCAATCCGACCACAACACCCTGTCCTCAAGGTCAAAACACCCAAGGCACCTACACCACCAGCATCGTCATAGCCTCCATGACCCGGAGGGCACACCCACGACCATTATTCACCTTCGTATATTCGATACGTGTACAATAATACTCAAGGATCAGACACGAGCATCTTTTCAATCTCGACGCGTCCCGCCTCTTGAGCAAGCTCCAACGGAGTGAGGCCGTCGGGGTCCTACCAGACATATGCATTGAGTCCGAGGAAATAGAGCACAGAGCATAGTCACCTTGATATTCCGGTCCGCCCCACGCCTCAATAAGATCTGTACGATGTCTATGTGTCCCCTATCGCATGCCAGGTGAATCGGCGCGTATCCCTAGTGTAAACAAGCGTGTCAGGTTAACCTGCTGGACACTGAGTATATTGAAAAAGTATGCAGAACTCACATACTCATCCAAAGCATTCACGTCGATCTCCGGCTCCCCATCCAAAAGCGCCGTCAGACCAAAAACGTCGTTCGACAGCGCCAGTCCGTGTATACTGAAATCTGCCGCCTGGGGAGAGGGAGGTGCAGCCATGGTGCTCACAGCCAAGCCCAACCCACCACCACCCCTCCTTGATCCCGAGTCCTCATCGTCCCAGATATCCCCCTCCTCCCCCATCTCCGTCTTCTCAACGACACTACCCTCACTCCACCCCAACCCCCTCGCAATCTCCAAATACCTCCTCTCCGCCTCCTCCCTCCCTTCCCCGTCCACACCATACTTCTTCCCCGCCCCATCCCACGCATCCCACTTGGCTCTCCCGACCATGTCAAAGATCGACGGCCGCGAGACGTCCGGCTTGGGCGCGACGGTGAGGTGCTTGAACAGGCCGTACAGCTGTCCAATTATGGGTGGTTAAAAGAGGATATGACAGAAGGGCCTTGGCATGGCGCAGGGGGAGCGGACCTCGAGTTTCGTAGACGAGGACACTTGTTTGAGGGAGGAGGCGGACGAGAGGTAGGTTGCGGCGCTGTGGAAGTACGCCGAGGGTTCGTACTGCGTCGTCATTTTTCGTGGATTGTTCAAGTGTAAAATAGGTTGGAGAGGAACTCTTAGGAGGGAACATGCATTGATCTAATCGCACTCGGTTGGGAAATAGGGATATTTCTATTATGTAAAGCATGTATCCATAAATTTGGTATCCGGTCTATAGGCGAAGAGCAGTCCTCTACAACGACAACGACAACAGTGTTCAGACAAGGCCAGCGGCTTGCATTGCCTGAAGACGAACGGAAACAGGTCAGCGTTGAATCGAATGCAAGGAAACGAGAAACTGACTTTAAGCATCTCTGACCCAATTTTAGCCGGGCTGTCAGTGACGACGACGCCCGCCTGCTCCAGCGCCTTCACCTTGTCTCCAGCAGCACCTGCGACACCACACCTCGTCAGCACACACTCCAAGCAGCGCAGAAGACTGACGCACCTTTCCCGCCGGAGATGATAGCCCCAGCGTGTCCCATACGACGCCCTGGTGGCGCCGTGCGTCCAGCGATGAACCCAACCACCGGCTTAGGATTCGGCCGGCTCTTGTTATACTTCTCCAGGTACTCAGCAGCCTCCTCCTCCATCGACCCACCGATCTCCCCGATGATGACAATACCTGCACACAAAAAAGTATGCGCATCAGAACTCGCTCAAACTCAAATAACGCGGTTGGATGAAAGTTTGAAGCGCACGTACCTTCCGTATTAGGGTCCTCGAGGAAAACCTTGATGACGTCGATGTGTTGCGTACCGGGGAACGGGTCACCCCCAATGCCGATGCATAGCGACTGACCGAGGCCCACGTCCGTCGTCTGCGCCACGGCCTCGTACGTTAGCGTCCCGGACCGCGAGACGATGCCTATTCAGTGCCATAACACACAAGCACAAGAGGGGAGCGAATGAGGACCCGCCACTTGGAATAGGAGCGGAGGAGGGACGCACCGATCCGTCCAGGTTTGTGTATATGTCCTGGCTGGATTCCCATTTTACACCCTAGAGGGTTGATAACGCCAGGACAGTTGGGACCGACAAGCCGTGACTTTGACTGGCTCTTCAGCGCATTCATCACCTGTTCCAAACCGTAAGCGGATGCTATCCGTCAACAGAAACGAGCGACGAACGCGAATCTCATCCGACTGAGGGATCCCCTCCGTAATGCACACAATGAGCCCAATCTCGTTCTCAATAGCCTCGATGATCGCGTCGGCTGCCGTTGGCGGGGGCACGTACAGGACGGTTGCGTCGGGTTTCGTGGCGGCTACTGCCTGTCACAGCCATAGCCATACGTTAGAGGCCAAAGGCGGGTGGCTAGGAGGGAAGAGACGCACCTCTCGTACACTCCCGAAAATAGGGAGACCAAGATGTATCTGACCGGCTTTGTTGGGCGACACGCCGCCGACCATGTTCGTCCCGTAGTCCAGCGCTTCTCTTACATGGAAAGTACCCTATAAACCACCCAAAAATCAGCGAAGCCCAAATTCTTGAGCAACCGTCGACGTACAGTCTTCCCCGTAAGCCCTTGACACAGGACCTTCGTGTCCTTGTGGATGAGCAGGTTCTGAATAGTGTCCGCATAGCTTCTACGAGTCGCAGATTGCGAGAACGTCCGGCGCCCTAAGGTTCGAATACCACGAACGGAGAGGTGAGTATCACGAACGTGAAAAGAACGCGCCTTCCGTCGGCGTACCTTTGGACAATATCGACTGGCTAGCCTGGCGGAGCATAGTTGTTGCGGACTCGGGACGCTGGAAATTTCTCTTGTGGTGACAGCACTGAGCTAGAGCCTTGGCCGTGCCGGTGTGTTTGCTCCCAGTGCTATTGGAAGATGAGACAAATAGGATGACGACATACCAAGAGGATAAGCCTACGTAATCTTATCCAAGTTGAGATCGAAGCGAAGGGATCATGTCAAGAACAAAACACATTCGAAGGATACAAAAGGATTCTTACTCTACCTATATAACTAATTCCGACATTGTGATAACACAACAGACGTGATAATTGTCCTACAACTTACTTGTACTTTACCTTGAATTAATTGGGATGGAGGAACCCATGATGGTGGTTGGGAGTTGCTTTATCGCCTATTTGAGCTTCACTGGATTACAATCCGTTCCTACGTCTGTCGCGAGTCTTCCTGACGGCCCTGTCGAATCCAAGTACTGCAGACCTGATCTTATCGTATTGCCGTGTATTGACCGCGCTGAAGAGATTGAATTAGACCTGAGAGAATACTACGCAAGAATGGCACAACTTACACAGTCGTTTCCTGGAGAAACTGTGCCTTCGCCTCGTTGGGGACACTGGACATCGGTATCTGTTCAAGTACTGCTGGCAACCACGTAAGGAGCTGCGTGTTCCAGAGGTAGACAAGAGCCCTAAATATCGAAACCACAGTCGCGGATGCATCCTCGGGGAAATCGCCAACAAGTCCAGAGAAGAGGAGCGACAGGAACTGGGGACCTTCCTTATCCAAAGTCGGACGAATTGCAGCTGCGTAGATGGGGTATTTAGGAGGCGTCGTGGAGGTGATGGGTTCGAGACAATCGTGTGTGACGATGTCGCGGAAGAGATCCAAGGATGCGAGGATGATGTCACTATGGACCACAGTAAGGCCAGCCATGGCACAACGGAATGCGACGGGGTAGATAGATGAAGTGAAGAAGATCTCGGGCATCAGAGTGTCTAGCTGGAGGAGCATTTGCAGGTAATCCTCGAGGACTGAAAGTAGCATCAGAACCATAATCGCCAGACAAGTGAATTTAATAGCTCACCATCTGGTATTTCACCTGGAGTCTTGACCTGCAGAAGGGCAGCAACCTTCGTTGTACTCCGTTCATATATCTCCTGGATAGCGCCCCTAACGTCGTTGTTCTGTGTGTAGCCGAATCTTCCAATGATCTTCCCTGCAATCCACAAGAAACTTGGATATCCGCTGCCCTCGAAAGCGAACGACATTCTAGCGAGGACAGAGGGCGCAATGAAAGTGGCGGATTTGTTGAAGAGGTCTAAGCCTCGTCGAAGAACACGGGTGGCACGTTCAGCAAGGTCGTTGTTGAGCCCATACTTCGAAAGGAAAGTGTCGAAAATCGCCCATGCCTCTTCGCAGGTGTTCTGGCAAGCAGCTGGTAGATCCTCGCCATACCCATGCACGACATGGAGCATAACCTCCAAATTCTCGAGACTGTCTGTACATCGGACTAAGAGAGATGTACAAAGAAAGAAAGAAAACAACTTACTGCCAACTTCCTCTATCTCTGACTGAGCGGGAGGCGTTGTTTTCGCTGAGAATGCATGAACTTGAGCAAGAATATCCAACGAGAACGCTTTCAGGGATTCCGCAGCCTCGTTCATAGGCTTCGCGGAAATGACGTAGGCAATGGCCTCGTAGACCTGTCTTCGGTCGTCCTGGGCCAACTTCGGCCCCGTATTCTTCAAGAAAGTATGGAGCGTCGGTAGGAACTCGGTCAAATGCTACACGAAAAAGCTTGAGCACTAACGCATAGCATCGAGAAATTATAGCCAACCTGTTTGCAATCCTGGCACAGATACTTCAATGCCTGACCTGCAGCAGCGCAGACTTCCGGATCTGAATCCTCGAACCCTGACGAGATATACTGGAGTTGGAAGCTGATGTATTGAGGATGGGCGCTTATCCATTCCGTGTAGCGGGCGACGATCAACAGTGCAGCATACCGCACGCGGGGATGATTCGGAAGGTTTGGAATGAGGTCCATGATCTTTGGCACCGCATTGTCGTCATCCGGGTCGATTTCAGCGCCCATCGAACGCATAGCAAACAAAGGTGCTTCAATCTCTTGCCATGAAGCGTTGCGAGCAACTGCGCTGGCGACCTGCTGGTATGCGGCCAGGAGACAGGTCTCAGTACGCAGCACGAAGCAGCAGTCCTTGAGGGTATCGCCCATCACATGTCGGAAGGCGCGGAAATTATCAGCCTCCTGTCCCTTCAAGCTGCTCAGTTCCGGTGGGAAGTGCAAGTGGTTGATGATAACGGTCATGAGCGATTTGAAGGCTTCGATGAATAGAGGCGAAATCGAGGGCCGCTTCCCAAGTATTTGGGCGAGCCGCATCCAGAAGGGGAATGTAATGGGAACAATGTCGAGATCCGAGTAGGCTGAACATTCTCCGATGGCCTCAACTAGAGGGAAGAACGTCTCCGTGTGGTGCAGGAGCAACGAACGATATGTCTCTCCAGCTTCCGAAAAGATGCGGGCATAGCCTCTAATCTTCTCTGGATCGTCCTTATCTTTAGCAAGATATGCTTTCAGAGCTATGATCCTCGGGAAAATAAGCTGGATGACGTCCATATTGTCGTCGATCTCCTGTGTTTCGTGGATCATCTGGCAGATGAGGTCAACTGCCGGATCAAACAGTTCGTCTGAGGCGAGTGCTTCGAACGCATATGCAAACAAGGAAGTTGCAACAATGTCCTTCATGGTGATCTCTCCAGCATATAGCCAACTGAACAGGCAATTAAACACTTGGGCCTGTACAGCAGATGTCACGCCTTTTGCGTCCCGTGAGTTACGGCCATGAAAAGAATGGACTAGACGCACCACTCGCAGTGATATACATAGACAGAAGCTCCAACACTCGCGCAGCGTTATTTGTCAACAGCTTCGCACTCACATCCTTAAATTCTTGATCCTATTATATTGATGTGAGGTTCGTCATATGCGATAGACGGGAGGGACTCACCGTAATAGGAATCCTCATATTGCTGTTGACTTCTTCAGGCAGCACAGTCAGGAATTCTAGCAATGTAGGAACAGTGGCAGGGTTCCTCCCAAAAGACTCAATCAACGTCTCCACTGGCTTCTCCCAGCTCGGTAGCTGCATCGCGAGACCAACGATTGCAAGAGACAATTGAACGATAATGTTACGAGGCCCACCGTGGTAGGCCTCCAGAGCAGACAAGAGAGTGTCGCGGAGGGGAAGGAGGTTCGCGGCATCGACTTGTTTTAGATCATAGGTCACCTTGAAGACCGAAGATGAGGTCGAGCACGGGCACCGGGAACAGGAATGGGAAGCGCCACAACGTACCTTTGTCCGAAAAGTTTGTGCAGCAAAAACCTTCGCTGCCGGAGGCGCGTCGGGCGATAGCAGGAGGACGTTGCAGGTCGACCATGCTTCAGGCTAGGACAAGGGTTGTTGGACAGCGTCAGAGGTGTCGGTCGAGATTGGCCACAGTTGAAAGATAATTTACTGAGTGCTGGAAATCCTGAAGCCAGGAATTTGCTCTTTCTATTGACGCCTTGTCCGGTGCGCGGCTGAACACGTCGAGAGCAGAAAGCAGAGCTTGGATGTCGGTCATATGGACGACAAGAGTTGGTTATGATAGCGGTGTGGAACGAAGATCAGGGTTTCAGCGATGACGCCGATGAGATACAAAGAAGTTTGTAGTTGTTGATGCTGGATCTAGCTGGTGTCCCACTCATGCCACCTCAGAAAAAAAAACTTCCCTGCATCTTCCAGTAGCTGCGCAGAACCATGGTATATTGTGATCAAAAAAGGTCCGCTACGACAGGTTATTCCGCATAGAGAATAAGGAGAGGGTAACAGAATCTGTACTAAACGTGATGAGTAGTAGAGGGGATATCCTATGAAAAGAGCGTGCACGCGTTCGCAAGAACCAAGATAAGGAGTGAATAGACAGGGGAAATTCGAATGAGATGGTGTACAAGGAGAACAGTCGATAGACGATAGGGGGTGGCAGCGAGTCAAAAAAAACATAAAGAGTCTCCATATTTTCGAAGAAGAATGCGCTCTACGTGCGGAGGAAACCTTTCTTCCTCGTGGTCTGTAATGAAAGACAGTGAGCACAGTGCATGCTTCACAAAGGTTATGACGTACAGAAGACTTCTCAGGTGTCAAAGGACGACCACTCTCGATCTTCCTCTTCTTATCCTCAAGATCAAGACGTTGCTTGTCAAGAGCATCCTTCATTTCCTTGTGGCGAGCATACAGCTCCTCTTCAGACTGCTTGAGCTTCGCTTCCTTCTCCTGCACCTTCTGCTGGAACACCATCTTCATCTCGGCCTCCATCTTGGCAAGTTTGGCCTCATGAAGGACACGCTCTTCCTGCAATCTCGCAGCAGGGCTTGAGAATGAAAGGTCAGATCTGAGATAACGAGAAAGAATAGACCTAGCAACTTACTTGATCTCCTTGAACACGGATGAATCCTGGGCCACACCCATGCTGAGGAGCTTCTCCGTGCGCCAGTTCTCGTACAGAACATCGTTGGTGTACTCCCTGAGTTCCTCCATGTACGTACGAACAAGCATTTGACGAAGCTTGACAAAGTCACAATGCTCCTCATTGTCGACCTCCACGACACCCCAAGGGTATACACGACCACGGACCTCACGACCGTCGGGCGTGACCACGATCTTGTCTGAACCTACAACGGCAAAAGGAATCTTGCTGGCAATCTCCTCCGCCTCAGCAATGGTCTCCTCATCCTCGTTCTCGTAAGTAGGTGCTTGGAAGATATGGATATTGTGGTGCGCAATGTCAGCCAAGATCTGCGAACAACCGTGAGACTGTGGGCAGCAATGCAAGGTCACGAAAGGGACATACTCTCTCCTTGAACTCGGTAACCTCCTCATCCGTCAGAGTGTCGGACTTGGCAATGATGGGGATAAGGTTGACTTTAGTGTGCAGCCTACGCATGAATTCGATATCAAGCTGCTTGAGCCTATAAAGGGTATTAGCGAAACGACGCCTGTTGACACGTATTAAGGACGCACGAATGTCCTGTCGGTTGAATGAAGTACAGGCACGCGTGGACGCGATTGTCGACAATCTTCGTCCTGTTGACGCGGTTTTCTTGCTCAAGATACGAGTCAAAGCGAGATTCAATGTTCTCAACAATGGGTTTCCAGCTGTTCGCGGCGCACAATCAGCATGCGACGCGTAGGGGCTCCACAGCAAGAGCTTACCTGTCGTCGTTGTTGACGAAATCACCGAAACCAGGCGTGTCGACGACTGTTAAATGAAGTCGGACACCGTTTTCCTCGATATCTATACGTAACGAAGCGGTAAGGGCCTACGTATGCTCGGGGGCGCTGTTTAAAAATAGTTACCAGCGCCGATACTCTCAATAGCAACGGTCTTCGGCCGCTCCGCTGCAGGAGGGAGGGGCTCCTTCTGCGGGTAGAGAGTGGTGTTGAAGAGGGTGTTGATCAGAGTCGACTTCCCAAGGCCGGACTCTCCTGCACTGCGGGTGAGAAACACGTCAACGGCACAGGGGGGATAGAGACGACTGACCGACGACCATGGCGGTGAACTGGAAGCCCTTCCTGACACTCTTCCTGTGGACCTGGTTGGGGAGGTTGGCGAAACCGACGTAGCCCATGAGCTTTTTGCGAATGACGCTGGAAATGCCAGCGGTCTGGGCATTTGGCACAAGCGACGGGCTGGAGCCGTTGGAAAGGCCGTTGGACACGAGGTCACCGTTGCGTGAGGAGGTGTAGGAGTCCGTCATCTGGGCAGGGTCGTGAGGGGGAGGAGGGAGGAGGAAAAAGAAAAAATACTTTTGGGTTGAACAGGACGGAGGGGAGGAAAGAAGTCGGGCGATGTTGTTCTTGTTTGGTCGCGGTGGCAAGGGCCCCCTCCAATTTCGGTTTCGGCAACAGCAGACCCTGATCATCATCAGCCCTCTCAGATTCTCCTCGCTTCCCGCCACTCACCAGGTAGAATCGCGTTCTTGAGGGGCGTCGCTCCATGTTGGCGCTCGTCAAGGGGCCCACCCAGTCCGGTCTGCTCACCGCTGTCCGCCATGCGCAAGTCGTGCGGCAGACAGCCCGTGTTGCGATTCGAAAATGTGATCATTGCGGCCCCACGCGAAAGAACGAACGAATAATAATACAGACAGTCAAAAATCCTGGCACTCGGCCGCGTTAATGTACATATCAAACAGCTGGTCCATTGTCTCGTATTTCGAGAAAATGTCCGGATATTCGTCCACAGGATCCACCAGGTCATCAGATGCCGGCTCCTTCATTTCGAAGGATGAATAGGTCCACGTTAGAGAGGGCGTCGATACACCCGATACATCCGATACCGCAGCGTCTACTGCTGGATCTTCTTGCGCTTCTGAAAACATTGCTTCAACGGCATCAAACAGCGCTTCGTCGCTTTCCAGGGGCTCGAGGTTTTCTTCCTCAGGCATAACGTCCAACGTTGACGAGAATCGACGGTGCAAGGACTTCCCACCTTCCGCTTGGTGTATTGTTTCATCAAGCAGAGATCTTCTGCGTCCTAGAGGTCGCGGATGTGCCAACGCTGACGGTGACAACGGTAGTACTTGCTCCGGCTCGCGCTGAAACTGGGGAATATAACGAATTGGTCGAGATGTGTTATAGATGGTTCTGCCCTGTGCTTGAAAGACGTCGTATTCTGGTCGTTGGAGGACATAGCGGCCACTCGCGCGGCAGTGAGCCTCGTGCAGCCACGACGTCTCTTGTTCCGGACTGCGTGATAGCAGAGGCGAATATCGATTTTTCAAGGCGGCGATCCTCCTGCGTCCCGGTGTGTAGGATATAGTATGGTCGGGTGTCATCTCCTCCAGAGAAGAATGAGTCAACGCTGCTGGCTGGAACGTATGACGGACAAAGAATGTTGACTGGATTTTCGGCATCGTGAATTACGGCTCAGGGCTGGAAGTAAAAGGAATGAAAGTCTGAGCCGGACAGGAAGTGATGAAGCGACACCGTGAAGGTGTGGAAAAATGGGTGAGGGCTCAACCAAGCGCTCTCTATATTTCACAGACCTTCTTTGGCATCTAGGATCGTTCGAGACAAAGTCGGTTGATAGTCCATGTGTGGCCGTGGATTATTTCGTAACAAAGTGGAAGCGTTGAACATCCAGATTTGCGGTCCTTCACCTGATGCCGAACTTCTGAGGGAATCGTCTCATGAAGTCTAATGTAGGAGAGACCAGCGAGAAGAGTGGCACCAGCAGCTGAGCATTCCTTCAAATTCGAGATGCACTACTGCGCTTGGAAAGTCCAACGTGAAGGCATAATTAAATTCAAATCAGCTGGCACGAGAATACGCACGCTTATTCTCTCTTTGTTCCATGAAGTCAAAGAGACCAAAGATTGACAGAATCTATGCAATTAAACACCGGAAAGATACAAAGGTTGGTGGTTATGACGAAGCAGGGGTGTCTGGAAGCCATTCCTTCGGGAAATCCGCGATAGATGGCCTGTGGAATACTCGACTCCGAAGATGGTCGCCTTTCTTCGACTTCAAAGCTTTTGCGTAGAGATGACGCAGATCGATAGGTACGTCGCTGAAGTCGTTTCTCTCGTTCTGAAAATCAAATTAGTCGGTGACGAGTGTTATCAAGGCAGCCAATACAGAACTAGACGTACATTAGCCTCCTCAACAAGCTTGTCGAGCGTGTCGCTCGCCCACTTCAGGTTCATGGACGCTTCCGGGAAGTCCTCGCACGAAATTTTAACGTAACCATTGCCCCAGTCATCCAGGCCGCTGACGCCAGCATCAGCAGGAGGGTTTGGTGTCCATCGTGGCCCAGCAAGAAGGATGAGTTTGTGCGTGGCTGCTTCAGTCTTCAAGGGAAGCTTGTCGACTGGCACGACGATGACACGCTTGAGCGCGGCTGGATGGGATTCGCCCTGGTAGTGTACAGAGCGCACGATTAGGGAATGCTCCGCGGGTGGAGGAACAAATTGTTTCCGGTATGCTATAGCAACTTAAATGAGCAACTAGTAAATAATCCGAAGTAGGTTCCTAGCCGTACCGACAAGTTTAGGCATCTCGTGCTCGATGAGTCTCAGGTAGTGCAACGTCTCCCGCTGCTGCTGCATAATAATATGTCCACCTGACGGGGAATCCTCCACCTCTCCATGCTCCTCCAGTTGGTCCCACAGTTCCTCCATGTCATCTTCAATAACAGGACTTGTCCGGCGACGTCCAACCTGTTCCGCTACGGGTGGTCTTCGTCGGAGGAGAACCGAGGAGGTGTTAAAGCACCTGAGGGAGGCTATCTCTGCAACATGCCTAGCGCGCAGAGTTTTCGAGAGCGACAGGCAACGAGCAAGGGACTGTGCCATGTTCACTTCAAAGCTGAGCGAAAGTTGAGCTCGGCGGCGGCAGAACGCGCTGTCCAAAATTAGCGTATTGAGGAGGGCGATGGCAGACAAGCACAAATACGTCTTCTGTATCGGGGCTAGTAATCCTGAACTTCACCAAGCTTTCATCTGAGGCGATAACTGCTGACTGTGATCGCTATGGTTGTGAGCACCTACCAGGTCATTAGAGTCGATTGTTCACACTCAAAATCAGACCAGCGCCTCCAATTGTCGATAAAAGCCGAGCTAGAAAATGTCACCGACTTGGAACCAGCAACTAAGGATTTCGAATTCTTCTTCCAGGTGAGTCGAGCAGTTGAACGATTGTACGATAGGAATTGTAACGCTCTGTTCGTATATCCAGGTGAAATGCAACAGCTGTCATGAAGTTCATCCCAAGTTCGTGTCCATGAATAGGATCGTCAGTGCAGCTCTCATCTTCGAGACCTGCCGCACTGCTGACCTTCTCCCCAGCAAGAGCGAGAAGTAACTGGAGGCAAGGGAAGCACTGCGCATTTCGTGTGGAAATGCAGTCTCTGTAAGTTTATCTCTCTCGATAAAATCTTTGCCTAATAAGTGAATTGATTTGTTGTGACTACAGGCAGACGCGAAAGTTCAGCCAAGTTTGAGTCCATTCCAATCACACCCTACAAAGCAGAAAACGGACAGTTCGGTCCTCTGTTGGTGATTGAATGTCGTGGACTAGAATTCATTGGATTTGATCCACGTGTATGTTCATTTATCGACCTTTCATCGTCAATCAGTTATTTCGTTCCTTAGGGCACCTGGAAATGCGTTGGTACCACTAAGACTGTATTCCCTGAGGCGGACTTGGTTGATGGTGAATGGAACGATTATGACGAAAAGGTGAGGTTATTATCCACAACCCCCCATCAACAATCAATTCACTTTCCATCAACAGGCTGGCCTACCCGTTGGTATTTCAGATTTCGGTAGCCGCTGGGATCGAGCGTAAATTCAGCAGATATATGTCAGAATGCAATCAAGGCTTGTAAGGTCCCAGAATGGAGTGGATATCAAGTCGTAGTCGCGTCACATCTAGGATAGTTGATTCGCAAGGGCTGCATCTCATGTCGCTGCAGCAATGGAGGGCAGTGGTTTCTCTGTGGTCTTTTCCTCGATGCCGGAAGTGGATGTCGCTTTGCCGTCGTTTTCTGGTACGACGTCAGTTTGTCTTTGCGATGATTTCCGACCTGTCAGGATTTCTCTTTTCCATGTCGACGCCTCCTCCGGAATTTCCTTCGCAAATGTATTGGCCTTATGAGCCGCTTTCTTAACGGTTTTCTTTCCGGAGGGTGGCGTATTCCACCCTTTCTTGATTTTTGTCAAGTGTTCGATGCTGAATACCTTATGAGTTGACGCCAGGACTTCTGAGCTGGCTACGCACCCCCATAGCGCCGCCTCCGCCTTGCTTATTCGCACCTTCCGCATATCAACACCTCTTTCAGTCAGTACGTCGATGAATTTATGAAAGTGCTGCGAGGATTCGCGTGAATTCGAGGGTGTATACAACTCGTCTACACTCACGTCGATGGATGTCCTTCGTATACAATCAGGTTATGGTATTCACTGCCGGATCAACGACCGGCCTACTCACCTGTAGTGGCCCGATAGTGGTGACAGCGTATGGATAACTCCTTGTTTCACTGAAATTAGCCCGGCTGATGTTACCATTCCCCCAGAGATGAAAGATGAATGTTGAAAGGCTCCTGTCTCTGGAAGGATGCATCGAAAAGGTGTGAAGTGCTCTATCATCAAATGGCCCACCTTTGATACCGATAAACATGTTGACTTTGTATAGTATAAAGGTGCGCCACGTGTGAGATTCTTCCGCTGCACATCAAACTGTAGGACTCACAGTTTCTGTCCTGGTATAGTTTCAGAGACCGATTCTTTAGAAGGGGGAGGCTAAATGCTTACCGACACGTATATCCAAGTATTTCTCTTGACCGTCTTCCGCAACAATCTTTCCATTATTCCTCGGGGCGTGAAATGCCGGCGCCAATACCCCGACCATCCGTGTTCCCCAGTGGACCGCCCCTCATAGTGCGTCGCGGCGTTGTCTTGGTCTTCCGAATTGTTTAACGTTGCCCTTATGAATGGTTCATTGTTGGTGGTTGCCGATGCTGGTCTGCTGGGTATGCCTTGTGGGACAATGCCTTGACCGTCTCCAGTATCTTTCCAGTGTCCAGGGGTAGTATCCACAGGCAGATTATTTTTTGCCCAGAGGAGCTTTCCGCCCTCGCTGATATTTACTAAGTAATTTAGGCCTATCGTCCCTTGAAATTATTCACTCAAAGTGGAAGCAAGAGTGGCACGCACGCTGCTCGGCAGATAGGTACCTATGGGAATGGTCAATATAAAGCAAGTGTGGTCAGAGGCAACTTACAGAATTCGCTACCGAGAACAGTTAGCACAAAGAATTGTCGGGAAATCACATAAACGGACCTCTTTTTCCAGTCGCTCACGAGGACATTCATCAAGGGATAGATCCTTTCCTCCGCCATGATCGAGCCTAGATCCACCGCATTAGGGAAAAAAGCATTTCACTGTGGCGCAGTAACCACCATTTAAAGAAGTTGTCCGTCGTATTCTCTTCTTGCCACTTCCTGTGATACCACTGGGCCAATATGCGTGATTGTAAGATGTTACGTTGGATCAAACGTTTCCTGACCTTCACTGGTTACTTAAACTTGTGAAAACCGAGCATCGACTTATCCAGGCGGACTCACGATTGGAACCATACCGGTGTTTGCTGCAGAGAAAATAAAAGGTTCGCACCGCATATGTGATGCGGAAGAAAGATGACTCACCTATCGACAAGCTCCAGCCAGTGCTGTGTCTCAAGGTGCTTATCTTCAGCGTCGACCTCAACGCCTTCCTCTTTCAACATCTTGTTCTTGTCTTTCAGTTGGCCAACAAAATAGGTCGCTCGTACCCATCTCTTGAGTGGGCTATTCTGACCGTCGATTGCAGCATTTCTATTTACCTATAGACCAAAGTCAAGTTGCGCTGGCAATCGACAGGCTTTGGATTGCATAACACACCGCAAGCTTGGCATGGTTCAGTGCGTCACCCCAACGCGATTCCGGATTCAGGTACTCGTCTTTCGCCAGGTTAACGTTCTTGCCTCGCCACATTCGCTGAATGAGCCTTGCTGACGCGATTCTTGCCGCCTCTGAGCTGGCATCCGTATCCTCCTTGTGGTGTGTCATGGTAAGTAGCAGCAGCAAAAGTGAACCACTTGAAGTGCTTCATGATGACGTCATGCAGTCATTAAGGAAATTAGATTGGGGCTACATGATGTGGGTATCGTACTACGGGATTGCACTTTTCATCGAATGGTACGGGGTGTGGAAGGAGAGCGATAGGGAAATGTGGCGATGTGATAGTAGTACGAACATAGGAGGAGTTTGAAGAAAAGAAATTGATACTAAAACAAGTAAATGGATGCGATTGTGCAGAGAACAGGAACGTGCGATGAGTGGTAGAATGGCAGAAAAAGCGAGGATACAGATACCAGAAGATGAGGAAAGATGACCAGGCGTGTTAGTAGTAGTGATAGTTCGTTCTTAGGTAAATCCTGTGAAAACCCAACCCGGTGGGAGTGTAAGATAGGGATGTTTTCGAAGCTCTGCGGCACTCGGCCGCTCTTCGGGATTGCTGCCCAGACCGTCAGTATCACGAAGAGAAACAAATAAGAGAAGAATGCCGTACATCGCGAAGCATTTTCTTCTGAAATCATCCGCTTCCTCGGACAGATGGACGTCCTCGTTGACGGGAGGCGGTTGCTTTGTTTGGTACAGCTAAAATGAAGTAATGAGAAACCGCAGGCGGTTCCGAAGGGTTTGAACTCACCTTGAACATAACTGCAACAGGCTCTTCACCCATCCAAGGTCTTCCACCTTGCCACATCTCAAGCACAACACAGCCCACACTCCAAATATCGATCTTGAAGTTGTAGCCACCCTTCTGCGTGTTGATGACCTCCGGGGCCATCCAGAATACAGTGCCTTGCATGGCAGTGAAAGCCCCTCCATGCATATCCTCCGTACGTTTCGAAATCCCAAAGTCGGATATCTTGCAAACGCCCGACATCTCAACAAGGATATTATCCGCCTTGAGATCCTGAAGTTACAGTAGTCGCACTGTGAGAAGGCGAATTCCGGCACAACCCATTCACTTACTCGATGAAGAATTCCTTTGGAATGGAGGTACTCCAGTCCGCTCAGGATTTGACTAGTGAATGAACGCGTGACATTGTCCTCAAACTTGCCATGCTTGTGGAGGCAGCTTCCAACTGATCCGCCCGGCACGTATTCGAGGAATCTGAATAAACATGAGTATTTCTTTTGCAGGAAAATGGAACAAATCGAGCTCACATGCTGAGATTTGAAGGGGTTTCCTCGAACCCGAGGTATTGCACTATATTGGGATGATCCAAGTCTCGCAGTGTCTCGCTTTCCATCTTCAATGCCTGCACGACGGTGTGTTGCCGCGAGTCGTTCTTATCGCTGGCAGTTTGCGGGAGCTCGACTTGTTTGACAGCGATCATCTCTCCAGTCGTTGCGTTGAGAGCAAGGTATACGCGTCCGTAAGTTCCCTTGCCAATCAACTCGCCGCGTACCCACTTGAACGTTGCTGGAATAGAAAACGTTAGGAAAGACTCCTTGCAGTTAGATAGAAATGACATACTAGGGCCACCAGACGGTGATTCCGGAATTGTTGAGCTACCATTGGTCCGCACTTGACCTGTTGTAACTTCCTCCAACCGGCTACCCCAGAGCTTAGTGTTCCGCTTGCGCAGCATGTTGTTGGCATACGAAGGCGCTTCGGCAGCCCTAGACGTGCGATCGATCTTCTTCTTGTGCTCCTGAGCGACGTAGCGAATAGATTTCTTGGCCCTAATTCTTGCTTTATCGTCGTTTACAGGCGCCGGAGGAGGCAAAGCTGCTGCTGGCTCCAAGGCAGTGGGTGAAATGTCGCCAGACGACGATTCGATGACGGGCTTGTCAAGGTCATGTTTAGGGAAGAACCGCTCAAGGTGTTCGTAAATGTTCTCTGCGGGAGGACGAGGTGCCCAACTCTCATCGCCAGCTTCGATGAAGGTGCTTTCTGGCCTTTCGGGACGCTTGGGTGCTGGCCGGCTGGCCACAGGTTCTGGTGGTGGGCGATAGCTGGAGGGAGCGAAGTCTTTGGGCGGCGGGTCAGGCTTTCTGCTTATGCTTTCAGCGGTGCGAGAATAGGTCGAATCCTCGATTTGAACCTTAAGGGGTGGTCGAGGTGACACTGGTTTATTTTCTGGCCTGACGATCCAAGTGCCTCCACCCGCATCTGAATCGTCGTCGTCATCATCATCGTCCGCCCCATAGGAACCCGTTGAGTTCTGATTGGCCAAGGCAGGCGGTGGGGTAAGCTGTCGTGTCAACGTCGTAGGTGGCTGTGTCCGAGAAACAAGAGTGCCTTGGGAACCAGTGCCAATCATCTTTGAGAAATGCAGCTGGTCTTCCAATTTAAGTGTCATCTCTGGCTCCCGATTGTTAATCATAATGTGTTGGTCGGGAGACGACGGTGGTGGCGAGTCTGCCACATTCTTCTGTGATGAGTCGTAACTTAGGCTTTCAGGACTGATCGGTGTTCGAGGAGGCGTGGTGTTCGAAGTTTCTGGTCCACTTTGGATGTCTGAGCGGTCTGAACGATCACTTGAGTTCGTGGGTCGAGGACCACGAGGGCTATGAACACCGATACTAGCCGAATGGTAGCTTTTGCTGGGGGAGATCGCACGAGGAGATCGATTTGACTCTCCAGAATCCAGAGTAGACCCGTATTGATGAGGAGATTGCAGTCGTGGATACCCGCGAGACGTTGGCGATGTGACAGCATCTCCTGTAGCAGACTGTGGCCGCGGGATTGGGTCCTGGCTTGGAGATATAAGGTTAGATGAGTATGCGCCCCCTCGAGACACATATTGGCTTGACACGCTTTGGCCAAAATCAGGTGAGGTTCCGTGCGGCGATGCTTGGGCAGGAAGTGGCTTTGCAAACGAGCTGCCCCGCGGCGGGTCGTATGATTTTGGTACCCCAGAAAGAGTAAGCCCGCTCGGTGAATAAGGCATATTCCCAGTTTGTCGTGTCATCGGCAGTTGTGCGTTTCGACGACTTGTTGAAGATGAGGAGCTTGAAAGCTTGAGGTTGTCCATGCTCTTGGTCGAGGTCTTCGCAAGTCTACTAGATGATCCCCAAGTAGATGGCGAGGCAGGAGAAGCTCTCCGACCGCCTTCCTCTCCTTTCCAGGTAACAAAGTAGTTGGTTGGAATAGGTTGACGACCAGACCGAGGTTGGGTCGACGGGCGAGTGTCTTGCATACTCGGTGCCAGTTGAGAAGCAGGGGGCCGAGGAGGAAAGGTTGGGCGATGCCGAGCAATAGTTGGTATTGGTACTCTTGTGCTCCGAGAAAGTGTTGTAGGGAAGCGATCAGAGTCATCAGCCAACCGCGTCCCACTGGCAGTAGGAGTCGGGACGGGTTCCCAAGACGGGTCGTCTTCATCGAAGACCCTCCTCCCTAGCCTATCTCTTAGATTGTCACGAGACGGCTCCGCACGCAGTTTCCCAGAGGACGGGCTATCTCGTCGAAGCTGTTTCGTCACGGCATCAGCATGTACCTCAGATGCTCTCAAGGCCATTTCCCGCTCAGCACCAGCGTCGGACCCTGAGCGGACATGAAGAAGACGACTGTAGGGGACCGCCAAACCAGATGCCTCCTCGTACGATGAAAACGAGGGGCGATTTGGCGACAATGGCGGTGGTGGGGCTGCCGTTGCAGGAACTGGCGGAAGTCCGTGCCCAATGCCGAAGCCGTCTTCCTTTCTCTGCGACCATGTCCGCTCTGATGATTGACCTGGAGGCGTGGCTTGTTCTGGAGATTGAATAAGAGGAGAAGCTGGGCGCGCATGTTGAACTATGCTTGGGCGTCGGCGAGGAGACGGTGGGTGACCTGCTGGCGCTGATGACGATGGGACTATTGTTGCCGTCTGGTGCACAGGTAGGCGAGGAGTTGACTTGTTCTGGTCGCGATCCGGGTTATCAAGGTCGGCGTCATAACCGATGTCCAAGGGCACGTTGTCGCTCATGGACGAGATGCTACCGTTCCTCGAGCGAGACCGTCGTTTCACCCTTAGAGGGTTTATGTTGGCGAGAGGCGGAAGAACGGGAGGAGAGGAACTGTATTCCATAGGCGGTGCTGGAGGAGGGGGTTCATGGACGGTCGAAGATGCTATTGAGACAAAGAACTTGAGGGACCCCTTGGAATCACTATGATCACGACAAAGTGCCCATAGCTTATCGTTGCTCAAAGGCTCTCCGATCGCGAAAGAGCCGATCTCAGTTTGATAAATGGAATATGGATGGAGTTCGTCTTCGTGGAAAAGATTGAGCTAGTGGGGGTGAATTACAGGCCAGATACACAAGACATAAGCACACACACCTTGGTCAAAATCAATTCCCGTATTTGCGCCGCAGTCTTTGCACCACTAATGCTAACAGTAACATAACGCTCTGAATCGGCCGTAACAAAGATAATGGTTGAAGAGGCACTTGACGGGGATGTGTAGGAGTCTGGGGTTGCTGCGGTGGGGGACTTGGCACGGAGAGGGAGATCAGTAAAGCGACGATGGAAGACCAGGAATACGAAAGGACACATACAGTACGATGACGCCGGGAGGAGTTGCTGTCGGGGGGTCGTGGCCGACCACCGAAAGGTGCCTTGATCAGAGCCTGGAATTTGCTCTTGCGGGAAGTTTCTTTGGAGGTGCGCTCATAGTAGTTCACGTCGGGTGGAGACAAAACTTTTGACGGACTTTCTACTCGTGTCTGGAGCTCGACAGAAGGAGAAGGGGCTTGTAGGCCTGGGGTGGAGGGTGGTGGAGTGGACGACTCGGCAGCAGGAGATCCTGCACTGTCTGGAGACAATGGAGGGTAGGACTGCTGATAGTGGGTGCCATTGCTGGCGACGGGGTGGATGTTCTCTGTGGTGAGATAGGACGGCTGGGAGGTGGAGGGCCGGCTGTAGGAGTAGGTGGGGGCGGGGGGCGGTCGGGGGTAAGGAGGGTATTTGGGGCGGACGGGGTTCTCGCGCTCGTCCGAGTCCGAGCCGGGATTGGCGACATAGAGCTTCCTGTGGGGCCGTGATCCTCTGTCCTCTGACATTGGGCGGGACGGCCTTGACGGGCAGGCGGGTCGGGGCGATGGGGGCGATGGAGGGGCGTGCGACGGGCGTCGTGGGTGGGAGCTCGGCGGGGCTGCCTGCTGCTGGTCGTGGAGGACGGCGTCGGGAGCCTGACGGACAGCGGCGTCGTCGTCGTCGTCGAGGTTGAGAGCGACAAGAGTGGGTAGAGACGAAAAGAGAATGGGTCCGTGCTGACTAAGCCACATGTACACTCAGGGACAGACAGCTTCGATTTCGAACACACGTTGTCCACACGGATTCTCATCTCTGCCGAACTCACTTTATTCTATATCTTACATACGCTATTTGACTACAGCTTCCCCGTCTCCCCAAACGTTCCCTCCAGCACATTCAGCTGCATACAGGTCAGCATGCCGCCACAGCGCCCAGCTGCACGCTTACCTTGGGAAAGTCCATCTTCTCCTCGAGCAACGTCTCACCCCAGCACAGGAGTTTCAGGAGCCCCACCAGCTTCACTTCTTTCCCCTGAGACAGGCTCTCAAGGATCGCCGCATTCACCTCCCCGGCTGTCTTCATCCGTTGCGCCGGAGATAGCAGTTCGGCGATCGCAGGCGGCGCGTTCGGGGTAGAGTCAAACGCCAAAAGCGCCATCGTCCGTTCAAGCTCAGACAAAAATTCGGGAGATTCTTCACCTCGAGGAGCAAGTTCGTCTTGTGCAAACTGTATGGCTTCAGGTATACGCCCCTGTCGGATGAATTCAATCAACTTCTGTTGCTGGAGCTTGAAGTACAGCGCAGGGTTGGTGTCGAGGATCTACCACCAATCAACAATGAGGTCAGTAGGCTGCATCGTGAAGAACAAGGGAAAAAAGGCAAAGACGATGATCATATTGAAGACTGAAGTTTTGGTTTACGTATATCATCAGCAGCCACGAGGGCTTGAGAGTGGTGCATGAAACGGTTTAATCCTTTGAAGCCTTGCCTGCTGCCAACCACAAAGAATCTACATACCTCAGGATTGAGGTCGTTCACGCGTGTGATAGCGTCTTCTACATCTCCTCGTTGAAGAGCTTCTCGGATGTCCATCCGGCTTTCTATGCTCTCGAAGTCAACAGGAGGAGAGAGGTTGGCCTCCTGGCTGAACTCTTCGGCCGCAGACTTGTACCCCTCGATCACCAGATAGTCCATGACTAGGCGGTTGAGATCACTGTCGAGAAACAGATAAGCGTTCGTTCAAAAGGAACACACAGGCCGGAAAGGTCAGATAATACATGCAATTGTTTATCTCCACAGAAGTTAGATTCAGAGAGATTCCCATTTGTTTTATCATCTTGGTAGAAAGAAAGGAAATGGGGACTCACGATTTCGTCACTTGAACATCATGCAGGCGTCGTTCCCATTCTTCCTTTCGAATGGAAGGCTTCGGAGGCTAGAACCGACGGCATGTAAGCGCATCGTATTGCCCCGGTGCATAGACTGTACTGACCATGGGGACAAAAGTTGAGCATGAACGCGTAGTTTTATGGGCCGGTAACTTGCGTGTTCAGGGCAGGTCAAGAAAGGCCCTCGAGATCACGTGTATTACGCACCTGAGCGCGCCTCGAATTGTCACCCCACCACCACCACCAAAACCCAAAAATCGTGACCTTTATGACACCAGCTCTATCCTTCCTCTAACTACTTGTAAACCCAACGGCGCTATGGATTTCAATCCTGGAGAATTCCAACCTTTCCCTGTGTCTCACCCAAACCGACCCGAAACACCTCCCCTCGACTTCGACATATCCCACCCCTTCACCGGCATTGAACTCATTGTATCAGGCCTCCCTCATGACTCTCTTAATGCTGCCCAGAACCGCCTACAACACATTATTCGAGAACTGAGAAACCAGAATGGCAACATCCCCAACGTTGATATTGTCTCACCTGCGAGTACAGACCCCCTCGACTACGTATGGGTTTCTCTGGCAGGCCCTTTGAAGGAAGTCCCTCGTCCCGACATTCTGGAGAGAGTACGTGCCACACTCGATGGAATAGACGGTTTACGCGCTCGATGGAAGGCTTCTACGAGCCGAATGGACAAAACGAGACAAGTATACTTCCAGGCAGAAGAAGGCATCAACATGACCATTTTCAAGAGCAAGGTCAACAGAGTCCTCCTTGCCCGCCACCTCGATGTCCAAACGTCTTGGGTGCCCAGGGATGGTCGCTGAGTCTTTTACATGTTCCTCGCACACGACGCCTTCTACCAACTCACGAACCAACCGATTGAGGTCGACCGACGTTTTTACCACCCCCGCCATTCGCGCTACATCCAACCTAAGTTTGGACTGGGAGTAGCTGTCAACGGCATCGGTGACCTTCCTCAAGCCAAGTCCCTGATCAATCGCTACCTCGAAAACACGTACAGTGATGGATCCGGAGACCCAGTAGTTCGTGACAGTCGCCTGGAACTGGATGGTACAGTCTATTGCGCCGTCCTTCGTACCCCTCGTATTGCCTCTCGCTTTGTTTCTGAACCGTTTGATCTTTTCTCAGCCTCGGGCATCAACGTCTCGTCTCCACAATACCTTTATGTCCTGAACACCCAGGGAGTCCCAGCAATGGTCTTCAACTCCAATCCATCAAACTCCTCTCAAGAGTCCAACCCCCTTATCCAACGACAACTCGACACCCTCTCCGCCAATGCAAACTCTGTTAACACAACCCTTCAACAGGTTATTCAACAGCAAAAGGATACAGAAGATCGGTATCAGCGTGATCGAACTAACCTAATTGATGCTTTCAGGGAAACCACCAATGCCTATTATCTCACCAACCTCATCAACTCAACCCAATCGGAGATAATGACGCTGCAAACCAGCATCGACCATCAGGAAAGCCTGAAGCTCTTGCTACTCCCGAACGACCCCCGTGCCCAAGGACTCGATGATCGTACCGCTCGCCTCCAGCACCGCATCTCTGAAGCCGAATCCTACAAAAAGGACCTCACTACAAAGCTTCAAGCCAAACAACTCACACTCACCACATCCTCTCCAACGGCAACAAGCTTCATGGAACCTGTCGCAGTCTCAGATCAGGACCAACAAATTTCCTCCACATCTCCAGTGCCAATCGCCTCTATGCCCGAAGCTTCGACCTCAAACAAACGACCCCGACTGGAGAATGACCAGAGTGACGTCCATGAGCAACGAGAGGTCGGGCTCTCCATGCAAGTGGATGATGGCCTTCAGGTGCGTACTGCTCCTTCTCCTTCCTACCCCCCTTCATTCTCCCTGGCCTTGCCAGCCATCCTCAACGAGCAATGGGTAACCGAACTGAATGATGAAACCCTTTCCTTCCGTTTGCTTTCACCTCCTTCAATTTGTTCTTCATTGTCGTCTTTGTCTCATTCTTTCCCTCAACCTTATTTTCTTCTACTCTTTTCTATCATTATTCTTTTTCCTATTATTTCCGCGACAGCCCCCGCGTCATCCACTTCCCTACGTGTTGTATCGGTTAATGCCAATGGTCTTGCCCATGAAATGAAAGTCAGTGCAATCGAGAATATGGTTGAATCACTTCAACCGCATGCACTCGTCATTGGCGAAACGAAGAATTCTCAACAGGTGGCCCGACGGCTATCTCTTCGTGGATATCAGATACATGAGAATCCAGGGCGTAAGACCGGGCGTACCTCTGCAAAATGGGGAGTGATTGTGGCAATACGGCGGGGTTTTTTCAATGTCCAAGTGGTACCCACTCAAGATGCTCTACGTGGACGAGCTGTTGCATTGGACCTAACCATTCCGACTGCTAACCATAAATCATTTTTACATCGCCTGATTGGGGTCTATGCTCCCTGGAATCCTGGAGGCACTGAAGATGGTGAAAATCTCTTCTGGCCGTCCATTACCAACCTATGCACTGATGCATCATACTCATGGTCAATATCTGGAGACCTTAATGCCTCCTTGGCTATTTGCGAGTCGATGTCTCACTCACCTTCCCCTTCACAAGCCTTCTACACTCGTTTCCTTCACGATACTAATGGTGTAGATCTCTGGCAAACCCAGCACCCAGTAGATGTCAGACATGAATGGACCTATCGTGCGTATGACTCTACAACCCCCTCTCTCAGCATAATCGACAGAACAGCTGCCTCTCGCCTTGGTGTAATTTCTGGGTCCATTGAAATTCCCAATTTCTTCATTCCCATAACCGACCATCGGCCTATCTCATCCCTCATTGTCCTTTCAGCCCCACATCCTGCAGACACACCATCCATACCAGCTGAACCTCCGCCTTCCTCATACTCTCCACGCTTCTATTTTCCCAAACGACAGGAGAAATATCACCTCTCCAACTTCAGTCATGCAGTTGATGAAATGTTGAAAGATGTTCACCCTGAAGTCTTTCACATCGACTCTGATGACTCCTTTCAACAATGCTATGACTCATTGACCTCCATCCTCCTTGACGCAGCTCGGTGTTCATTTTCTCTCCCTTCTGAACCTGCACCAAAGGGAAAAATATCGAACCCTACCCTTCGACTAATCATTCAGGAGTACCGACGAATTAACCGCCTATTAGGAGCCTTGTCTCATGCCTCCCAAACCCATTCAGCCCCACTGTTCCCTCATGAGCAATGGGTGTCCCTTTATCTTACCGCCTTTCATCATATCACCACTCCCCTACACCCCCTTCATTTTTCTGACAATTTTCAGACATTTCTCAAATCGCTCAGAAAGCGACTAAACAAAATCCGATTTGCGGAAGAACATATGGAAAGACGCAGGAAATTGGAAAAGAAAGCCACAAACCAAATCCAGACTCTCCTACATGGCGGCTCCTCCAAGGCAATGTTCCCTACTAAATTCTCTTCCCTTCCTCTTGCCATCTGCCCTCACCCAGGCGAGAACACAGACAACATAGTCACTGGGCCCGATGATATCAAAAGCGCAACAGTTCAATATTTTCAAAGCCTTTACCACCGTACCCCACGCCCAGCACAAGCAAAGCCATGGATGCACTGTCCTTCCGTATCCCAGGTGGCTGAGCAGGTTGATGCCAAACCATTCTCATGGCCTCAACCTCTTGATAAAACCCAACTCCGCAAAATATTATCTAAAGGTAATTCACGTCCGACACCAGGGCCAGACGGATGGGAAAAGTGGTTCCTCCGCTACCTTTCGGACAAGGCGCTCGAACCCATCCTCAGCTTAACAAACTATATTATCACTCGCTCCCATTTTCCTAACTGTTTAAAACCCACTAACATTTCCACCATTCACAAGCATGGCCCAAATACCTTCTTATTCAATTACAGAGGTGTCGCTTGCAACAATCTCCTCCTCAACCTTCCCTTTGCATGGCTCAATTATTTACTAACACCTTACCTGAATCAGCTCAACATAATTCCTGACTCCCAAGTCGCCACACAACCTGGGGTGCAAGGGCGAGATTTGATCTCATATGTGTCTCAGCTTGAATGTTGGGCCAAACGAGAAAATATCCCCCTTTACATCCTTCAACGTGATCAGAAAAAGGGATTCGACATGCTTGAACCCCAAGGCTTCTACGATGCAATCGAGGCTTATCACCTGCCACACTCCATTATCGACCTTGACCGATCATCTCAAGCAAATGTACCATACCGAGTCAAAACGGCTCATGGGTTCACTCATACATTTATTGTCAACGGAGTCACCAAACAAGGCGGATCCCTCTCACCCCTTAAATGCACACTCACAACAAGCATGTCAAACAGATGGCTTGAGGACGAGTCTACACATCTTCCTCAACCATTAAACCTTTCCACACACCAGGCTCGTCTCGGACTCCCGCACATCTCCGCTGACTCAATCCACCTTCACCCATCCATGATTGAAGCTATGGACGATACACTCTTGACGTCAACCTCTCTTTCAACCCTATACTTCTTAGCTCGCCGTGCTGATCGCTTCCAGGCCACATACGGAGGGGAAACAGAATGGCGCAAAAGTGCCATTTACATTTACAACGACCCGATCTACACCTGTCAAAACAGCCCACAGACCCTCAATATGCCATCTGTCTCCTACTCCAATCCTCAATCCTACGAAACCCTTAACAACCAAATACCTATTATTACTGACCATACCACCTTTTTGCGTGTTCCAATCAACAGGCCTGACCTCCAATACTCCCATATTCGTGACATCATTTCTAACTTCCATTTTCCTATTCTGTCTCATCACCTCCCACTAACTGCCCTCAGGCGGATCGTCTCCCAACAGCTCATCTCCAAAATACGCCCCTACCTCTCTCTCCAGCCTATCTCCCAGGATCATGCGCTATCATTGGACCATCTGATAGCATCCAAAATTCACGATCACCTGGGCTTCCCTTTCCGATTTAACACGCACCTCCTCACATTACCTTTGCATCTTCGAGGATTTGCCTTTCCTTCTATTTCTCGCCTTAATGACTCACTGGCAGTATCAGGTCTCCAACGCGATCTCAACCATCATATAGCTCCTTTCCATCAAATGGCCGCGATTACCCTCGCTGACTGGACATGCAACCTTAATGGTTGTATTAATCCTATTTCCATTCTCTCAACATCACCCGACAAATTCTCCCATGTCCATCACTCAAAATTACCATTTGCATGGCGCTTGGCTGGCAAAGTAATCAAACAACTTGGTCTCTCCTTTGTAGAGACTGACATGCACTATGTCAGCGATGGTTTCATCGGCATCCGCCACCTGGCCAGGATAAGTAAAACCCTCTTTCCTCATGAAATTCAAATTCCTTCCCGCACAATTACTAACTTTGAAAAGGCTGGCTACAAGTCCCTTAACAGCCTTGGTCAACTTATCCCGAGCACCCTACCATCACTCTCCTTTACATTTTCTCCTTCTCCTCCTTCCTCCCCTCCCATTTGTGTTCGGGATTGGCCCGTATTCACACGCTGGCTCCAACTGCTACCCTCCATCCTCTCCCATATCTCACAACCCCACTTATCCTTGCTCTTACCCTGTCCAATGCGGCGCCAACTAGCCGAAGCCAATATTCTGTTACTGGCCAATTCTCTCCAACCTTTCTCCCATTTGGCTCCCCCACACACCTTCGCAAGTGACGCGTCGACCATTACAACTGCGCCTAGCATATCTTCCACCAACTTGGCGGTGATCGCCAATGGGAATGCATTTGCCGCATCCATTACAGGTCATGGCTCAGAAACTGGAATTCTCAAAGGCGAATCCTACGGAATAGTTGCTATGTCCATTCTTGCTCACCACTCGAAGCTACCAATAACCACTCTCTACTCCGACCATCTCAACTCCGTCAACCTCCTTAACTCACAACCGCAACCCCACATTCTCAAAACAAAACCCGCTCGCTCTTATTACCGATGGATCCTTGACATCTGGAAAGATGCCCTTGACGACAACCAACAAATATCACTCCTCCACTGCAAAGCACACACGACCAACAACACTCTTCCTGCCAGACTGAACAGGCTAGCAGATCACATAGCCTCCCACTCCCACCATGGCCTCATCTCCCCGCCACCATTACCCCCTCCAACCTTTACTATGGACGATTACACCCTTTATTCTCATTCCCATGGCTTCATTGAAACGAACACTTTCCAATTCATTGACTCGCTCCTTTCCAAACTTTTGTCTTCCTCTTTAGATACGTACCATGCCCCCCTTATTCCCTCGCCGCTCTTTGACGACACACCTCCACCTTCTTACTCATACCTACAAGCCCTTTCTTCCTTCTCTGCGGTCATCCAACTTTACACTCGGTGTGGTCAACTCGATACATCACTCTCAATCTCCCGCCGACTTTCCGATGGAACCCAACCATGGTGTCGCTTCGGGTGCCGCGCAATCGAGGACCCTCATCATGTGTTTGTACACTGTCCTCACTTTGACTCGTTCCGTGACTCCGCCACCTCTTCTGTTGTCGCTTCCACCACCACAACACTTGACGCTACGACTCTGGACTCTGCCAGCTGCCAGTCTATCTTGGAACGAGCCCGTGGCCTCTTTCATGATACTGGCACATGGCCAACGCAACGATCACTATACTACCTTGGCGTCCTACCAGCATTCTTCAATGTGGAATCGACTTCAGCGAGAGCAAAAACGGCACATATTCGGCTAGCAAATGACTGGCACACACTCTCCATCAGACTCGCTGCGAGGATCTGGGGAGAAATGCGACGAAAATCCCGAGGCCAGCACTCACCACCGAAACCGCCCCGAAAAGAAATTTCTTTACCCCCACATTTCGAAACGATTCTCCCTCCGACATATCCTTCCATAAATATTCATTTCCACTAAAACCATTACCAATACTCGCTCTTCGTATCATATCATATCTGACTCCCATATTTCAATCCCCATGAGCTGGCGAGGCACTTCGTAGCAATACGTATTTACCTGAGTTATTATGTAACGTAGTCAGCCGATAATTATTACCATTACCAATAGCTACATAAGAACGAAAAACCTACATAAATCTTTTGGATGACCACACGGGCAAAGCGGAAGAGAATAAAGAGGCCCCGCGCTTCCGTGTTTATTGAGGTGGAGGCCGCCGTGAGCCGCCTGTCCGACGAGCCTGCAGATGAGGGGGTGCAAGACACATCTGGTCAGTTGGTTGTGTCTAGCTTCCCAACGCAAACCCTATCTGAAGCATAGGACTCATTGAGTTGTAAGCATTAAAATTATTGAAATCCAGGCGGCGAAATACAAGTACACTTCGAAGATTGACAACCAGACTACTTGCTACTGGCAGGAGGAGGATAACAGGCACAGGTAACTATGCCTCCTGCGAGTCACTCTTCCGGTCGATGTAGTGCTCCTCAACACCATTATACTGGGAACCCCAATCGGCTGTCCTGAGGGTGTACTTATAGACGGGCTAAATATTGGAGATATATTAACAAATTATCAGTGGAATATCGAAGGAAAATAAACCTTCTCTGTTCCTTGCTCCCTTGATAGATGAAGCGATCGAATAATACCAGTGACGACAGCGGTCTTTCCCTTGTCCACTTCGCGCCATTTTTCTTTGAAAATCACGGTTTCGTTAACAGAGTACTGGGGGGGAACCTCAATGACGGCCACTGCAGAGAGGGGTGTTAGTGACAGCATCGTCGGAGAGAGTGATGATGAGAATACCTTCTGGTCGTACAGGGGCGGCGGCGGCAGCGGCGGCAGCGGAGGCAGCGGCGGCGATTTCCGCGGTTGGAACGAGGCTGGCCGAGTTAGACATTGAGTGCGAGAGTGTGTGGTAAAGGTGGGTGTCGTTGTCGTGTCGGTGTCGCCCTCCCTGTTGCTTTTATACAAAGTCACATCACGCGGGTCGCATGGAAATTTCGTACCATGCTGGCAGGGATGCTTCGACGTCTGCATTTGCCATTTCTAAAAAAAGTGCGTGCAGGGAGGACGGGCTTCAACTTCTGGAGGGGTACTGGGCTTTCCGAAGGAAGGGAATCCGGTGTCTGATTCATTTCACACTTCTGGGCAGGCATCGCAGTCTTCTCTGCAGCGCAGTCTTCTCTGCAGCGCAGTCTTCTCTGCCAGTTCGTTAGCTGTAATCGGTTTCATGACGGAAACTCAGCCACGGTGATGAGAGAACTAACTTTAGACCAATACATTCAGCATTTGAGATCCCGTAATATCTTACCGCAGGCTTTCCGAGATGACTTAGAGGAATCACCTGTCTACTTGTCTTGGTGATGTTTTAAAAGCCGTCTATCTACATTCCTTCGGAGAGAAGATATCAAGCCCATTTTTAACTCGCCGTGGCCAAGAGGTTTCCCATTGTCCAATCAAATTATAACGGGGTTGTAAAGCAAACTGGACGCACGAGAAGAGGCCACAGCGTCGGTCAAACAGCGCCCCGGCCGAGATAGAAATTTGCCATACAGCACCGAGTGAAACAAAATCGGAATAGGTCATATCGTCGAGCAGCCACAAGAAGTTTTGAAGAAAGAACTTGGGTCACCAACATAGCTATAGCACACTACCGAGTAGAAGGATTCCCATTTTCGGCCGTCCCGGAATCGGCGAGTGGCATAGCCTTACTAAACAAGCGCCAAGAACGGGTCAGCCCGATTACTTCGCTCGTAATCGCCCGTTAGTCACGGTGCACCCAGTTAGCGCCCATCAACTTTCCATCACATCAGCGCTGTTCCAGTCAAGGTCAAGAACATAACTCGCAATGTCGCGCCACGTATGGGGTAGACTCTGACCCTGTGTTTAGAAGAAGCCACCCACGGTAGATTATCTATGATAAAATTAGGTCCATGGCCCACGCCATGAGTTTCTGTTTCTCAGCATGGTAAACTGCGTATGGGCCACTACCCCACGGCCGCCCTGCTATGGAAAGCCACGTGTAATTCATATTCGACAGTTTCATTACTGGAACGAATCCCGGGACTCCCGAGGGTAAAAGAGTTCCTGTTCGGGGTTTTGTGAATGAAAGAAATGAAAGTGAATTGTTAGATGGTACTTAATCGATCAACGGGGAACTGGTTCTTCTTTTGGTAGCCCCGCAAGATGAAGTGATTAAACAGGGTTCCTCTTCGCTGTATCTTCAGATAGCCTGCGTGAGAGATGCAGCTTTCGCTCAGGTGTTCGCATAAACGGAATCTGGGAGATAGAATGGGAGGGTCTGGCCCCAGTCCACGACTGTCTCACATGACATACAATTGCCGTTCGACTATTTATCGCGAGGATCCCGTAAATGAATCAGCCAACATATCCGTATTCTTCTTTTATTTGTTGAGATGGATACTCATGACCGCCGGGCTCTCTGGAGCTGGCGCCAGGAAGTCGGAAAGCGCCTGCTACTTTCCCATACATAATGAGGGATATGCAACTTTATAAACGCTGGCAGGCCGGGCAAGCACGCTACCGTTGCTTCATGAATTCGTCGTGCTAAAGTGGATGGACCAGGATCACCAGTATCTAGATAGTATGCTGTTTGTCTAAGGGCAATTTTTTGGGAACCGTTTACTTGCCCTTTACAAAAAGAGACAAAGAAGGGTCGGGGGACACGAATTTGACACGAATACGTTGTGGACCTTTGACGAGCAACCTCGGGAGGAGATGAGCACTAGATCAGCAGTTTGCAGAAGGGCTAGATGAATAATCATATTATTGAAGGCTTTACTGGCTCGGTAAGCATATTTCCGGTCATGCTTAGAAAAGCCTTCAAGCCCTGTCTGGACGCCAGGGCGCTCAATTCACTTCGCGCTCTCGACAGTGAATGGAGCCTTCCAGGCGTCCTCGATAAGGAAAAAAGTCTTAGGGACAGCCACTGCAAATTACCCGCCACACATAGAATACCCTCTACCTACGGTAGCGAGAATTGGAGATCCAAGCCTTTTCCAGCATGAAACCATTGTGCCCAACAGTGATATTCCATAATAGTGTCCTGTAAGCTCTGCCACGGACCTTCCGTAAGTCAGTCGTGCGGGTTTAAATCAATGAATCGTACAGTCCTGAGTTCGATATTTATTTCTGGCAAGGGGAAATATAACTGTGAAGGCGTGGAGGACTTGATGACTGTAGAGGGGATCAAAGTAAGATGACACACTGTCATCGTTCCTCCACGTAACGCATAACATCGACTAGCGTGTATAGTTCAACGACAGGGTGTTATAGAGAGAATCTTTATCGAGAAATAGGCGCCTACTCGCTGAAGGTGGGATGAGGGTATCGAGGCGGACGTTCAATTTGGGCAGCCTCCCTGACAACGCTTGAAGTCTCTGTCAAGCCTCCCGTGATTGCATATGTATGATAACAAGACATAGAGTCAGGGAATTGCACTACTCGCCGAAGACGTTTATGAGACAAAGGCCATTCGTGAGACAATAGCAATAGAGACCCGTTGCGACACTCGGAAATAACACGATACAGGTACCACGCGAGGCAAATAGCTGACGATGCGGATGCAGCTAAGATTCATGCCATTGACTACATGAGGCATAACGGAGGTACTGGGTGTGTGAGACCAGACTATCCATGGACAAGTACCATCACCAGTGGAGGGGATATGAGAGATGCGGCTTTGAAGTGAGAAGAGCAAACGAACCACAGCGAGGTAGATTGTCCCGAAGGCATGCAGCAGCGACCGTCAGGAAGGGCGAGTGATGGAAGGGCCAAATCGACAACATTGTCCATACTAAGTAGGAAGTTCGAACTCCGCGGCGATGACACGGAGTCGTTACATAAATTGTCCACAGCCCTCCGCCTCATCGTAGAAAGCTTCTGACGTTCCTACCCTACCCTCGACTCCGTTACTTGTTCGCTCCGTAAGACACAAACAGAACAACATTGAATAATTACGCAGCACTAAACAAAACATTCGACTGATGTATTATTATCAATTATTCGCTCGCCGTGTCCGCGCTTCAGTGACTTCCAGGATAACTGGTGTGTCGCAGGGAGCCAGAACCCTTGTCGTCATTCCGAGAACCTGGCCACACCGGAATCTTCACTCCGTTCAAGTCAAGACGAAGAATCTCACTCGAGCCTTCCTTGACGGCGGGCGTTGAGAACGAGCCACCAAATTCAAGGGAAGGTCGTCATGCAGATTCTCGTCGGTCGAGATATACAACTCCTGAGAAAGGGTTTTGAGAAGATGTTAATTGGAAATGCACGGTGCTAGAATACAAACGGATTTTACCCTGATTGACGACTCGCTTCAGGTGAGAAATGCCATCACGTCGTGGGGGAGATTTCTCTTCAGGATTGACAAAATCCATTCATTCCATTGACGACTACAGGGCGTCTCTTCGTCGAATTGGAGGTGATATGCGGCTCTGAGCGGGATGACATCCAAACTCCCAGGTGCAGCGCCGAAGGCGATTCGGATCGGCATTGGGCGAGGGAACATAGATTCGGGGCACACATGGAATTCCGATGGGCATGACAATGGTTATTGGTATGAAACAGCCAAGCAGGATTTTCTGTAGCGATCTTTTATTGGGGGGTAGGACCTGCAGGAATACAACTGGGGACTGGGACTAACTCTCAGACCAAATCTACAGTTACACTGCCTCAACCAGCACCGAACCGTGACCGTGCGGAAAGGGGTGAGAATGAGGGTTATAACAGTTTGAATATATTGCGACATCATGTGTAACCCAAGGGAGGGCAGTCTTGTTCATCGACAACACGAGAACAGATGCACTTCGGTTGTTTCATCAAAATCGTCCGCGATGTAAAAAGTGAACATACCTCCATCATCTCCGCCATCACGATTGGTGCTCGTTTTTGCAGAATGAGTAGTTCCAGGATTAGACAGCGTCAAGGTGGTGTTGAGCTTTCTGGAGCGTGTGGGAAGATGATGACCTAAACTGTATAGTATTACATCAAGTTATCTCACGACGGCGACGCAGGTCTTTTGGCGGGGCGCAGCTTTCGTTTCTCTCCCAGCTACCCTGTTACTTATGTAAGAGAGTTAGGGACGGACAAATTTCAGCAACCTGCAAGAACTTTTTTTCAGACTTGGTTATCAAATTTATTCCCTTTCCTTGACTGTCCGATCTTTGTAGTTCTTCATGTCACCATTCAGCGGGTCAATGGGCCTGTATACAGCACGCGTAGCTGGCCTATCAACGGCCCAATCATCGGGATATCTCCAAGCGTACTCAAAGCCGAGCCGCGCCACCCTTCCCTAATTTGGAAATCCCTCTCCCCGCGTCATCGCTAGCCATGTCGTCTCCTCCCTCTATTTTCTTTTTCTTGATATCCCAGGGTTCAGTCATCACTACACACTAACGATCAGGCAACGAGTTCCATTGAGATTGACAGCTACTGACAAGATCGTGCGAAGGCATATGAAAGGCAAGAAAGGCCAGATGATATCCCTCAAAACGTCGTTCTCCGGCCGTCTTTCCATAGTGGGACATGGGACATGGATTCCGCATTTGAGCTGGTATGGAGCAGGACAGGAGTTCCACCGTTGCGATTATCCGGTGGGCCTGAGTGATTACGCTCGTAAAGGGGGCTAGGAAAATAATCATCAGAAAACACCAAATTCCGACATTGAATCTTGTCTGCGAAGGTGAATGTTGAGGTGAAGGATCCCGTCACCGGTCAATGTTCACTGTGATGCTTCTCGCTCGTGGTCTTGTCGGCGATTTCCGGGATGGGCCGGGTTTGTCCTCTGCCACTGAGGAACTTCTTCGGCTACAGCACACCTTCATCCCCGCCACCGCATGAACCAACACTTCACCAAAAATTTCCATATCAGAAAAGTTGAACTTTATCTGCCGAATCATTCGACTCGGCTTCCTGCCAACTAGGCATTGTGAATGTCGCCGACAGATAACGACGAACACACGAAGAGAATAGCGGGCACCAGTCTCCAGAGGCGGACGCTTTGCGGGCGTGATTCTGCAAGATTGGCAAGGTTATTTTCGTCACCGAAAATTCAACACAAATTCTTATGTTTACTTAAAATTCTTTCGTTTCTCTTACATATATGTGTGCTCTCTTGCCGCTACTGATGATAATGGTGATGAATTCCACTAATGTGCCCCAGCAGAGACAATGAACTATTTACTAGAGGTTTGTCCGAGCACCCGTCCATGTATCTTCTCCAAGTTGTGGGCCACTGGAGTTCACCGAAACAGTGCGAACGTGCACTCTGTGCCCCAGCCCAAACATTGAATGTAGAGCCTTCTCCCCTTAGACGTTTATCAGGACGGGCTAATATTGTCTTCCAAAAGAAGGTGGCTGCATATCATACCAGATGACGATTTGGCTGCCTTGCAATGCTTCCAAGTTCTTGCCACCCAGGCCTGCTGTATTAATAACATGCGTCAACGTAATAACCTGTTCCAGCTTGTACGGACCAATGTACCATGCAAGATGATCCTATAACGGCTGAAAACTTCAGCTGGTCCGATGTATGAACAACCAAACTTTGAATTTGCAATTAGCAGACCAAACAAGTTGAATTTGCAATGTGAGGGTCCAGGTGTAGAAAAGCAGCCGCCGACCAGAATTCACGTCCCCCGATGTTGCAACCCCAATTGCCTCTCCGTCTTCTCAACGACCAATGGCCGTCATTGCTGACTACTCTCTCGATCATCAGCCTCACCTGCCTCATCGCTTTCCTCTATGGGGTCGTCCGGCCGATTAGACTCGGGTCGCTTTCAATGACCCTGTATTGGTCGCTGCGCTCAGTTATTTGGAACCAGCCTCTGTTTGACTCATTGGAGGAATGGGAAGAGCAAGACCCTCAGATGTTGGAACGATGTATCAAGATATGGATGTTTCTGGAGCCACATTTTCGAAGGCATGGGTATGTTCTTCATCGCAGCCGCTCAGACCCCTATGCATTATATCCCTTGATACCTTCGCTTAACGTCCCGGACGAGCACCCACATGGACGGCGACTCTATCAGCATGATGATGAAGCAGTATGGTGGCTCCGAGTATGTAGGAGGAACATATGGGTCAGGGTCATTGTGTTTCCCCGAGTACTGACACGGCCTTTCTCACAGGGAGCAGCCAAACTATGGGCAGCCAGAGATCGCCTCGGTCGCGATGTCATCATCAAGTAAATGTCGCCTTTAGAACGTCTTGTTCCTGAGCGTGCTAATCCCTCTTATCGTTAGAGTGGTTTCCAGTAACTTTAGCTCTCCAGAACTGGAGGCGTTGAAACGCCTGAACACCAAGGCCCTTCGTCCGAACCCTCAGAATCACACCATCCATATTTTAGACTTCATTTCATTCGCAAATTGGACGTTTATTGTGATGCCCAGGCAAGTACCTTGTGTCCTAAACTGTGTTCCAAATTAGATTGACCTTTCCTGGATCGGCGGTGGTAGGTGGGATTCACCTTTTGGGCCGACATTCGGCACCATATCAGAACTCCTCAATTTCGCAACATTTCTATTGGAGGTAGATAGTTACCCTGCTCTCGCAAGTTTGAGGTTCTAACCGAACATTCCATGACAGGCGTGCGACTTCTTGCACGAGAACAGAATTGCTCATTGCGATATTTTAGAACAGAACATGGCTATGAATGTGGTTTTGAGGAATCGGCCTCCCCCTCGTGGTCTGCACAGGCCTTCAGAAGTGCGCTACAGTCTTCTGGACTTCGACGGTGCAGCCATATATGACCTTGACACGGACATCACAACAGTCAAGGAGACTCGACGATTAGGATTCGCGCTTCGCAGGCTGAAGGAGCCAAAAGGGCCTTGGAATCCCTTTTCATTCGATGTCCTTTGTATCGGCACCATCCTTCGCGTCTGGGTCCAAGTATGTGATCAAATCTCTAATGGTTTGTCACTGGCGATTGACTCTGTATCTCCAGCCTCATACTGCAAGTATTGTGCCGGAGCTTGGCCCATTCTTGGCCAGCCTGACAAACCTTGATGAGAAGGACAGGCCAACAGCAAAGCAGGCTCTGGATGCTTTCCGGTGCATCATGGGTAATGTCACGGCAGAGCAGTTGGAAACGGAGATAACTGAGGGGGGCTGTGGTTCTTAGAAGAGCAGGTGTGGAGTCCGAGTATCTCCCGTTCATAAAGTTGGCCCATGATTGCAAACCCTCCTCGCATGTTTGAAACTTCGAAATTCATTTTATTCTGTGCAGCATGACTGTAATGACCACAAGGCATGAGAGAGAGAATTACGGAAGTCCACAGAATTTGAGGTCTGAACCTGCAGACAATTCACAAAAATTGACTTTGTGAGCCCCAGAATCGAAGGTGAAGAGGCGACTGCCAAATAGGACCATATGGGCCCCCATCGTGGTGTTTCGACGATCTGGTCAGTCCAACTTCGTCTCACACGATGCAGCAGCAGCATGATCCGAGCTGATAGGTTGGGTTGGGGCCAGCATAGCTGGCCAGCACGCAAGCAGCATGAGCCGTCGGGTGGGCGGGAAATCCTGCTGACGATTCGCTCATGTCATCATGCCTGTAAGACTACAGGACTTAGTTTCAATCCAAATGATTTTGATCATTGAAATGAATATGTAAGGAGTAGTACCAGGCATCGGAAAAGAGTGCATTGGTAGTAGAACGTGTGTTTGAGGCCAGAAACATAGCAATATACGAGAAAGGGTGGGTGGGGAAAACAAGACAATCCCGAGGCAGAGCGGAAATGAGGGATCGGGGCTGCGCTCGTACGCTGTGACCGGCTGCGCGAGGGGAACGCCGGTAACTTGCTAATGGCACGATATGGTTATACGAAATTTCGCGGCGCGCAAGGCGGCAAGGTGAGAGCAACGCAGGTGTAAAAGAAGCGAGGGCATATGGGAATGCTGTGACAGCGGACGGTATGTGTGCGAACCAAAGGAGAAGTGGGGCGGCTAGACAAATATATCAGCGGACATCAAGACGAAGAGGCAAACAGCATTAGGCGAGGTAAGCGTAGAGAGGAAAGCAAGGTAAGGATAGAGCCGAACGCTGGCCAATCATAGGGCGAGCAAACGAGAGGCGACTGCAATGTCCGAGAAAAGGGAGCATTTACATGGACTGGAAACTCGCGGACACATACTTTTTACTATCCTCCACATCGTTGGCGCCATTTCCTTCAGCTGATTTAGTTGATTTACTTGCAGTATCTCATTTCTATTTAATGAGAAAACCAAATTAGTATGCAAACAGAGTGGATGATGTAAAATATGCCTTAATATCCTCTTTCCCAAGTCATTTCCACGTCATAGCCTAGCGGCTTGGGCGAAAGTGAAATTGCGTGAAGCATTCGATTGAACTATGCTTTTAAAGAGGTCAGTGTAAGGCAGAAGTAAAAAGGCAATGATGCTTACCCAACGAGCACGGGCAACAGCTGTGTCGAAAGAAGGGGTTTACTACTGGCGATGAAACTGCGTAAAAACCAAGACACCTAACACCTACACTCATCGGAAAAGACGAAGGTAGAGGGGCAGACGGGCTTTCTGGATTGGTTCAGCGTATACGTGTTCCATATGGGAGTTTGTCGATGAGTAGGTCAATGCGGACATAGACACCCAGCAAGGCTAGGGCATCACAAATATTCGGCAGAAATTCTTCGTATTCGGCGTGTCGAGTGTCGGGTCGGATATTAGGATACAGAGCGCAGAGCGTCTTCAACAAGCGGTTGGAGAGGCTTTGGCCGCGGGGATGTCCTTCCTTCAAAGCGACGACCTCGTAGCGCCGAATTGGTTAGAGTCAACCTGTAGCCATGGTGAGAGTCAGAAAAAGGACGAGGAGGAGACAGAAAACGCAACACTCAAGAGAATGGGTATGCACTGTGTGAGGGTTCTGAGAGAGGTTGCGAAGTTCAAGTTGTGCTGTGATAAATCGGGATAGATCACGTAATAGTAGCCCCTAGTAGAGAGGATATTCTACACACAACGGTTCATGTAGAAGGAGGAGAAAATATTTCTCCTAATTTAAGGCTACACAAATCTATCTGAGCTCTACTCCGTGGCCATTAAGGGTTCAACATAGTCTGTAAAGCACCTTCTAGAGCCCTATTGCACGTGTGCGTGTGCGTCTCAAGCGACT